>NW_010578307.1:29858-99829 GCF_000705375.1 Tinamus guttatus
GCCTTTCTTCCACATGGCCATGCCAAGTATCTGAACAAGCATTTAGTGTAGAACTTCACTAGCAAGGAGTCCATCTTCTCTTTATTTTTCCTTTGACTTAAATTTACAGAATCGATAGTTCAAAATGTTGCGATCATTAGAGTGTTTTCACAGCTTCTGCAAATATGAAAATAATACACTTCACTTGGGCAGCTGTAGTTACACTGTAAGGGCAGTATTACTATAAGGATAATATGTAAGTTTTTTTGTAAGCTCCTGTTTCATGGCAAAACCCTCATGTTAAATCCAAACCAGGTAAATGCAAGACTGTATTTGAACATTCACTTGACCCGTTTGTACAAACAGCTTCCTGGTGTAACTCTCAAATCCAGAATGGTCAGGTGCAGCACATCTAAAAAATTAGCCTTAAATGTTTTTCCAACATTTTCTAATACTCATAGAACTCTTGTTCTCACTTTGCTTTTCCTTCTCTCCCTTTATGATGTATATCATTTACTAATTATATTATTAATTATTCTAACATTCTGCCTTGCCAGTGTGATAGGCAAAAAAAATAGCATATGCGTACACATAGCCTGGCCGTAGGTCCTTGCCATCTAATTATGGATGTGATATGACAAGTGAGAACAGCAAACACTGGACGGAAGGGAATTCGTTATTTTGATGCACAGAATTGCTAGAATTTGCTAGAAGGTGTCACATTCGATTGTAGAGTGAACTGGAGAAATGGGACATTAAAACAGCGAGCCAAAGACACATGTTAAAACTTTTTGGCAGATTATTCTACATTTCATTAGTCTTGGTGCTGATATATGGTCATAATTTGGGGGAGTTTTGAAATTTGTGAATTTTGTAAATTGCCCATTCCATTATTAAAACCAGTGGCCTTCTGCAACCATGTTTATGTGCTTCAGGTTTTTTAATACATTGTTTTGCTACACAGGAGCAAGCAAAGTTGTACCATTTTCAGACACGCCTTGAACAGCACCTCTATCAAATATGAGGTCATGCTGCTTTCTTCTTTATGAGAAGCTATAGCCTGTCATTTTTCCATCTTAGGACATTGACTGAAATATGAATAGACTGTGTCCTATGGCCCTTGCTCAGACAGGATTTTTTTACAAACTTGGATGTGACTGAGGACTGCAGAATTAGTCCTTTTTTTTTTTTTTAAATCAACATCATGTGTTCTGATTGAAATTCTGCTGATCGCACTTCCACTCCCAAAAAATATATTACTCTTGTGGATACATTTTATGTTAAATTTATCAGTCCATTCGCCTTCATATCATTTTGACTTTGAAGTAGATTGATATAGTAACAGTAGCTACCCAGCTGCTACCATACTAATTTTCTGAAAAAGCTGCTTGCAGAGCTTGTCAGTTAGGTAGTAGTAATTATTAGCAGTATTTCTCTTGGTTTGGAGTATTTGGTCTGTGGTTTCGGCTGGTATGGGCATTTGCTTTCCTCAGTTGTGAATGAAATAAAGTCAATACAAAATGGAAACAATGATTTCTGTAGAGCGGATGTCGATTGTAGTTAGACCCGATGGCTTAAGCTGCGTAACATTCAACTTCACTGTTTCACTTTTCTGCCAGTAATATCTGTCTCAGAGAGAGTTTGTTAGGGTTTAATTAATAATCTCTGAAGGGTCTCAAGGTGTGCGAATGGCAGATGACTAAAAAACATATCAAGGCACTTGATCTGTAACCCCAAATTTATGTTGAAGGCTGCTGCTTCATGCCCCTTTCTATCTAGGTGTTTCATGGATCTCCAGAGAGTAACTTCTAGTGCTCTTGGGTTACAGCTCTAGAGAGATTATGCTGGTCATTAAGGGCTTAAGTCAAACCTTAAGCGCTAATTAATTCAGTTAATATTCCATGTAATTTAATAGATGATCATATTGTTCTTACTTGAATTCCATGCCAAATTTCTGTAAGGGTTAATTTTGGCATAAAATGTGGTCAAGAAATCTAAACTGTTTGTGTAAGCCATCAAGAAAATAGTTGCATGCAGGCATTTTGATTCATTCAGATAATGTGGATTTGGGCATAGCTGGCTGCGGAGCATGGAAGTGATAATAGCCTATTTAGAAGTAGTGTCGCAGCATTTAATATGACCCAACTTGCAGCACAGTGTGGAGCGCTGGGGAGGGAGCTGCTACCGCGGCTGGGCCCAAGAAGGGCTGCTTTGGTTTTACACATAGAAGGGTATTTCACTGGTAATTTTACTTCCAGTCTTTCAAAAGGGGAAAGAAGTAAATGCAGGTATGAGGATACTTGTGAAAACTTGTGCTCTGTTTTAATCGAGATGAGGAATTCTGCTTGCATATGTAAAACAAATGAACTCCAAAAGTAAACTCGCTGCCACCAAGACTGAAAACAAGGGACTTTGGAAAATATATGCTGATGTATAACTGGCTAGAATTTCCTTCATTTTGCAAAGCCACGAGCCACATGCATCAGCTCACCGCAAAGTCATTAGGTCTTTTTAAACTCAGATGAAAAACATTAACAAATACCACAAAAGGCTTTAGTATGCCCCCTTTGTTCATTCACATATGGCAGTTTATAACTCCTGCACCACTTGGGTCGTGTGTTTGTTTAAGCTGCCTCCGTCAGGCCAGCCCTGAAAGAACAAAAGACATCTTGAGCGATCCTAAGCAGGAAATGGGCTAATCTAAACATGGCTTGTGACACTATAAGTAGAATAGAAAGGGGAGGGATTGATTAGTCATTAATGTCCAATTGACTCCATATGGATGTTGCAATAATAAGGCCTTTTTCAGTGCAGTAGCGGAGTTATTGAATTAGAGGTTTATGTTTCCTCGGAGCTGACCTTGGGGAATTCCCTTTTGGTTCTTCTTGTTGATGTTTTAAAGAGAATGGCGTCTCTAATAGGAAAAATAGGAGCCTTATCATAACTGAGTGTTGCATTAATGTAGTCAACCTGTGCTACAGTAGATTCTCAGCCCTTAGTGTTTACTTAGCACATTTCAGAACCTCTGCAGGTGAAATATTTTAGAGCCCATTTAAATATTACACTATTTTATGAATCACTCATATATCTCTCAGGTTTTTCCCCCTTTCATTCACTGGTGTGCAATTTCTGAGAAATGTTGGGCCCTCAAATCCCAGCTGAATAATATTTGTTTAGCATTTGGAATGAAAGCAGCTGATGAACAGGCACTTTCCTGCAGAACATTTGTGCCTCTGTGTGACTACAGGCATCACAGTCCCGGAGCTCGTCATGTTTCTGAGCGGGTGTTAGCTTTGCGTGGTGATGACAAGACACACCGGTAATGACAATAGTTAGTGAGATGCCCATTTGTTCAGCCTCTCTTGCTGGAAATAAAGTACAAGAAACTCTTTCGAATATGGAGATGGTGATAAAAAGCGAAGTCTAGGAGTCTAGAGAGAAAACAACAATAAATATCACCTTAACACTGTTGCAAGTCACTTAGATAACAACAAAGTAGTCATTTTTGTAACCTTTTCCAAAATTAAACATAGATTTACTGTCTTAAAGTTATAGCTGAATGATTTACTTGCATTCATAGCTTCCAAGCTCTCTCTGTTTATTCTTTTCAGATTTGCATTTTTCTGTTTTATTTAATATTGTTAGAGCTTTCATAAAGGCTTCAGTCATCTATCCACAGGTTAAGAGGGGGGACTGCCAAGCCAGCTTTTCGCTATTCCTGTTTTCCTGGCACTTCCACATTAGAAGCAACCCATCTCTAGCAGCATAAGGGTCATCTCTGTTTCCACACTCCCTTGGTTTTGGTCTCCGCAGTTGCTAGCTGTTAGCAGTGCTAGTTGTATAAAGACAGACGGGGACAGATATTTTGAAGGTTGCAGTCTGTCCTTTACAAGGTAGACAAATTGTCATCTTGACTAATGAATAACTGATGATACCAGTTTTGCTATTGACTGTAGCCACTTTCACATGAGGAACTTAGAAAGATGGTCTTTATTTTTGTACAGTCTAACTTTGTGTGTGTCTGTGGAAGTATTTAGAGTAGCCATAGATTATATACAGGAAATACATCACTTCAAACATGGATACCATAGATTATATACATGGGGAAAGTCCCAGGAAATACATCACTTCAAACATGGATCAATGTCCAGATACAATTGCAGAATACCAGAGAGAATCTTTTTCTCTTTACTGTCATTTCTTATCTTTTTTCCTGGAGTTTCTTTTTGCTTGTCCCTTCAGCACTGTTAACATGTGAAGAGGCACAGTTGGAGGGACTGTGGTAGCAGGTGATAGATAAACGGAGGGGAAAGTCCCATACCATTAAAGACTGTAGATTTAACCATAATGTGGCTGAGATTTCAGAGAAGATGCTAGGAGATGGTTCCTGCCTTAAAATTCTTAAAAGATGGGAAACTAAGAGAAATGCAGGAAATATTTTTTTTTAAAGTAACAGTTGTTACTGTGTATTTTTTCCTTAACATTTCATTTTTATGAAAATACTTAATCTTTCCCTTTCTTGTTGCTGATCAGATTCTTTACTTTCTAGAGGACAGCTTCTTTTGGCATAAAAAAATACTATTTTGTATTACTGTAAGGAAGCCGTAACATTATTAGATTGTGCTGTTCTTTTCCTTGCATTGTCCCTAGACATTATACTCTAGTCCTGAATCCAGCTTCTCCAGAGCAATTACATGATGAATATCTACAGAACATGCTGACTGTCTTTCAATTTACTTTTAGTTTTAAATCATGTAGGGCATGGCAAGATCAGCAAATGTAAGGGATGTAGGAAGCGAGGCAGTCCACACCCTCAGAAGCTCAAAGCACACCTCGAGGATAACCCAAGCCTTGATGCCAAAGAGTAGGTTTCTTTGCCAACTCAGCCATTAGGGCAGCCAAATAATACTGCTTTTGCAATAATTTTGAATCCTGACCAAACGCCTAATTCTGAAAATCAAGACCTCCTTATGTGATGGCGATATGAGCAGTAAGTAGCAAATAGACTGTTAGTCAACACAGAGACAAAATTGTTTTAACTACCAACTTCCCTATTCCTACCCTTCTTTAGTAGTACACTTTTTATCTATTATTTTAACTATTACTTATTAGACATTTCTGAAGACATTTTCAGAAAGAACAATAACACCTCCTTTTTATAGTATTACATATATCTTTTCTTTATAAACTTCACAGTTCTCTGTGTCTCTGTTGTTATCACTTTCTCAATAAAAAATAAACCCAGAGTTTGTAAAACCTGTTGAAATTTCATGCAGGGCAAAAAAATGATTTACATATCTGATTGACAGGATGAAGTGCCTAAGAACTGTCGCGCAGTTTGAAAGCTTGTTCTTATATGTTTTCACTTGCAAGAATGCACTCTGCTTTTTTATTTCATTAGGGCCTCACTTCTAAGCTAAGAAGATACTGAGAATTTTTGGCTCCCCACCTACTGTCATGTGCTAACAGGACTATTTCCCTGTTATGTTTTATATATACAATATAATTCTGTAGTTTTTGAGATAATTAGAAGAACATAAAAACTATATTGCTGGTACTTATTTGCAGAAATTTATTTTGTGGATACTTTTGTGATGGGCTCTTGGTCAACTTGTAGATATTCCCTCAGATCAAACACAAAGAATGCAACCTCCTGGGCTTCTTTTTCAAATCCTTCAAGTAGGGACTTGCTTATAGCAGATGCAGTCAGAGCTTCTTGAGATATTTGTAATTTATTACGCTAAGTAAGAATTGTTTTCTAACAGAACTTTCTCTGAAATCTGATCATTTATACTTTCTTTTTTTTTTCTGACACTCTACTGAAATTATATTCAAATTTTTAGAAAAACAGCCTGTAATCCCGATACTTGCGTAAGTATTCTCTGCTTGCATTAGAACTGAAAGATCAGGCCTGACTTGTGTTGGAAAGGCTAAAGACAAACTCCTTTGCCAAAAGGAGTTAATGTCTTTGGGAAGGTAAAAGATGGAAGATCATGATACGTCATCCTCTTTCCTTCACTGTAAGTCGAGTAGCTGAATAACATATGACCACTTGGGCGTCAATAATCATTCTCATTTTTTAGTTTGTCAGTAACTTTGTAATTGCCAACATACTCATTTCAAATTTTATAATATTTTCTAAAAGATGGAGTGAACGTTACACGAAATATTTGCTCTTTCTGAAATTATATTGCCATGCAGCTCTGAATAAATGTCTCAGTGTTGACTTACTGTGTTTGCAACTTATTATAGTTTCTAAATAAATGTATCCTCTCTAGGAAGATGATACCTGTGAAATAGATGTTGCGACTCTTTTGACATCAATGAATGGAGCCTCGTTATCCATAAGCACCTCTGAATCGGTCCCGTCCCCAGATCCAAATCTTATATCACTCAACAAAACTCCTACTTTCTTTTGCAACAAAAAGCTCACTGTAGTGGCTGCTGTTTGTAAATGCTGAACACCTGTAGAATGGTGCTTAGAACAGTATTATAATAGTTTTGCATCTTATATTTGCCACAAACCTGTCTTCTTTCATGTGCACGCATGTTAGTGTATAAATTGCCAAATTGGCGTCAGTTTTAAAGTAATGGCATTGGAGGCATCATAAATTACCGTGGTGATCCTCAGAAGACACTGCCATATATGAATGAGTGTTTTGCTCTCAGAGTAATGTATGTCTTCATCTGGCCCAGTAGTCAGCATATCGCCCTACACTGATGGATATAGTCAGCTTGAAACTACACTACATTTCACTGCACAATAAACATGCCTGTCAACACCATATAAAACAAGACCAATTTATCCTGTATGGTCAGTGCATTTTAAATGAAATTAATGTACTGTGGACCTGGTGGCAAAAAAAAAGGTAGTATATTAGTTATGCATCCCCTGTTTTAGCACTTTTTTTCATCTAAATGTTTCCTGCACAGAATAAAATAGCATAAATAAGGTATAATGTTTTCACACTAAGTTAGGAAACTTAGCTTTTGCATGAATAAGTTGTGAGCTACTCGCTGAAGTCAGTAATTTGCACTGTTTTACTGAATTTAAAGAACTAACCTTTTCTGAAAAAGAACTAACCTGTATTTATAGCCAATGTAATGTATGTGCCCCAACGGGCAATATTTTACCCAGATGGAGGCCGTTGTCAAGTTAGTGAGCCCACAGCCGTATGGAGGGGCTCGTGGCAGACGGGGTTCAGGGGAGCACAGCAGGCACAGAGGAGCCAAGTAAACTCACCACGCAGTTCTGGGGCTCTAGCGTGTGTATGGGCCTGCTGAAGGCGAGCAGTTTTCTTACGGGTGTTTAATTGAACAGGTGTTCGATTGAATGCTCCGAGTCATAGATATTTCTCCATTTCAGCTAAAGCAAATGTGATTTTAAAATGTTCAGCGGCAAACGTGGCCAGATGCATTCTAGCAGCTAGCAGCCTATACCTGAGTGTGCTATATAATTTATTTTATGAAATGTCTAGCATGTGCTTTGTTGCTGAAGCAGTGCAGTCATTCAGCATTACTTATGTGAACAGGTCGACATCAGTTTAGACTCTCAGGTGTAGCTTTAATGTTGAGTTTTGTTGAGAGAACACACAGGTAAGTTAAAATCCCCAGTGAAACCTTTTCACATATCAATACCTTAACTGGAGAAATACCACTACGATTTGGTTTCTCATTCAGATATTGCAGGACTGTCAGCAGTGGCGTTGCCAGGCTCTCCTTTCTCTCCTCGCTCTTGGAGACCTGAGAGCAAAATGGTAGGGAGCAGGAGAATGTGGCTAAAGTCGACAGAGCAAGGAAAGCGCTCGCGTAACGCACATAATAATGTTTTGCACCCATCTTGTTTCTTCCTGCCCTGATGCTCCAGGAAGTAAAGCAATGAATGGCTCTGCAGCCAAACTACAGCAGTATTATTGTTGGCCAACAGGAGGTGCCACTGTGGCTGAAGCTCGGGTCTACAGGGACTCGCGGGGCCGAGCCAGCAGCGAACCGCACATCAAACGGCCAATGAATGCATTCATGGTTTGGGCAAAGGACGAGCGTCGAAAAATTCTCCAGGCTTTCCCTGACATGCACAACTCCAACATTAGCAAAATCCTAGGTAAGTGCAAGGTGATGACTACCTTGTGACTGCCCTGCAACCAAAATGATGGGCAGCTGAGAAGGCTCTGCCATAGGAGTAGCAATTGACAGAAAATAGTTGATTTAGGACTCAGTAAGGTTATTTATATTGGTGACTTGGGTCAGTAACGTTCTTCTTGGAAAGTAGCTTTTGGGATTTTAGGACATTTGGGATTTTCACTTAAATCAGAATTACTGAGACTTAAACAAATGAAGACACATGAGTTGTTTTTATTCCCTTACTTTTCCTTTTCTGCCCCTTCCCTGACTCTGTTTATTTTCAACAGCAGACTCACAAAATGCTTTCAGGATTTAGCAACATTCAAAAAGAAGATTGTTTAAATCTGTGGCGAGATTACAGCTTGATCCTAATTGCAAGGTCACATTAGAAATCATCTGGAGTCAAGAATGCAAAATTTATGAGTGTTAAAACATTGCTATCTGGAGTAATAAAGCTCTATTGGGAAATATTTTAGCAAAGCACAAAAATCAAAATGAAAGGTTTATGTCAGACAATACAATGTCAAACTGGTCTGATCAGGTAGCAAGAAATATGGCAATTTCAAAGGACAAACACACACATACATATACATATATATATATATATATATACACATATATGTATACACATACACATGGATATGTACCTTTCAAAATACTACGATATTAGAAAAGCTAAGCAAGCACTTACCACTTGCCTCATACCTTTAAAATATTGCATAATTAAAAGACACCATCATTATCTAATTGGTATATACTGGGATGATCAGGGAATATACCAGAACATGTATTTTGCTGCTCTGCACATAAATTGGCTGACTTTTTAGAAATTTTGCATTGCTTTTTGAGCCACCTCTCCAGAGAATTAGAAACATACTTGAGAATGAGGGGTGAAATGTTAAGACGTACATTTGCTTTCTGAGTCTTTGAAGTGAAGGGCAGATTCTAAATGCAATTCGTAATAAATAAAAGTCAAAATCAAGTTTCATCTGTAATCATTTTATTGTAAATTTTGAGTTCAAATATGTTCTTATCAAAGGAGTTTCCAAAAATGCATTTGTTAGTTCAGTTGAAGGCAAAAATACATAGAAATAAATGTTACTTTGTCCTAAAACTTTCAAAAATCTTACTTAGTAGTTCTCATATTTTTTTTCTGCCATATAAGTAGGTTATATGAATAGCCTTTCAGTTTTGTATAAAACCTGCAGTGTTTCAGTGTTGGCAGCTGTAGGGAATCTATATTATTTGTGTGCATTCTGTGAAAAAAATATTAGGAGTATAGTAACTGTATTCATTAAAATGTAAACTTCCAGCATAAATATTCCAGAAGGGCCAGCAATTGAGTGTTTGTTAACCATGGAATTAACCTGTCAGTATCCACTCAGCCACAAATAAGTCTATGTCCGTATAATATCTGCGCAACTTTTCCAGGACAATGAGAAAAGAGTTTGAAATATTAGAACTGACACAGAATATTGCTGGCTACGGGTAATATTTATACAACTTTTCCATTTGTTGATGTATGAAAAATGCTGGTAAAAGAATAGCTTCCACCCACGTTTACCACAGCTGTAATCGTTTTATCCATCTAAAAGACACGAAAAAGCTATGCTCTGCATTTCATATTCCCTGGAAAAAAACCTTTCTTTATTCAAGTGTTTAGATAGCTCCTTATAAACAATACAAGCAATCTGAATACTTTTTCCTCTTCCTGTATACACTGTATTACTGTATTAATTTTTTTTACTCTTTTTATTGCTGCAGCTTTCAGTGAAAGTTTACAATACCTAAAGTGGTTTGTATAATTAGAAATGTGCTTTCTGCTTTTTCTCTTTTTTTTGGTAAAATAACTTTAGTTAAATTAAGGAAATCTAGTGCTGTTCAGTACATTTATTGTATCTGGCCAGGAGATAATATACATAATAGGACTTAAAATAAGATTAGGTGGCAACATTATGCCAAGCTGAAATAAAAAGTAAGGATAAGACACCCAGATATCTAGTGATTTTTGGTAATTTTGTTAAATCTCTAATATTTTGATATTCTTTTCCAGCTAAATAGCAAGGCATTAATATCTTTTACTAGAAATGTATGAACCAGATCCTTATAAAACTACCACAGAAGCTTGTGTCCCTAGGCAATGTGTTAAGCTCATAAAATAAAAAAAAAAAATGGCTGTAGTCCTCACTTAAACATAATATTATGTGTGCTAATACAAAAGTACAGAGAGTGCACAGATTAAAGCTCATATTGCTAAAAACAAAGGAGAAATTCTGTTTTATGGCATGAGGCTGCATTTTGGAGAAGCAACTATAGATTTGTAAGTGCATTTTAAGGTAATAAAGAACAATTTATGTATGTTAGGTCTTCAGCAATATAGTCAAGTCTCTAACATGTCTCAAGTCATGCATCCAAATCCAGGTGTTGGCTGATGTAAATTCAAATCAGCTCATTTAATTAACATACTTAAAATGTATTTATCATGGCAAGAAGGTGTGTCGGAATGTGTATGTGTAAAACTAAACCTGCCTTACTTGAGAGTTCATTGATATTTTGTGTTTATAGGATCTCGCTGGAAGTCCATGTCAAATCAAGAGAAACAACCTTACTATGAAGAGCAGGCGCGGCTAAGTAAAATCCATCTAGAAAAGTACCCAAATTACAAATATAAACCCCGACCAAAACGTACCTGCATTGTCGATGGAAAGAAATTGCGTATTGGTGAATATAAACAACTGATGAGGTCTCGAAGACAGGAGATGAGGCAGTTTTTTACTGTAGGGTAAGTACTGTTGTTGTAATTGCTTTTAATGCACTGCAGAGTCAAACAATGCTATTTGAAAACAGTTAGACTTACCTGTTTAAGTTGCCTGTTAATGGCTTTTAGAAGGTAAGCATTTGAACCTGTAAAACCTTATTAAAATGTAAGATATATAACTGAATATGGAACTATCAGTTTTGCATTGAATGCTGAGTATAAGATTGATTCTAGAAGTCCCTAATATCAGAAGCAGTTATTTTTCATTAGTCTGGAAGGTTTTAATTATGCCTTTTGTGAGTTAGTAGTAAGACAGTCCATTCTGGATTAGTAATGACTTCAGGATCATTTTCTAAACCAAGACAAGATTATTCCAGTGAGAACAGAGAATCAGCAGAGGTGGAAAGGAAGGAAAAGGGACGGGGCAAAAGCAGTTCAATTAGGAACAGACATGAATGAATGATACCATATCATGAGGGTACTAGAATTTTGTTACATGCAGAACTATGGCATGAAATTAGCCTTTTTTTTTTAAAGTACATTTAGGAAGAGTAGCACATACATGCACTGGATAGATTTACAACACAGAATGTATGGAAGTAGAATAGTTTTAAACTCATTGTGTGCTTTTAAACAGTATTCTAGTCTTCAGGAGAGAAAGCAGCACTATGAAAGATCTATAAGCTGAAGATAGAAAAGTACAGTGAAACAACTGCACCATAACTGATTTCTCTCTCTTGTTTTTTTCATGAACTCATCTGTGATGCTCAGTGTTCTCACACAATGTTTTTGGTGGTTTAAAAAGAGTCCAAGAGCTATCTCTCCTGCCAGCCCTTCCAAATTCACAATGTTCTGCTTATTTCTGTAATCACAATAGTCTCCTTTTGTTGGGTACTTTACTACCAGATAATTGACCTTGACATCGGTTATGTGCCCTCATTTTTGGCTTGGGAGACAGAACTCCTGTTGCAGTCAATTATTTTGTGGTGCAGCATGCAACAACATAAGTTCTTTCTTCAATCAGTAAACAGAAGTATTTTTGATATCTTGGAATAGCCTTCCACTTTACAATTCAACATTGTTTTTTATTCTTCAGTCTAAGGGAAATTGTTTACTAATAGGCTTCCATGGAAATTATACATAGAAAGCCAAGGAGAAATCTGAATTTAGACAGCACAAATTATATTCAGATTGAGGCTATGAAACTCTAGCTTTCGGCTTCCAAAACAGATTGACAGACCAAATCATATCTACACAAGAAATGCCCCCTCCCATAAAAAAAAACAAACAGCAGTCTGGACAATTCAAGGTTTGTTTGCTAATTCAAAACAGTATTAAGCAGTAGCATTCTGTACATGGAAGGCATAAGCTAAATAGAGACATGAATATGAAAGATAGATTTAAGAAGCTTCTAAAAGTGTCCACTTGATGATGATGATCCACCCCCCCCCCTTTTTTAATGTAATTAAAAATATTTAAAATAAAACTGCTGGTGCAACCTAAATTAACACATTTATCAAACAATAAATAGTAAATAGTATCATCACAAAGACTATGCACTTGGTTCTAACTCATATTTATGCTAAGTCTACTTTGTACTGTTCTACCCATGTTAAAGGAGCTTTAAAGTGAATTACATTTTCCTACTTCTATATGATGCGAAGGACTGTACTGGAAACAATTACTTTAGTTACAGAATTAATAAAAAGCAGGGTGTGAAGTAGACTGGATGGATACAGGTAAAAGGAGATCCCTGTTGGAACTTAGTGAGGATATAAATTCTGATTTTGAGGAAATGCAGATTGTGATTTCTAGAGATTATTTAATGCTTTAAGTACTTCTGTGTGACTTCCTATGATTGCGCCAAATTCCTCTTTCCTCTAAACAAAGAAATTCAGAGAATTTTGTTTTAAGCAAAAAAAAAAGCCTTGAAAAAGTCAGGACAGCTTTTTGAACTGAAACGTAAACCTTATATGGTATGTTTTATTTTACTAGTTTAGGTTATCGAATAATAAAAAATAACATTTTATCCAAATCAGATTATAATTAAATGAAACACCATAACAGAGCCCATTAACTTCTTAAGGCTGGTCTTCCTCTAGTTAACCTTTAAATGGCACAGAAAGCGTCAGCTGGAACAGTTTACCTAACTGACCTCGTGCACCTATCATTTTTCCACTGTTTTGATGAAGCAAACAGCATGAACCTTTCTTCATAACTGTAGGTGTAGGTTTCTTTTCAGAATGAAACAGGAAACAAATGGATTTTTTTGGATATTCTATGTTTACAGCAAGTATTTCAGTAAAATAGAGAACAAAAGTACAAAATAGACTCCGACACAATTTGCCAAGTGCTTTGCCCTTTATGGAGGCCTGCTTGTTTTTTTTTTTTTTTTTAAACATACCAATTAAGTTGGGAATTTGTATGCTAAAATGGCAAAAGATAACATCACAGAATAAAAAGACAAATAGAATGTGTGAAGAGAAATATACAAAGACATTCTCAATCTATAGCTGGAGGAAACAATAAATGGCAAGAAAAAATATTTTTTCATTTGTATTTGTATATGGTATTGTCTTCCATTCTATTCTTGTACCAAACATACACATATTGCTTTAGCAATCCAATAAGGACTAATTCCCCTAGGGCGAGCGATTGGCTAGCAAAAAATAATCTTGCCATGTCTACAGCTGGACTTTTATGAAATTCCCTGTAAACACAAAAGAAAAGTTTTATTATGTTGCAAATCTTAACATGAAAAAAGTCCATCCTGCTGACCACAGTGAATAGCATTTTTTACTAATCATTGGTAAGACAAAATGAATTTTGATCTCAATATACATATTAGCTGGACTTCGAAGACTTCGCAATAGAATAAGGAGATAAACTGACAAATGGCCAGATTCTGTGTGTTTTTTTTTTTTTAATAAAAACTTCCAGGAAATTCAGAGAAGATTTCTTGGAATAAAATTGGCAAGAAATCCATGGGTTTGTGATAAACCTTATATGTGCAATAGAGCACCATAAAAATCTTTGTACTGCCAGTATATTTCAAGGAACACAGTGGAACTCAAAATCTGCATAGGCTTTCTCTTGCACCCTTATATTAGTGAATTTTGTTCCAAATGTCACAGATGTTTATTCAAAAATTATTGGTTTAACTCCAGTGGGAATTCCACCTGAAACCAATTATATATATCAAGTTATTTACAATTTATCTTCAATTATATTTTTTGTAATACATAAATAAACGTGAACAAATGGATCACGCATAAACTGTAAATCAGAAATTTTAAGTCAAACTAGTCTGTTTTTTGTTGCTTTGTCTTGCAAAAATAATCCAGTTCTCAGTCATTTTCACAATCTAATACATAGGCACAATTCTAATATATAAACATAGTCTAATACATAATTCTGTACATAGAAGTATATGGTTTATATACGTTTCTCTGCAAGATGGTGTAAGCAGTAACTCTTTTCTGTTTTACCACTGTAAGATGTTTAAAGTAAAGCCTTTATAGTGTTTATAACTACTGTATACACGCATGGTCTGAATGTCGCTAGACTACAGTTTTGACTGAAGCTGTAATATTATCCTGCTGCAGCTTGAACTTGAAGTAAGTACACAATAGGGACTTTTGTGAGATTTACTGTTATTTCAATCCTTTCGGGGAGGTAACTTGCAAGGGTGTATAGCACAGAAGCCTTTTCCTTAATGCAATCGATTTTGCTTCAGTCGTCTGAAGAGTTGTCAGGAAATAGTTCTGAAGGGATCAGAAAACAACGATGATTTGCCAATTTAAATGTTTAGCTTGTTTTGCAAAAGTCAGAAGTGGTAAATCCTAATAATATTAATACTGTTAAATTGCGAACAGGTTGATTGATTGAAGACTGTTCATGTTACCTCCTCCTTTATATTTACCTAACTATTTTGGGCCAAATGTTTGGCTCCAGAATAGATGGAGGTGTCAGCAATGTTGGCAGAGCTGAGAGGTAAGGGAACTGTTGTAACTGGCCAGCTGTGGAATTCCCTGGAAAAGAGGAGCGGATTGCAAGGCAGGGTGCCTCGCTGTTCATCACCATTCTTTACAGACCTGAAGAGAGGTGAGGATTTATGCAGGGTTCTGGAAATCGGGCAGAAACCAGCGTTGCATTGACACTGGAACTACATGCAACTAAGCGGAAGCCAAAGACAGACATTTCTATGTCCTCCTTCCAAAGTCCTGTAACAGGCAAAAATCTAGCCAGACTGGAGGATCAAGCATGTGGAATTTTGTGTGATAAAAATATCATAAACATCAACGTTAATGTTCTTTTAGGAAGAACTACAACTAAAAGAAAATAATAATGGCCAGAAACACAAGCTCCAGCTCTTCCATTCTCTGAGGGTGGTTAGTCTTTAAATAAATGCTGTTTGATTTCTTTCCCCCATCCAACCCTGTTAAATTCTTTGTTCTAGAAAATGACAACACTCATGTCCAGTACCATATATTCAATTCATATAGGTTGTGAGGTCTTAAAGTATGGCTTTCTGGGATATAAGGTTGGGATTTGAGCAGAATTAAGCAGTGACAACCTGATCATCCGTAAATAATAGCAGCGCTTGGATGAGAAGTAGGTGCTGAGCTACTGAACATGTGCGGGTGCCCCTGCCTAAGTGCTAGCAAATGTCCAGGTTCAAGATGAAGTTAGCAATTTGTGACACTGCCAGCTTGGATGGTATGGCTAATACACGTTTATAGTTCTTCTATGAGACATTGGTAATTTAAAGCTCACAGTACCTGCCCAGCAGCAAGCATTCACATCAGGTTTGATTTTTGTTTACCATGTAAATAAGAACTGCATTTCTGAATGAAAAAGGGAGTAAACCTTTAACTTACCTGTTACAGCAATCAAATTCTCTATTCTGCTAGCTAGATTATACTAGGATGGAATCTCAGGTAAAAGGTATCTCTGATTTTATTCTGTTTGATTATAATCAGATGACCTGCTCCCTTTATACTTTAAAAAGTATAAGGTGGCACTCAGACAAATATATCCCTGCCTCCTGAAATGTGGATATACAAAGAAAAGTTTTGCTACCTGGAAAAACATTTGCATATACTCCAATTTCTTAACGATATAACCATTTGTCTGCCCTTTAGGGCTCAACTCTGACCAACCATCACAATGTCAAGAAACCTCACATTTTAAAAAGTTTTTTTTTTCTTTTTGCTGCATTTATAAGGCAATATTCTTCTAGAAAGGCAAGCATCTCAAAGGAAATATGGAGGTCTTATTCTTACTGTCCCTGTAACACAACAGCAGCTCGCATTCAAAAATTCAGAATATTTACAAAATATCTTATTAGAAGAGATACTAGAAGTTATTTTTTAAAACAACTCTTCTCAAAACAGTTTTTATGTAATGGTGTTCTTTGATGCAGGTTTGATGGTTCTTTGTGTTGTAAATGTATTTTAAGAAATACCAGAAAAAGAATAGCATCAGCAGTTGTTGGATGCACAAATTAGAATTAGCTGTTTGCGTCTTGATGACATCTAGAATTTTGCTGTGACCACATGTGGGTTTCTTTTTACTTTGCTTTGTGGAAACAGTAATTAATGTGAACACTTTTCTGTGTCTAAGAATTTGTGGAGGAAGTACCTGTGGGTTTTTAACAGTAGTAGTTTATATGCTTAGCAACATCCAATCATAAAATAGAAACAGTCCCATGTGAGGTAGGTGTTCGGTTTTATGAATAAAGTATTCAAAGATGTTCACAGCAAATACATTGGCTGAAAATTGTTTTCACAGAACATTTATGAAATCATTTAAAAAGTGAAAATTTAGTGAAAAATCCCAGCTGTTTGTAAATCATCTGTAAATCGTCATTTGCAAACAGGAATATGATGACTGTGTCAGATGAATTACCATAATGTTTTTGCTCACTGCTGGCCAGGTGAGCCATACTTCTGCAGCAGATGTTTCATTTTTATAAACTGTGCAACGACTTTAAAAATAGGGCTAGCAGCACCAGCAACAGCAGTAGTTCAGGATGCTACCAGAGTATTTCATTAGACAGAGCATTTGTGATTTGACTGTCTCAAGGTATTCTGAACTTGAAGAGCTTTGGATTTCTGGTAACTCTGCGATGCGATATTTATCAAAATTAGAATTTGGTCAATGAGCAATTAAGAATCAAAATTCAGGATATTATGAGTAAACTTTGCATTACTGGGTGTATTGATTCAGCCAGTGATCAATAACAAGAATGATAAGAACTGCCATTCATGTAATACTTTGTGAGCAAGTGCTTTATGGAAAGCATGTTTCTCTGTCCTTTTATATTTTGGAATTGAAAAACACAGTGGTTAAAAAGTTAGAGATTCATTAGACTATTCAAGCACATCTGACCCAATTTCTCTCTCCCAATTTCTGCTAAAATTATGTAATGGAAAGATCTGCACTTGGTCAATATTGCCCTAAAAAAAAACCTTAGTCATGTTGAAATACTTGGTTATTTAAATGGGTTAGGAAAATAGGCATATATGTCCGATAACAATCAATAGCATAACAGCGTCTTGCAGGGCACTTTGATTTTTCTGTTATTGAAGCATATTCCTTTAGTGTAACATCTAAAATATGATAGAGATTCTCTTCCTTCAGACAAGTTCTCTGTTTTATTTTTTCCCTTCTTCATTTAGTTAATAGGTGATGATCCAGAAGTAATACGGGAATATTTGAGATAGTCTTTTTAAGATGCAAAGTGGGTTATTAGTTAATTAATCCAAATATAAGAAATACATTTAGTTAATTAATAGTCAATAAGGACTTGACCATGGAAAGGGTTCAGCAACCTGACCTTTACTCAAAAAAGCAGTTAAATACATATATATTAATTGCAAGAAGAAACATTGTGTCATTTACAACAGTTAAGCTAGGCACATTTTTGTAGTAAAGTTTGTGCTAAATTCCCTGCCCACGATACAGGCCTTTTCTAGTTGAACTGCAAGATTGCTCCAGAAGCTTAGAATCGCAAACAATAAAAACAGGAAATTATGTGATGCAGAGTTAGTTATCAGGAGATGAGTTGTGCCAGAAGCAGAGACAGTGTACCCAGCTCCTCAGGAGGTAATAATTCTTTTAGGCTCAGTCCCTACAAGCGGGACTTTTTTTTTTCATCTTTTTTTCTGTTTGTAAGTACTTTGCTTCAGAAGCTATCCTACGAATTAAATCCCAAAGAACAAACAGCATTCTGTTTTTGGATTTAAAGGTCAGCAATAAAATATCAGAAGTATTCTTAAGTGATGTAGGAGTCTACCCGGTACTTCCGCAGTAAATTATGTGCTTACAGATAGACAGAGACACAAAGTTCCTTAGCCACCCGTCTACTTTTTAGGTGCTTATAAATAATCTCAAGGTCTCCTTACTAAGAGCCGTGAAACAGAAGCTCCTGTCAGGAGTTTTGAAGATCTAAATTTAGGAGTTAGTTGCCTTTGGTGACTGTTAAGCAACTCATATGTGCTTGAGGCCTTTTGAGGATCTCTGTCCAAGTGCTAGTTTGCAGTATGCTTTAAATAAATGCATAAAATAAGCAAAAGCATCAAAAGGCTTAATCCTCGGAGTTACCTACCAAAAAGTCTACTCTCCAGTTGTCCTTAGGGGGAGCTGAAGCCCACCAGTGTTTTGCAGGACAAGCACTTGAACCTCAGAGGAACGCAGGCAGATGTGCTAGGAGAATCACACGCTTTGCCTTGCTCGGACTTGCGAAGGGCTTCCCACCTCCAAAGGAAGGTGATCATGTCCTCATCTTGTTTTGCCTTTCAGACAACAGCCTCAAATTCCAATCACCACAGGAACGGGTGTTGTCTACCCTGGTGCTATTACCATGGCAACTACCACGCCATCACCTCAGATGACATCCGACTGCTCCAGCACCTCTGCCAGCCCTGAGCCCAGCATCCCTGTCATTCAGAGCACTTACGGTATGAAGACGGACAGCGGAAGCCTTGCTGGAAATGAAATGATGAACGGAGAGGATGAAATTGAAATGTACGAGGACTATGAGGATGATCCCAAATCAGACTATAGCAGTGAAAACGAAGCCCACGAGGCAGTCAGTGCCAACTGAGGAGTGTTCGCAGAATTAAATACTCAGACTCATTTGTTTTTGGGGGGTTTTTTTTGAACAAAAAGTTCTTAAAGAGCCTGCATGCATGTGTGGCTCCTACAGTTACATCAGCAGAATGGTCTTAAATGTTTCTTAAAGTGTGAGACAGATTGTTTCCCTAATTTTTCATGAACTTGGGTTTTTGTTTTTGTTTTTTTTTTTAATTTAGATGAAGACATATATTAAATATCAGGCATCAGACTTGAAAACTTATATGAATCTATAGCTGTCTTACAAGTCTTACCTTTTGTCTTTTTCCTTTTGGATGCTGATAAAGGTTTAAGTTACTGTTCTAGATGGGGGTTATACATTCTCACTCAGGTATGCTGTGCCAGCCTACAGGTTGTGAATGTGTTTTTATTCTGGATTATTTTAGAAAACAAAAACTGCAGATTTCATATTGTAAAGCAGAACAAGTCCGCAAGTGTGCACATCTGTGCATCATAGCTCATCTTTAAAAAATAGTTTCTCAATTCCATTTTTTTCCATATGTATAGCTGAACTTCTGATGTGCCAAACTTTTCATAACTTTCGAATCTTAAGATTTAAAAAAAGTCTTAAAGGAGACACTGTAAAGTCTTAGACAATCCTTTGGCATCTTAAAAAAACCTATATGAAAAAAAAATTCCAGAAAATGGTAAAATACTCAGGAATCTGGAGACAGGATATTCTTAAGTAGTGAACATGGTTGCCATAGTGCATGTGCCCAATTGCTTTTGCTTCTTGATGTGCCATTAGTGTGAAACTTTCGGTAAGCACAAAAGAGCGATCACCAGCTATGGACGGGCCTGTCTTAGCAGTGTGAGGCCACCTTTGACTACATTCTCTACCCCTTTGCTTTTAACCCTTGCATTCAGTCTTAACACATTTTCTCTTAAATAATTTATTCATTCCAGAATGTCAAGGGTCCAAATATTAATATTTATTTTTAAAAGTACTGTTGGTGGCATTACACTTAAAATTCCTTATTGATGTTTTAAAGAGCCCTTTCTTTTTCCTTCCCCAGAATACACAGGTATATGAAAATGAAAGTGCACCTGCTACTAAAATGAACATGAAACTTATGAATGGGAAATTCAGTTGTTTCCGTAACAATATTCATTCAGGGAGCACTTGGAAACACTCTGCTATATGTAATGCAAAGTAAAGTGAGTACTTTGATATGTACATACAGTGAAAATACTCCTTAAACAAGTGTTTTTATAGTTATAAACCTCTATTCTTAGAATTTGCAGATATGGGTAAACAGGATGATGTAAAGGTTGGATTTTACCTATCTGCTGACAGGGAGATGTAAAATTCAAACTTCGTATAGAGTCTATCGTGAAATTTTAGGGCCTGTACAGCCCTGCAGTCAGTCAAGGCTCTGTACATCACCGTTCCTGTTGTCACCTGAAGGACCTGTGTGCTCCCGGGAGTGTATTTCTGCAGTGATTTGTATGTGAGGCTCCTTATGGGGGAGAGCAGGCCACACAAGTGTCTGACTTGCAAAGCTGGGAGAACAGTGCATCAAAATATTTATTGAATATTAGTCACAAGGGAATGGGAGTCGGATCTTGATGAATGTTTGTCAAATATTTTGGGATTGTTGGATGAAAAGTGCTATAAAAACTAAAATTTGTATTTGTATTACTCCTATAAAAATACAACTACTAGAGAAAATTCTGGGAAAGATATATAGAGAGATATTAAAAGATGGAAAATTTATTACTTTTCAGAGATAGAGAAGAAATCACCTTTACTTTTTCCCCCTCTCACTCCGCTCCTGTTATTCACGCGCACATCGCTGTACGTAATACGCAGATGCAGTGGGCCTGGTGAACCGGTGTGCTGGGCCACCTGAGCTCCCTTAGCTTTTGCTTGGACTGGGTGTGCTCGGCACACAGGTGGCAAATGGAGGCTGACAGGTACGAGCGAGCCCGGCGCAGCTCCTTTCCGAGTCCAGAGCAATGTTCCCATGGAGCTATATGAGCTCTGCTGGGGGCCCAGGCAGTGAAGAAGTGCAGCGTTAATGCTGGCTCTGCCTGTGCTATCCCACTACCTTGCAGAAACACGGCAAGTTGCAACAAGGAGTTGCTGTGTCAGGAGCTGTTGTTTTCCTCCTAGCCCCAATAATACCTATTTGAGTGGACGCAGCCGGTGTTGCCGCTGTAGGAATCGCATTTAAATGTGCAAACACAACCCCCGAAACAGATTGTTCAATTTACAGGACAATTTATAAAGATAATGACATAGAAACACAATGGTCAAATTTCTGTGGCCATTTTGTAATTTGGAACAAAATGCTATATTTTTAATATTTATTTAAGTGTGTTCTGAGTCCATGTCTAGTAAGCAATAAACTGGTCTAGCCAAGACTTTAAAGGCAAATGCTGTGTCGTTAGCTGGTGAGCGCCCTCTTTAAGCTGGCTAAGGTACTGATAGTGTTTTTTTGTTCTTAAAATTGCTTGGGGTTTTGAACTGTTTTTAATACATTCAGATCAGACTGGGGGGAGGGTACCATTATTTCCTTTAAAATGGCTATTTATTAATGTCTTAGATAATTCTCCAGAGAAGTATCTCTCCCTCTCCCCATGCCACTTTCTTTCTCTCTTGCTCTCTTTTTTTCTGGTTTGTTGCATAGGTAGAATGCTGTATTGCTAGCATTGTATTTTATGTAATTTTTTTTTGCACAAAGGCAAACATTTAGATTAGTTGGTTAATTTTTAAAAAAATTTTATGACCATGCCAAAATAATATTCTGCAGGCTTGTGGAGAACAAAGGACTGTTCTTTAGGACTGAAACTTGATTTTGCTTGTAGTACAAAAAAACACACACTCACAGATGTTGTTTCGTAAGTGTTATAAGCACTGGATATAAATGGTATTTTTTATCACTTCTGACTAATGTGAAACTGTTGTACAAAAACTACATGAACAAAAGTCATCTGTTTCGACTCGTGTGGGCCTGCCTCACAGTTGCCGGATTTGAGTCATTTTTATGTCTTGTTATTTCATTTATTTATGCAAAATACATGTATGTATGAACACTTTGTTTTAGCTCCAGCCCTGCCTCAGTGCTGATGCTCTGTACGTTAAAGCCACGTTCTCGAAAATGATTGGCACGTCAGGAATCGCCAGCTGGTAGAAAAAGCATTTATTGGCTGGGGGAGTGGGAGGAACATATTGGAATTTGAATTGTGCATATCAGCGTTTTATTCTATTTATTAGCCGACATTGGCTCTAAAATGTCAGTGGAAATCAATGAAGGACAATCATAAGGATAAAAAAACTCAACTTTTTTTACTTTATAAATTGGAGCTCAAAACAAAGTTTTTGATGAATTTACCATCTCATGTTAGATTTTTTTAAAATTGTGTAAATATAACATAGGAAATAGAATTTTATTTTTTGTTCATGGATACTTAGTGAAGTATAAGTTATGTATTTACTTTTGTTCTATATCAGTGTATGTTGGTCCATATTAAATGCTGACAAGTCACTGTACCTCATGTAGATGCTGAATTTACACCCGCAGTGTGAGCGCAGTATTGTGGACTTGTAGCTGGGACAGCAAGATGCCTCACTTGTGCTCTCACTGAATTTTAATAGCGTATTTCTCAAGCACGGAATACTTTTTCCATTTTTTCTTAGAAAGCCGATACATCAAATGCACCAAATCTCTGATACAGCTAATATGAAACACGTTTCGTTTTGTGAGTCCAAGCAAAACTGATGAAATCTTTTGGCTCTCAACAAGAATGGCATTTTGAAGTCATAACCATATTTCTGGCAAGATTATCATGATTAAGGCAGCCCTTGCAATGAGTCAACATGTAATAATACTGAACGTTTATTTTCTACATTCACTGAATCATGATATTGTCATATTAGGCTGTAATACCAGGGGAAAAAGTTCACACCATACACAAAGAGGACTTGTGGAATTGTTCTTCAGACATCGTATTTGAGTCCCCCAAATACCGCTGAAAAGCGTTAACAGCTCCATTCAGGTAATGCACAAGTATAGTAATAATATTTTCTCTGTGAACAATTTATTTAATTAACAGATACAATATATTTTCTTTTGGGAAATTTAAAGTAATTATTTTAAAGAGAAGAACACTCCTGAAAGTCTGATACTAGCTAGAATAGATCACTTAATATTTCATAAAAATGGAAGGTTCAAGTCTTAATGGAAACAAAACTGCTTTCCAGGGTTCAGCTTTCCACAGGGAAATGACTCCGACGATGTGGCCCAAGTGTGATTGGCCTGTCGTTTTGGGTGTCACTGTTTAGCTTGTGAAACCAGCTGCTGGGAATACACAGGCTCCTCTCAGTGTGCTCCCAAATCAGTGTCCTCAGGTGCAGCAACAGGCAGGGGGAGGGCGAAAGCTGGGTTTGCTCTGGGTTGGGAGGGCAAAACAAACAGCTGTGTGGGTCCCAGGAAGTAACCGCGGCCGGTGTAGAGAGTGCAGCAGTTCTGCTGGGAGCAGAAACAACCAGCTCCCAGTGCGATCTAAAACCGTGCTTTGTGCTCATATCAAGGATGTTTCAAAATAATTCCCTCATAAAACATACTACAAGATTAACCCTCTCTTCCCCCTGCTGCCCTCAGTAAAGCACTTGCCTGCCAGCTTAGTTTTAAGTGTGTCGGTACTTCCAGGGCAGTGCTTAGGAGCGGGGCAGTCTCCGTTGAGCCAGGGGCACCGTGCGAACAGCAGCGGGCAACGTGCAGGCCGAGCTCCTCTTGGTGTTTCCTGTGAAAGGCTGATGATGGGCCTGGGCCCTAGGTGTTCTGCATGCTTGTGTAGGGTTCAAGGTGTCACTTAAGCATGTTCTTGTAAAAGAATAATCCTATATGACCTCATGTGATCCTTTACAAAACACTTAAACACACTCTTTTCCTTTAAAAAAAAATCCCCCAATTTTTTTTTATATAAATCCATTAATATCTGTGATTTTTCTCAGATCAAACTGCATCTTTGATATACTGTAATGTTCTATTACAGAAGAAAAAAGATATATGTATATGCAAATATATTTCATTTTAATCCATTGCCCTTTTTTAAGTATCAGATTTGTTGGAAATGGTGACAAAGAAGTATTCTGAGATTTCACACGCTGGATAAAAAGGGGTAGGGTGGAGTGAACTGGGTGAAAGGAAAACTTATCAAATTGGTATTTATGGCAATATGAAAGCTATAAAGCAACTTAGTGACATGGCTTGCTTTGTAATTTCCGCTTTCTGAAAACCACAAGTGAGGTCCTTGGTGCTCTTGGAGTATGGGGAATGTGCAAATATTTAACTGTTTGTATGCTGCACATTGCAGACCTGCTAGTGTGCATTCTCCGTTTGTCTTCCTTTGTCATTTGTGTTTTGCTTTCTAGAAAGCAATTTTTTCTTGTACCTTTCTTCAGCTTGTAGCAAACTAGAATGCTTAGCATTTATGTTCATTCATTATTGTATTTCCCATGTACAAATTTTTTATTACATTAAGACAAGCTTATAAGCTGTTACTACATAACTTATCTTACTGTAACTCTTATTTTCTGACATTGTAATTTGTTTGTGATGTATATTGTGAGATTGTACTCTATGTTAATTTAATCAGCACAATTCACTGACATGCTGGACTGACATGCTAGCTGCTGTTTCAAATTGTAAAGTTTGTGTAGAGCTGTTGGGACAACTGAGACTCTCTTGTCAAGGTACTATGCTTTGATTCCTATAGCAACACTGTGGGTGCAGCTCTGAACCACGAGAGCTGCTCATTGGACACCCACTGGCTAATTTAACAGGCAGGTTTTCTTTGTAGAAATTCTATATACAATGCAGGTACCTACCTGGGCCCATGGCCGGTAATTATTTGGGCGTTTAGAGGAAAAACTAGTGTCTATTGCTGCTTTGAATATGTTTTAAAGTCTGAAAATGTAAATAGTTTATCAAAAAAAAAATCTTGTACAGTCCAGTGTAAAGTTTTTAAATGAACTTAAAGGTTGCCATCACATCTCACACTCTCCTCTTGATACAGTAAAAAAAAAAAAGAGAGAAAAATGTTTGCTAAGGATATTGATTTTAAAAAGTTCTCAATTTAAAAGAGAGAATAGTTATTCTTAGCTCTGCTTCATTGCATAAACAGACTTCTTGGATTTTGTTGTGCAGTATTGACGTGAGGTAAATTAAATATTAAATAATCCTTCAGTGGTACTTTTAAGAGTCTTCTCCTCCTCTGCCTCAGTAACTGATGGAAAAGACATAATTGAAAGACACTGTCCGTATACAGTATGTTCTGGTGTACGTTGGCACCTTACCTACATGTTTCGGGTGGGGGGAATTTTTTTTCTTTTCTTTTTTTTTTTTGCACAAGGTGCTTTCCTGATATGTTAAACATGTCATCGTTGGGTGATGCAGTATATGCCATGACAGGGGTTTAGACCCCTCAGGGGAGTGTCTATAAGACTGCCTATTTATGCTCATTTACCTCAAGACTGTCCTCTCTACCCTTAATCTATTCACCATCACTCCATCTTTTGTACTGCTGTTGACACTTACAAATTAAAGATAAATTTTGTTTTATGAAATGTGTGTGTGACTTCTTCTATGCCTCCCTTAATTCCCCTAGTTGCTTTGAAGTTAACGTTAGGATTGACCATGAGAAGCCGATAGACAGGAAGGTGCAACTAGGCCTCTTTGAAATTTGCCAGCTACATCTTCAAGCTCTTAGGCTTTGTCCATGTCCTTTCATTCTACAAAGGATTTAGCAGGCTCTGAAATCCATTAACACCATATGCTATAATAGACATGCCCGATAACCAATGTAATGTGATATTTTTTTGCTGTGTACTGTAAGTTTTACAAGCAGAAAGTGCGGCTGGTAGCAACAAAATCTCAGAAGGATTTTCATCAAGTATAAGACAAAACAAGTCTCGTGTTTCTTCATCTGCCTTCCGCTTTTCCTCTGCATATAACGTTTAAGCAAACTCACCAAAGCTGACAACAAGAAAACCTATGGTTGCCGTATTGCCATGTCTGTAAACTGCTGTCATTTGCATGTTATGATTGGTGTTTGACTCAGTAATTAGTCGTGGTTCTCACAGGAAAAGTACTGTAATGCAATATAACAACACCAGGGTTGTGCAACATGTCAGGCTGCAGCCGCGGGTCAGCTACTGCACCAATCACCCTGAAACATCCAAGCAGGAAGGAATCCCAGCCACACTGCAGAGAGCCTCAGTGAATAAATACAGGAACATTGACTAGTGCTTTGGGTTTTGGTAAACGACCTACTAGTTATTCAGTCAAACTGCAACACTGAAATGCCCTTAAGGAGGAGGCAGCGTAGGAACTGCATTTCTGCTACTACTGCTGCAGTGCAACACGATGCAGAGACAGCCGTGACGCAGATTTGTAGAAAGGAATTATGATGCAGGACAGCGGTCAGTCCAGCTTGCGCTACTAGAGTCAAGGACTCGTGGAGATGAAACACCATGTCATTATGTCTAAGTTTTAATTCTGTATGATAGGCCTGAGATGGGATTTGATTCTCTGCTTCGGTGGTTTCATACTGTTCAACCTAAGTCGGTTTGTAGCCTCCTCAGGGAGGAATTGTAGCATTTTGTCTGGTCTTTCTTCCCCCTGCCCAGCTACATGATTTGACTCTTTAGCTTGCTGGAAACTGCAGCTGGGAATAATGATCAATAGTCTGGGAAACACTGATGATGTTCAGTGTTATAAGGAGAATGAAAAGTGAGTCGAGGAGTGGAATACAAGAAGTCCTTGCTTTCCACACCAGTAGCCAGACAAAATGCTTACTTGGCACCTAGACGTGCTAAAAATACCCCTAAATCTGCCACGCGTGACAGGTCTACATGGGAGCAGAGTCTTCTGGAGAAAGGGAGCGTTGGTCAGCATGCACGTCAGCATGCACGTCATCCCTGGATATGAACGGCACCATCAGATGCCCTCACAGCATTTTGGGGCATTCTTTGGGGCTGTTAGGATGCATGTAAGGGGTTTTCAGCATTACAAGGTTCAGGCTCATATTCTGTCTCCCCACTCTCACGAGGATTTTCCTGACAATTAACTGCTGATTCAGTAGCCCAACAGCAGCAGCCTCTACATGATTGGGGGAGTGGAAGGCAAGAGTAATTGATTTATTTCTTTAATATATGTTTTACAATAGAAAATATGAGCTCCAGCTTGTGTTTTTGTGAGCAGTTAATGACCAGCTGGGTTAAGGGCCTTCAAATACTGCCATTGGTCATTAACTGCCAGGAAGTATCCTTCCTGTCATCTATTATTGCTTAATTGTATCAAGACCCACTGCAGTTGAGGACTTTTAAATCTGTGGATTAATGGAAATCTGACCCTTAGTAACTCTAGTAATATCAGGGCTGCTGCAGGTTAGCATTTGGGTTCTTGACATGACAATCCATAACAAATCTCCTCAGAGCTGTTCTGGTTTATATTAATGCCTATTGGATGATTGACACACTAAAATGTAATTGCCCTGTAGAAATCACTGTGGTCAGTTGTATTAAGAACTACTTACGGACACTTTAATTTACTTTGACACCACAGGCTTTAAAAGCTATACTTGTATTAAAACCTACTCAGAGGCTTGGTTGGCGTTGTAGCTCATCAGCTCATCAGATAACTCAGTTTTGCTCTGAAGAGCAGAGGTGATTATTAGAGCTTTAAATAATCCTCCTCAAATATACAACCAAATTACAAAATAAATGTTTATTGGGATATTTTCTGTGGCTATTCTGGATAATCAGTTGCTAGCAGGTTAAAGAAACCAACTGATTGTTTTAAATTAGCTTTGGAAAAATAGGATGTAAGCTCCAAACCTGTAAATGTAATTACAAAGTAAACCCTGACTCTTGCATCACTGCAGCAACATCCAGCTTTAATTTTTCAAATGAGGCACCTGAAACTTAAAGACACATGGCTGGGTTCCCTTTTAAGTCAAGCCATACAGCACGGGGTTATAATTGGCAGTCAGGAAATACAAATACTGTGCTGTGCTCCCCGATTACAGAGCAGGATCCTGTACTTCATGGCACTGCACGAGCAGCAAATGGAAAGATGGCCTCTGCCACCTAGACCCCAGGGAATAGAAATGTCTCGATAGCCATGCCAGGTCACAGCTAATTTGCCCACAAACTGGGTGAGACTAGTAGTCCTTCCATCTTGGTAATTTTGTGTCCAACAGTGACAAGAGAGACACTAGTTAGGGAGAGCGTGAGAGCCCGGACATCACCTACGGTTCATGCTGCTTTCCCTGAGCATCTGCAGCCGTTGCCTTGGGCTGCTAATGGGTGCATGGCTTTCCTATGCGGGAGCACACTGTCATGCTTTGGCACATGAGAAGGAAGAAATGACAGACATGGTGTCTGAAGCCTGACCTTGCAAGGAAGGGCCTTGCTGAGGCACTTCGCAGCAGTCCAAGTTTTCTAATGGAAGAAAATCAGAGAATCGAAACATTCAGTCTATGCACAACTCTCAAGTCTATCAGACAGTCTAAAATATTTAGGATGCTAACTGTCTCCTATTTTTGGCAAGATCTGGTTAAAACAGGCTTAATTCAGAAAATCTAGAGATCAGGGACCTTAATGATCACGTTACTCAATCACAAGGAAATATCTTTTACTCAAACATCAGGAAATCCACACTTAATGCAAGATTTCAGTTAATTCCACTGGAATAGTTACAGCTGCTGTAAAACCAAAGGGTAAGTGCTGGAAAAAATATTAATAATAATAGTTATAAAAACAACCCCCAACCTTCCTCCCTCCCTCAGAGCAAAAGCAATGAAAGTCTTGCGCCATGTGTGGAGGGATCATGCAGGAGAAAAAAAGGCTTCTGGAAAAAAAACTTTTTAGTACAAACTACCAATTTCCAGGAGTGTGACTGGAGAGAAGCAAACTTTTCTCGTTTTGACAATTGCAATACGAGTGGAAAGCAAAGGCAGGGGAAGTGCCCATAAGCTGCTCTGCATGAGCTGAACTATATCGCTTCTCCTGTGGCCAGAGCCTGCAAAGTCCCCTGACTTTTTACCTCCAACTACAGCAGGAAAGCACTAGATATCCTTGTGGCTTTAGGCTATTTTAAGGGGGGGAAAAAAAAAAAAAAAAAAAAGCAAAGGAGCAATTATGAATTGAGTACAGTGAGTACACTAATTTATATTAAGAATGACATCCCTTCATTTCTCACATGTACATGTAAGAGTTTATAAAAGATTAATAGTGGACATTATCATATTACAAATTGTTTAATACTCATTTGCCAGACCTGCAATTTGTCAGGTATTTTTGGGTGAGGGGGGTAACTCTCAAAACAGCAAAACCAGGAGTGAGTTTGTGTCATATTGGGGAGGGCAGCGAGGCCCAGCCAGCAACCACGTTGGCTGCTCGCGCCAGAGCCGCCCTGCTTTGCAGCGGGCTGCACGCGCCGCCGTCGGGCGCCTCCCGAGCGCTGCCTCAGCGCGTGACCGTTACTAACGGTCGACCAATGGCCACGCCCGCGCTCGCCGCGGGGCGGGGCTAACGGTTAACGGCTTCGCGAAGCTTCCCTGCGGCATGTGGTGAGCGCTCTTGTTTCGTTATCTCTCTGTGGGTTGGAGCTGGCAGCTCGGGGGAATGTGGCTCCTTTTCAGGAGCCGATGGCTCCGTTCGTGTCCCAAGTCTCTCTCCTTGCCTGGGAAGGGGAAGGGAAAAGCGCCCCCTGGCGTCTTTGCTTCTCCCCGAGCGGGTACAGCGTGGCGTGTCCCTCGGTGTGAGGGGGGACATGTAGAGGGGAAAGCGTTTACCCTGTGTGTGTTAGCGCTGGAGGCTGGGGCTGCTGTGGGGAAGGAGTAAGGGTGTGTGTGTGGAGCAGTGCTTGGGACTGATCGCAGCTGGTGTTGCATATGGCAGCCAGGAGCAAAAGGGTCTCCAAAAAGGCCTGAGTAGAATAGGCATAGGAAAGTTTAGTTTTTTTTTCTTCTTGGATAATTCAGTAATCACAGTGTGAGCAGTCGGAGAAAACTTGGTATGTCTCAACTGACAATATTAAATATTGATCTACCTTTTAATTTTGCTACTACACACAGCCCTTGATACCAAGGAATGTGTTGCAGAGATATCTGGGCACCTTCAGTAGGATGCTGAGGCAGGTCATAATGCAGCCTGAGCAGGACACCTGTGGGTTGCAGCCCTCAGGGCTCCACCGCACATGTGATTCTTGCTGGGATGTGGGAGGATAGGTTTAAGTGCCCCCACCTGACATGATCTAGAATCACCTGGAATTTGTGATCTGGGATGGGCCTGATTTGAGTAGGTTGAAGTGAGGCTAGAATTAGCTGGGAATGTGATGGCTGTAATGCTCTGCCTGTCTTCCCTACTGTAAAAAAAGAATCAAAAGTAGAGTTTGGAGCATATTCTTATGCTTTCCTGTCAGTGCAGGTTAAAGGCAAAAACAAAGGAAAAGGGAATTTTAGTGTAGCTGAGCACCTTAACCAAGCAGGGTGGTGCTGTGAAGATAGCAAAGCTATGAAGAGGAAGGCAGGACTACTTGCTAGTGTTGCCTTTAGATAACCTGAGTATAGAGAGGAAACAAGAGACTTTAAAGTCTCTTTGTTATTTTAAAATAATAAACTGAAAAGTTACAACCTCGTGATGTGGAGGACCATGAATGATACTTAAATAATCTGTTTGCCTTTTTTTTTTTTTTTTCCTCCTCTCTCTCAAATAGCAGGTTGCTGCTTTGAAGTTCTGATTGCATCCTGCTCCCACTAGTGTCACAAGAAACAAAGGTTCGTTCAGCATTTGGCAGTAAGTGCGTAGCAGTTCTCAGGATGCAACCTTAACATTTACATTGGATATTATTTGCCTAATACAACGATTCATAAAGCTGCCTTTCTTGTTTTAATCCTTCCCTACAAATCCTTATACTGGTCATATTGAAGACAGTACACATTTCTAATATGTTTTGATTTTATACTACTAGGACTTTGTGCTTGATTTCCAAACTAACAGATGAGAGAGTACATAGCTGTAAAATACCAGTAAGAATCTCAGGCTGTGGTCTTCAAATTGGTTCAGTTATTCATTTTTGAGAGGGTGAAATAGCATATTTCCACAGTAATAAGGACATGCTTGGAAACAGCCTGATTTCTTTTATTCCATAAAACTTCAGAGAAAGTGAAACACTGAAGTTCTGAAAGGAGAAAAAAAATCCTGTACTTTTTCCTGTTCTGAACATGTTATTCATATGTAAGTGAGGAAAAGTCAACACTAAATAGCTCGTATAAAGAATTATACTATTTCTTTTATTCTTCAAAGATCTGTGCAAAATGTTTCCTGGCTATATTAGAAATCTTACAATAATCTCTAATGCACCTGAAACTTCTGAAATTTTGCCTCTTCGTAGTTGCTTATGTTGTCTCATGCACTTGCTTTTAATGTCTGAACACTTAAAGTTCAGTCTTCCACAGATCATGCTTTCTGTCTCTCCTCATTTACCTCCAACAGCTTAACCTGCAATTTATTGCAAGGATTGTACCTATAAGCACAACAGGATCAGACTTTAATTTGATCTGCTATTTATCTGTTCTGTTAATTGTAGCCCCAGGATGGTATTAAGAAAATCAAAAAGTACCACTTGTAACTACAGAGTGGCTCTCACCTTTGAAATAGAGCAACACTCATTTTCGAGGGGAAAAAAAATAAGAAAAAGGTGGTTATGAGCTAAGTGTAAAAGGCAGAAGAATTTCTGCTTTTGCATTACCAGTGTAGTTAATATAGTGTTGACACCTAAAACATAGCTGTGTGAGCACAAGCCGGATCCTAGTTTTTATTGATGTTGGTGTGAGAAATTATACATCTGCTCCCAGTTTTGTTGTTGTTTGTTTTGAACAGCAAATAGTATTTTTGTTAGGCTAATGGAGGGTGGGGTTTTTGTCTTGAGTTAATCAGGCATTTCCTCTGCCTAAGTTTCGAGTGATTTATTTGCAAGAAAAGAGGACGATATTTTACGGTATGAATGACAGAAAAACAAAGTTCAAAAACCACAGGGAAGATCCAGTCTATCTAACAGCAGTCCTATCTACAACAACTGGTAAACTTTTGGTGTCCCTGAAAGGCATTGAATCTATCTAACAGTAGTCCTATCTACAACAACTTTTGGTGTCCCTGAAAGGCATTGAGTGAAGAGTTGGTTTGAAAAGCATTGAGTATTGCAGTACTCATTGCAATATAATGAATAAAGCTTAAGAATGGTAAATTAGAAGGAAAAAAAATGCTACCTTAAATCCCTTTCAGGGCAGATTTAGGAATAGAAGTATTCAAATTTCACTGTAATTCAATAGGCTTAGAAGTACCTAATTCTCTTAGGCCCCTTTGAAAATCCTAGCCTTAAAATATGTGATGTTTTTGGAAAATGAACAATAAACACTTATAGCAGCTCTTGACTTTTGGGAATAGCTTTTCTTTTCTTGCAAGAGTTGTGTTGCCAGTCAGAAAGCACAAAACTGCTGTGGTCTGGGGCTGCTTGAAGACATGAGAGTTTCTTGAAGCCAGATGCTTGAATTTTTTAGCTTTTGCAATATAGAAGGTAATTAGCCTGTCAATAATGAGTTGATGCTGCACACTGCAAGGACAGAGTACTAGAAATTAGATCTTTCTCACTTTCTTCTTTTTCTTAAAATGTCATTTTTGTCTGTGATTCTTTTAATAGTTTATTTAAAGAGAAACATGCTAACTAATCAATGGGTAATGTGACTGTAGGGGGATATCACAATTAAAACTATTTGTTGCTCCTTTGTCACCTCTTCCTTCTTCCTGCCCACTGCTCGCCCCCGCCACTCGCCATCCCCATTCTCTTGGTTTAGCAAGACTGCCCTGCATTACAGCAAAGGTGGGAATTCTTATCGTTTTCTTATTATTACTTGCCTATTTCCAAGTCCCAGATTTTCATTATAAAAAGCATGACTGGAAAGTTCTGGATGGTGAGCTAACAAACTTACTGTTCTAAGTAAGGGGCTTGAAAGAATCTGTAAAGCAGGGCCCAAGGACCTGGATGGTTTGCAGACTTGTGAATGGCAAAGCTCTTTGACTCCATCTTGCTGTCCCTAAGGCTTGCCTCTTGGTATTGGGCAGACATAGCACACTTAACATGTTGAAGCACGGGTGAGCCCATAGCCCCTTGCTCTGTTATACTGACAGAGATCTTCACAGAAAGGAGAAATCCTGTTTCCACCTGTCTGCCCAGGTGGATGGGATGAGGATGAAGGCACTGTGCGAGCTGAAAGCTTTCCATATGTTTCTCCAGTTCTCATTTGGCAAAGACACTGCAGTTCTCATGGTCCACTGTTACACCTGTTTCCAACAAAAGAAAAAGAGGGAGAATTGTGGGTTTTTTTTTCTTTTGCAATGATGGCCTACACATGCAATACCAGAAGACCTTATTACAGGGCTCCTAGGAACTTGCACTTCTGTTTCTCGTGCCTGCATTGTTTCAGGTAAGCTTTCTTCCCTGAGTTTTATTCTGCTAGGTATGACTGTATCAAGAAAAACACAGCATAATCTAGTGTTTTTAACATTCTGTTTGTTGATCCGGTAATTAGAATTCTTTCTGTGAATAAATTGCTTCTTGGTGGCTAGTTTTGATCCACTTCCTTTGCAATAGAGCATAACAGTGCATGTTTCTTCTTATCGGGAGTATATATGCAAGTTGGATTTCTTCAAATTCTTAAAATAGTTTGAAGTAATTTGATACTGAACTTAATCAGAGAAATACCTCTGTAAGGTTAAATGTCAAAATGATAGTACTTCTAACTGTGTGCATTGTCCTGGTGAAGTTCAGCACAACTCATAGTAAAATGCAGAGTGAGATTTTTCTTTGATATTATGTGGAGATTTTCTACCAAGAAGGCCAGCGTCAGATGGAGTTGGTTGACTAATGGCCCCTGAAAATTTCTTCCCTCTTAGTTTACGAGCTTAAAAATTGCACAAGTACTATTAACAAGGAAAAAAAATAGGGTTTGTTCATGTGGGTTGGAAGTCTTGTCAGGAGTATTTTCAAACAGTTTTCACACCTATTTAAGCCCTGCTGCCAACAGATATTGTTGGATCTCCTTTCTTACATGACTAGAAAATAAACCGATGGTTGAAATGGCTAATTCTAGCTAAGCTCAGATCACTTCAAGACTGGAAGTAGAGGGAGGTTATGTGCCCTAAATCTGTTATATAGTTAAGTTTGCTGGTGCATGGTGTCTTCCAACCATGTCTTCTCCAAGTTATTTGTCTGAGTGGGATTATGACAAAACTACATAAAGAAGCTGTGCTAGCTTGAGAGACACAGATGCAACCAGACTTTTGTACTGTTCTCTTGGGAGTGCAGCCTCCTTGCATTGAATGATCCTTAAAAACTAGGAGAGAGAAAAGAACTAGGGATGTGGGTGAAAGTCTAGAGAAAGCAATGTTGGGATCCTTTGAGCTTACTTGGCCTTGGCAGGCTTTGTTGAGTGCTGTGAATCTGTAGCATGTCCAAGATTATCAGTCCCTTCTTACCATGTCTTATATTGATTCATTGTCTTCAGAAGATCTGTTTTCCTGGAAGGAGTTTTCCTGGGCATGGCATGCAACTTCTTCCTGTGTAAAAGGCAACAAAGACCTTGTCCAGTGCGCTGGGACCTATGGAGGAGATGGTGCCATTTTATGCCAGGGGCGACTGGAGCACCGTGTGGTTAATCAGGTTCAGATGTGCAATGTGAAGGTTTTCTGAATAGAAAAACAAGTGGAAAAGAGGGCTTCTGCCGCCATTAGTCCTTATATACAAGCCTGGATAAAGTTTTAGATACAGAATATGAAGCTGCATCTCTCCGCTGGGAATGGGCAGCGGTCTGTGGCCGGTGTCTGTGGGCTCGACTTCTGGTGGCATGGTAAGGTACTGGTGTGAAGAACAGGCTGTGTCTAGTGCTTGTTTCTGAATCTAAGTGCCAAGAAGCCTGTCTGGCACCATGTTATATAATGTGCTGTTCCAGACTACAATCCACACAATGTGTATGTTGTGCTGCAGATCCTTGAAGGCATGTGTGTGGGTTTTCTTTTTAAATAATCACCTACAGGTACATGCTTTGATATTTCTGGAGCCACGCTTGTATATTAGGGCATATAATAGTGTTGTGCTGTACAATACTGTCCTGTTTTTTGCGTGACGGCACAGGGTAATTCTTGTGTTTATGCATCTGGTTGAACTGATTGCTTGATTAAAGATCGGAAAATATTTTTGGCGAGGGTGTAATAGCAGAAGTCTGAGGAAAACTTGCCTTTTTGAGACTGAGCTTTAGCTGAACTTTAACTGTACTTCATCTGTCTTTTGTACCTGTTTTCTATGCATTTGTTGTTGGTTTTCTTTAAAGAAACTTTTGTGTTGTCTTCAATTCCGAGTCAGTGTGGTATAAGGGAACCTTCATCTGCTGTTGCTCATATAGAGAATTTATGGTTGTATTGACAGACAACTACAAAGTGCTAATGAATTGAGTGATAATTAAAGAGGTGGGGTTGGGAAGAGGAGGCAGGCAAAAATTAATGCTTGTTCCTTAACTCTACCTTCTGCCTCTATTCCCTCCTCTGGTTTGCCAAATGGTTCTACTTGGACTGTTTTTTTTTTAATGATTATGGCCAAAGGTGTTTTTTTGTTTTTTCTCTTTAAGGGAGAAAATTGGCTCCGTATGTTCCGTATGTGAAGTTACCTTAACATTTTTTTTAAGCATGCATAAAATGACGGATCTCTAGAGACAATGAAATACCACACTGCACATTGTAGTTCCGCACCCAATTGTTTGCTTCTCCTCTCTGTTGCTAAGCCTTCCAGAAATCATCATGTAGAATTAATACATTTACCGGAGCTGCTTTTCCATGCTTGATCCAAAGTAAAAATATAAATGAGTAACGAGACACAGAAGTAAGTGATGTTATTTTGAGATGGATAAATACAATTCTAGGGAATAAGATGGCTGTTTGCCTTGAATCTGCTGCCTACAAATGATCAGGATGGAAGGGAGGCTTGATGTGTGAAGACTAATTATTTTTAACACTGCCTTCCAACGTATAGCCACAGAACTATGCTACAGGTTATAGATAGCACCCTCTGAGATAATAGAAAAGATGGTATCAAGCTTGATATTTGAAGCAGATTCTATGAGCATGTCAAATAGCACCTAAAATGAACCAAAATGTAGCCAAACAAACAACAAAATAACCCCACCCTCTTAGGTCATCAGCCTTTATTCAAAACTTGTGCTGTAGTATTGTGTTCGGTTGTATGAATTCTTGGAAGCCACTGAAAACATCAGAAGAGTTTATGGACTGTCATGTATTCCTTACTTGCCTGGTCTGCACTGCTGAAATGCCTTCCAGAGTGCCAGTTGTGGCACAGATTGCACAAGCCATCTTTTACTCATCGCTCTGGCTTAGTGGCAGCACGGTGTGTTGTATGGTTTATGCTCTCTGACAGGTCCCTCCTGAGGAAGGAGGAGTGTGGTTATGGAGGTTGTCTGCAGCGACATCTTTGAAATTAAGTGCTCATGGTATTAAAATGAAGCTGTTGAACTTTGTGGCTCAGCAAGATGGATCTCAGCTCTGCTCTATGTCATTTACTATGTTGTTCCACCCTCCTGCTATTCATACTGTTTTTATACTCCCAATTCTTTTATTTATTCGTGGTGGTCCTGAGCTGCACAGGTACTTTTTCTTCCCTCTTATCCCTTCAAGCCTTGTTTGTTTTATATTTTCTTTTTTTCTTGTTATTGTGTCTATTCTGTCTTCCCCCTTTCCTCATTCTTTCCTTCCATTATTTCCTCTCCCCACCTTTACTTGGCATGGAAAGTGTCAAGTCAATTTAGCTAGGAGCTTGTATGGGACATTTGAGAACTGGAATGAGGCAAAGGAAGGTAAGGGAAAGAAGTCTCTAGCTGGCTGTTTTAAAAGGAACTTGTGTTTCCAGTAGCTTAAAGAGAGAGAGCGAAACATTGAGAGCTTTTTTTTTCTGGTGAGCCTCTGTTCATTTTGAATCCTGTCAGCAGGGAACTTGCTACAATAATGAGAAGTCATTAGCTGCCTTGTTTTATACCCATTGAATATGACCCAATTTTTAGAGGAAATATTTGGGACTTTAAAACTCCCCCCCCTCCTTGCCACAAAAACAATTTGGAGAAAGGATGCGATACCAAATATTTAAGAAGCCATTTTAAAAGTGCTGTTTGTTCTTTTCATCAGCTCTCTCCCTGTCGTCTTGCCAGCATGTGCAATAAGTTCCTGTCCCTGAGAGTATGCACCAAAACCACAGTTTGAACCAGGCTGTGCATAATGGGCGTCTCTGTTAGTTCCCGCCAACTGAAGCTCCCAGCAGTAGATGGAAAAATTAGACATGTACCGCTACACAATAAATCTTATTGTAATTCACCCAGCTAGCATCACCATGAACAGGCCTTGAAAAATGTGTCGTATGTGCTTGAAATCATACTTGTGCTCCTGCCATTAAAGAATGAAGGAGGCGGGAGGGGGGAAAAAGCCCTTGTAAAGAAAGTTTCATTTACTTTTTTTGTTATAAAATACTTTTTACTGGTGCCAGCTGGAAGGAAAATGACCCAGTTAGATCTCAAAATTATGATGTAGCTTTAAGTGCTATGTTTAGATTAACTGCCAAAATGTTAGCATAAAGTGGTAGGTGTTTGTGCTGCAGATAATAACTAATGTACTGTTGGTCAAGATAGGCCACTGTTCTGTTATTATTGTATGGATCTTATGACTAAACATTGGAGCAAGCCTAGTGGAACAACAATATTTTACTGTGCCTGGAATACTCACTTGTCAGAAGTTAATTGGAGTGCCAAAAATCTAATAAATCAGATGGGGAAGATGCTTTTCTGTGTGTGTGTGTGTGCTGATATTTCCGATCTGTCCTTACTTTCTGGAAAGTGAACTGTGTTTGTCTTGTGTATTTCCTGATGAGTATTGGGTCTTACATACAGTCAAACCCCTCTGATTGTCAAAAATTATAATCTTCCTAAAACACTGTTTTTTTCCTATACTTATGAGCCGAGTTAAATGTGTTGTATATTTTAAAGGACCTGGCTTACAAGGAAAAATCAAGGTTAAAAGCACTTCAGAACTCAAGTTGTGCTGATGTGTATGACCTTTGGGCCCAGAATTAGCTATTTTTACTCTGTTGATATGAAACATTAACCTCAGTCAAATGTTTCTTGCAAGAAATGAAAACAAAACTGTGATGTTTAAATACACAATCTAGATGTACCTACACCAGTCACCATGAAAAAGTCAACATTTGCTAACAGACACCACATGGTGGATTCTCTGGTACTGCAGTTACTTCCCTTCATAATTAAAGAATACTTACAGGAGAGGAAAGAGCTGAAATACTCTGGGCCTACAGGAACTTCTGACTAGCCCTGTGCTGTCGGCAATCTGCTGACAACAGAATGCCCAGCTCTCCTTCCTCAATCCCTCTGCTATGCCCCAGGCCATGGCCATGTCTAGATATGGTTCAGTCCTGTTGGGTACCTGTTTTCTGCCTGCTTGTAACTCCTACCTTACTGCACTGTGGAAAGACACGGTGAATTATGCCAGTCATAACAATGACCGTTGTATTATTATTTCTTAATGAGGGGGAGATGAGGTTGAACCAAAATAAAAATGTATATAAGTGTTTGTTGTTGCTGTGTGTTTAGTTTTCCTATTCCTGGTCTTAACGCAAGCAGCTGATAAATGAAGTTGGGGCAGTAATTCCCTTGGATATTCATATGGATCTGGGTTACTCCCCTTTTCTCCTTTCTGCTCTATTAATATAAAAACTCATGATGGACCTAATTCATCTCTGTTGGGAAATCTTTGGTGAATTAAGTCTAGGGAACAGGCTCAAGTCGGTGTCATGAAATTATGAAGAGGGTGGGTTTTCAAGTTCCCAAAGAGGACAGAGAAGAGAGAGTAGGAAAGTATAGTTGCGGTGAAGGTCTTAAGCTTGGACATAGGAGACCTTGATTCAGATACTTTTCCAGGTACAGAAGATGAGCTTAACTGTTCAAAGTTGTTTTTTGGAAGTGGGATTGACCAAATGAAATAGTAATTTCCCACCTTGGCTTCTAGGCCAACTATGTACTTTAATAACTTTGATACTGTGATGTTGCAGCATGAAAAAAGTAACAACAACAAAAAAAAGCAGAATCTTTAAAAAAAGGGTGATACCAAATACTTCTCATACTTAATATGGAGTTTGGTATTGCCTTTGCCAGCTATGTAAGGAAGTGTTGTTTGGGCTTGCTTTTGATAGCTGAACTTCTACAACAGGGGAGTAGGGAATAATCTCCAACTTTTGACTAGTCCCTAACTAATAAATGAATGTGCAATCTCTCTTGCCTAGAGGATGGAGCAAGCATATTTCCTAAACGGTGTGTAAAGAGCAGAACTAGCAACTTGCTGAAAATCAGTTTTCCAAAGCACTGTCTTGGACAATACAATATAGGAAGAGCATGTTACTGATAATACAACTAGGATACATTGTATAGTCAGAACATATGTCAGGTTTGCATTATTCTTCTGAGATTATTTTCAAATAATTTTTGTATCATCTATATAAAAACCAGTATGGAAGCTCTGCAGATGTAGCACACAATAGAGAGATGACTGACTGCTTAATAATTATGCTTTATTCCAACTGAAGTCAGTAAGATACTTGCTGTTTTAATGCCTATGGTTTTAGGAATGGATAGGGAATAACTGGCAATAATTCAAATAATGTTATCACATGGGTCTTTTTACTGTAATGTTTTCCTTATGGTTCACAATGACCAAAAAATGTATGCAAATTCCTTTGGCTGGCAAATTAACAGAGCAGTGGGACACTTCCAAAAGTCATATATATATATATATATATATATACACATATATATATGGTAGGAGGGTATATGAATATGGCATGGTATAAAATGAGTGAGAGTAAGGACATGGGTAAAACTCATTCATATGTTTCTTCATACGTGCTAAAGATGTATCTCCTTTGGAGTGCTTATGGGTAGATTTTATTTAGTTGGAAGGCTAACACTTTTAAAGTTGATGGGTTTTGGGTCTGTGGACAGTGGCATTTTGAATTCACCCAAACCTGTAATATTTATGTAAGACATCATCCTAATCCCCCTCAACCTAATGTTAAATATGTTTATCCTTTATTGAAATTTTTCTGCTTAAATTCATAACATGAAAACTTTACCTTACCAGAAAGTGATGAGTCGTTACAGCCAAATCAAACACTTTAGGAAGTGAACAGGTTTTTTTTTCTGTTGTTGTTTTTTTTCCCCCAATTAGTGTTCAATAAGAAAATAATTCTGTCTAGATGCTAAAAAGGTGACAGAACTCTTTTCAAAATAAATTGTTTTAAATATATGATAACGTCTGAAACATGATAAAAGATTTGTGTAGGTATAGAGCAGTGATAGGGGCAGTATCACCTCATTGGCTCTGAATGCTTAAGATAAAAAGGCTTAAAGGACGTTGATGCATTTTAACAGGATTGTAGAGGGTCTGATTTAGTCTAAAATGTATTTAGAAATTCTAATCCTATTCCACAAAGCACTATGTTCAGAAACATGATAAAATGCTATTGTTTAAGAACCCCAGTCTATAAAGGATCAGTCTGAAAAGTGTCCTCTGAATTTATAGGTTGGATGATGAGGTCCTGAGTTTCTATCTGTGAAGCACTGTAGCTTCCCTCTTCCTACTGACATCGCCTGTCAGAACTGGATCTGCATTGATGTTAGCACTCTTCTGTTCTTACGTTGTTTGGGTGAGTAATTAAACTTCTTTTCAGTCTTACCTGGATCGAGGTAACTGGGGAGCTGCTTTTTGTTTTTTTTTGTTTTTTTTTCATATATATTTCATGTGTAGGAGCTATCAGATGAAACTTCCACAATCAAAATTCACTGCTGTTTTGTATTTATGCTTTTCTTTGTAACAAGAAGTTTGGAGGAATTAAAAAGGTTTATGTATTGTCATAGAGCATGTAGGTGGTGTGGTAATTTCTGTACCTTATTTGTCCAGCAATTGTTTGATACTGTAGTTTTGCTCACTGTTGCAGAAGTTGTCAATTCAAAACCTTTACTATTAATAGCTCGAGGTCTGTTGAGATGGGAATGGCATGCACTCCAGTTGAACAGCTGAGCATCTGGGAGTGTGTGACACACAATGATTTTCCTTTTTCTCGATGTCTGTGTAGCATCTAAGTGAAAGGCCTTGGAAAAAGAATCATACAAGTACATGTGTCTTTGTTGCTAATGTTTATTCCCTAAAAATACCAAATATTTTCAATAATTATGCAAAGCTCCCCTGTACTCACCAAATGAATGTTTCCATTGACCTCAGTAATCTTAGAATCTGTACCATAAATAGAAACATTGTGAATTCATCCCATGTATTTGCAGCATATTGTATGACTGTGGAAAGAAAATCATTAAGAAAATACTTTTGTAAAGTGATAGTTACAGAAAACTCCTGCTATAACTGCATTTCTTGCAATCTAGGAACAGAACATGTGGTTATATTCTACTGAAGGTAAAGCTACTCCTGAAGATGTCAGTTTTTGTTCCTGCTTCTAAGCAGCAAAGCTGTCCAAATCAAAGCACTTTCTCAACAGTCTTCAGCTCTAGGTTTATTTGATATCTAAACTTCCAGTTCCTAATTATGTGTAGAGTTGAATCCTTTCTAACTCTTCTGTTTAGCTTGCCAGTCTGTAAATTGTACTGAATTTACTTCAATTGTTGACACACTTGTCTTCAAATATTCCTGCTAATTTCCCTCAGATAATATGCGTAGCTGGTAATGCTCTCAAGTGTCCTTAAAGTTAACCATGGAGAGTTGAATTTGGCTGTACGCTGCCCGTGGATGAGCATTGTAGTCATACTCATCAGCATTGCTGGAGAAAGTACTACTTAGTTCTGCACTGTAAGAGTCTGACTGACTGCTCCAACTACTGGAAGGTCAAAAGTTTTCTCTCTAGTATATACACCTTATTAAGCTACAAGGTTACTCCCTGAAGTCAACATTTTAATGGCTGTTTTGCAGACTAAAGAGGTAAGCTATCCTGCTTTGAATCTGCTTACTACATATTTTACTTGGACTTAATCTGGGGATTCTGCTGGATCCTACTATAGTTTCAGTTTTAAGTGGTGTGTGTTGTCACGAGTTGCATGCTGCGCTGATTAAGCTGCATACTTCACTAATCAAGCTGCAAAGTTAAGTAGGTAAAATTTAATACACTCTACTAATCAAGGTGCATTCTTTGTTGAGCAAGCTGAATATTTTAAACTCGAAGTTTTTATATACTGCCTTGTAGACCTCTCTTGCCTACAGCCATGTCTAGCAGAAAGCACAGCTAGCTATTCCAATACTGACAATGGAAGGAATGTGAGTTTTCACTTTGATATTTGTCCTATTGGAGCTCAGGGACGAGGGAACCAAGATTAGCCCTGGTAAATAAATGAGACTATTACCCTTGGATAAGTCTAATTGGATTACACTGAAGCATTCCTACCATCCCAACAACAAGGGTGCATATGTTCTGTATTGCTCTGGCGCCTTAGTTTGGTCTGCAGGTTTATAATAGAAGTAATTGATATTTAAAGTGCTTTTGTTGTGGCTATTGTTTTCTTTTCAGATGATCTTAGTTAAGTTTTAATTCTAATCTCTTTCCTCAATGCGTCTCAAACTGGATAAGAAAGGTAGAAAAATGGTAGTTCATGCTCTCTTTCTGTGTTACCAATAGCAAATGATGTATTGGGAACAGCATAAAGCCATGATGGAAAAAAGTTACTGCTGAAACATTTGTAGCTGAGTTATTTAGTGCTAGTGCTGAGCATGTTACAAGGAAGCAGTGTAAGGAACAATGCTTTGAAGGGTTGCAATTTAGCTAGTTTACAGAGTAATGGTAAACTGCACAATTAAGACTAAGATACCTTGAAAAGAAGGCAAGATGAAGCTGTCAGGAAGTGAAGCTGAAGGTGGAAGAGAGGAAAAATGAATAGGGAAAACTGGTAAATTTACCACATGTTACAATCCTCTTCATGAGATGGCAAGTGCCAATAAATACTGTGTTGCATGTCCCATATACCCTAGTCTTTGTTGACTTAGGGATATAGTCGAGGGGTAAATTTTCCCTATATTCTGCTTAGTGTGGATGGAGTCCTTTGCGTGAAGGGAAAGATGAGAGGTAAGTGATTATAAAGGAAGGTATAACTACAGCCTCTAGAATCTTGGCTGATGTCTGCTGTCAGACTGCCAGCTTTCCAAGCTATCAAGGTAATATTTTTTTCACACAGAAGATACAACAGCTCATTTGTGCACTGAATTACCAAGATCTGCTCTAGCTTCACAGTTGACCATTAAAAGTACTGTGGTACATTTAGTAAGAACAAGCAAGTATCATAAATCATTAAAACTAAATAATGTTTCTCAAATATAATAAACAGAGCATAATACAATGACCTTTTGTATTAGTATTTGTTTTATTTGTTTTTGAGCTAATTTGCTCAAATTAGGATTCCAGAATAGGAATTGTAACTGAAACTTTGACAGATGAGCAATGCCAAAGGCTACTATCTTTGTGGGGTGAAGATTTTGTTGGGTACCTGCAACACAGGTGTGTACAATAGAGATCTGATGGAATACTGAGTCCTTGGATGTTCAAGTGTTAATACAGGTGACCTTGCACAAGAATGCTAGACACATGGATTGCGATTACTGATTCTTGTAGTTTCAGACATTTCATGTAGGAATTTATGTGGATTTTTTGGTGACTAAAATGTCCATGAGAGTCTTGTTCGAAATTTGCTTGAGGTAAATGAGATTCTTAGGAGGAGGTTTCACACATATGAACTGCAGAGGATGAAAATGTCCATTGTGTGTCACACAGTATCAGTGTAAAGCCTTGAAGAATAAGTAAACTTCAAAATGTAAATTCTACTCAGTAGTGTGCAACTTGATTACGGCTCAACATTTACATAGGCTCTTTAATTAAGAGTAAAGGTCAATAGGTTAAACAAGTAACTTAATCAGAAAATTATGCAGAAGTGCCACAAATCAAATGCATTATACAGCCCTTGAAATCGATAGGGTATGCAAATCGATCAGTAAAGTATATACTGTATGGCTTCAAGTACTGAAACATGTGGCGTGATATTGCAAACACAATAGTTGATGTAGTTTGTATCAGCTGACAACCATGTTGTGTCTGTGTTTTTTTAATATATCATAGCTTTCCTTTGTCATGCATGGTGTTTTGACTTCCAGGTGATTGTTTTAACTCATCTTGAGTGCAGTACAAAGCTATGAGCAGAGACAGTGTTTAGGTGAATGAAGGGCTGTAAGCATTCATGGTGTTAAATAATCACCCAGGTTGCCTAGATGGCTAGGAAAGATAAGGCCTCTTTAAATGAAGGTGTAGGCCTGCTAGGATACCAAAGGAGCAGGATTCAGAGTCTCTTTTCTGCTGTATTTTGCTTGATACATGCAAAGAAGAGAGGACTGATTTATGGCTCCCTCATTCTCCTAGTTCACCTGTTTCAGCCCTCATCACACCGTAGGATAGAGAATTGCTTTCTCTCACAAGCATTGAGGCATGCCAAAGTGCAGTCAGAACATAGACCAAGCCTTCCCTTTCCCCATTTATCTGACAGGGAATGGGGAGTTAGGGCCAGGTGATCAGTGTGTGTAGGCAGTGCTTGGGTCTATGCTTAGATCCAGCCTCATCCCTTCTTGTTTGGGCTTGCTTGGCTGTGTTTTCTCTGTCATTTTTTTGTTGGAGTCCTATTGTTCTGTAAGAGCTCAGAGCACTTACTGATGTTCTGTTGCAAAAGCAGGTCATTATGAACGTTCTGAGGGTTGTCTGGCTTTCAAAAAGCTCTGCTGTTCTGAAAGCCCATTAAAGATTGTAAATGCATACTGTAATCAGATATTTGCATGTGCTAGCTTTTCAACCAGGGAATAATTTTTATCACCTGGTGGAATGCAACAGGTCCCATGCCTTCAAATACATTATCAAGTCAGCAAATCCAGGGAATATCTGATAGATGGATCATGAAAGGTTCTCTGTCTTTTTATATCAATAAAGAACACAGGGTTTTGGCCTGTCTGGGGGAGGCGCGGGGGGAAGGCATGGGAACAATTTGACTGTCCTCTCAGCAAGTAAAAAAATGAAGATTGCTTTTGGTTGGAACTAAGTTCCAACTATGTAACCTTTCCACGTAGTTTCTGAAAGTAGCCAAAGCTGTTGTGGGAATAAGGCAGATGGAAATCCTCTCCTCTCATAATCGAAATATGATGATCTCTTTGGCAAAGGCACCAGGATTTCCTACTAATAAGCACAAATACAAAAGCCATTGGTGTGTTAGCAGTGAAAGTGATAGGCTCAGTAGTGCCAAGTGACATTCTTTTATCTTTTTTTTTTCTCTCCTGTTTCCTTCCACTACTACTTTCGTTTGTCTGAAAAAGCCATGACTAAATGAATTCAGGGTGATTGCATTGTTTCCAAGGTTCATCCAGGTTCATCACTCAATAATGCCATATTACTGAGAGGAAAAAAAGGTAGCTATTTTTAATGAAATCATTTTCTGTGATTTAGGATATGACACTTCTATATTTGTTTCTCTGTCCTTTTGTCTAATTGTTTCTGTTCTGATCTGCGATACAAGTTCTCTGTTTTGCTTAATTTGTAAGTAGATTAGTCAGAATAATTTATTTGAATATTTTGGTGTGTTCTTGATGATCAAGTTTGTTTCTAGATATTTGATCTCAAATTGCCATTTTTTAAAGAATAGACTGTGGTGTATACTTTTATATTTGCATAGAAGTTTTCTACTTGGTAAATAATTGCATTGCTATATTTTGAGTACTCTTGTGATTTCTGCTTTGAGACATGGTCAAACCAGTACTGGACTTCTGAATGTTTTGAAAACTTAAGTCCTAAACCGTGTAGTTTGAACAGAACTTTTTTTTTTTTTTTTTTTGAGCGCAGTGGGTCACAGCTTCAAAATGCAGCTCTGACTGCTTGCAATCACCTTCATCATAGGGTGGCTTCAGCATGTAAGAAATGACAAATGCTTGGTTTCAACAACAGCCATGTTACAACTTTACTATGACTTGTTAGTGAATGGTGCTTGCAAGCATCAATCATGATCTTGCCATGTTGTTATGGGCATGGCCTAAGAGTACTACAGTTTTTATATACCTGAACTAGAAAACCATAAGCACCACGGGCATTGTCCTGAGCGGTTTACTGCCATCAGATGGAAGTTAAGATGGTAGGGGGATGGAGGGAGGAAGAGGGGAGGGAAAAAAACTCTGGATGAACTATTGACAGAATACTTTGGGCCTGGCCTATTGTGTGCTGCATTATTGCATTTCTGCCAGTGTTCAAGATGTTTCCTGTGTGTCTGTATGAACTGCAGATGCACCCTTGGAGACTGTTGCTTAATTCGATAACTTTCCCAAAAGACCATAGTGTAACTGGGATATTATGCTTACCTTTCCTTGCATATCACACTTACCATGGATTCCAGATACTGTAACAATATTTCTTTTGAATAACAATCCTCCAAACACCAATCCAGTTCCTTAAATACAGGTGTTGTACTAGTCTTTAGCTGGTTTTCATGCATGAAACTTGGAGGCAGCTATATCTGTGAAGCTTCCTAGCCTAAGGGACTTAGGGAGAACGGGCTTGTGTCAGTTGTTTTTGCTTTGCTTATTGCTTTTCTTAAATTCTCTTTAGATATAGAGGTAACAAGTATACATAATTCTCTGCCCACTCCCCTCTTATTTCTCATCTCTTTTTTTGTTTTTGTTCTACTTGAATTTCTGAAAATGAGATCTGAAGATGATGGAAGTTTTCAAAATGAATAAATCAGCAGGAACACCAAGTATACTTCAAATCTCATGGCTTTAAATTCAGTCTCATGACTTGATTATGGTATGAAAAAATTTAAAATGTCTATATTTGGCAGTGCCAGATCCCATTGCTAATGCATTAAGATTTATAACACAATTTCCCAGCAATTGAGAAGTTGGCATTTTCTTCAACTTCTAGCTACCTGCATATTAAGATATTGGCAAAATGTGCAAGATCTTCTGTAATAGCACCCTCTGGTGACTCAGTCCTTTGTTTTGATTTGCTTAAAACTGGATTTATGTTGCTCACAGGTCTTCTCATGGAGATCATCTCTTTTTTTTTTGAGCTTAAAACTTGAAACAAGGCAAGTTATTCAGTTTCCTTTGACTGTTAAAAATTTGTTAGAGTTCAATTGGTTGAGATGAGTGACTTTATATACCTACTTTTGAAGACATAATCCAAACCTGCTCAGAGCAGTCACTCTGAGAACCCTTCTTTTTGTCCCTCTTTCTGGTATAAAAGCTTCTAGGTAAGTTCCTACGTATGGATTCCTATATTTTCTCATATTGGCTCCACCATTTGAGAGGAATGAGGAAAGCACTATTCTCACATCTCCTCGTGTGATGTGTGTTGGTGTGTTGCCCTGGCCTTGGGGAGGAATAATGGGGGAGCACAGTCCTTCTAGGAGGGATCCTCTGTGTGTGCTCATGCATTGAGTCAGTTTGCTCCTTTACAAAGTTTTGTTTTCATAAAGTGCTTTCATTCTTTTTATATCCCATGTATCAGTTTCTTTACAGTTCATTCATACCCTACAAATATGTTATGCTTACAGCAAAACCACATTCAAAGGCACTCTGCTCTCACTTTGCTGTATGATTCAGAGAGTGTGTTGCTTTGGTTTTCGTTATCAGTAGCAAATAGACTCTGTAAAGCCTTGTGACTTAATTCAGTTAATATATAATTGTACCAGAAACAATTATCTGGAAGGAGCTGCATCTGCAGGCTGAAAAGTCTCCTGTTTAAAAGGTTACCCTGGAGCAATGAATAAAATCAGTATTCTAAGTGGTACTATATTGTTTAAAAAGTGTAACTCCAGTTTCTGGTACTAATGTAGATTTCTGAAGTCCAGCAGAAGAAAAGCATATTACATGATATAAATTGTTTGTAGGATTTATTTTGTCAGGAAGAAAACCTGAAATAGATACTGAGTTGCTAACCCCAAGGCAAGGCTCATCAGCGGTCTATAAAGCAGTCACTAGCAGGAACAATTCATATGATTCTCAGTACTGCTATCATTTTTAACACTTCAGTACATGAATCCTTTATTGAACAGAAATGAAAACACTTAAGTCAGTGTTTCAAAGCCTTTTTTTTTCTTTTAAGAGAGAAAGAACACTTGTGCAAATCTTTGATTTTTTTTTTCCTTTTTATGGTTATTAAGCTAATATGCTATAGGCTATTTGGTCACATTAGTAACTGAAAAATGCAATAGGAACATGAATTTGTTACCGCAGCTGATCTGTAATACTTCAGGTGTGCAAGATGCAGTATGTCTCATTATGATTTTAGCCCTTGAGGTATAGTAGGATCTTCACAGAAGACACAGTCCTTGATAAATAGGAAGTGATTATCATCTAATGCTCTGGTCCTGCAATTTGTTATAGGAGTTGCATTTCCATCTGTGTTGGGCCTTACTGGCCTTAAGGCTTCAGTCATGTGAAGAGCACTCTGCAGGAGAATGCCTGTTTCAGTGGTTCCTTGCTTTCATGTAGATCCCTGTCTTGGTAGAGCTTCTATGCTCAGGACCTGTGACTGAGCAGTGACACAGGTGGCAAATACTGCTTGGTAAAGGGCTGTTGGGTTTGCTGCAGGGACATGGACACACTATGTTCTGTAGATGTTTGTTATCTTGCCTTTCCACACAAAGGCATAGTGCAGTTTTTTGTTACAAAGAGTATGAGTTCCATTTTTGAAGAAATGCTGTATACTGCATTTAATGAGGACCCATGTAATCAGGACACCTGCCTTCCTGGGATGTTGCCCAGGGAACCAATTTACCCTAATGACAGCGAATGACATTTACTGCTGCTTAGACTACTGCTTAATTTAAACAATAGTGCATTAGCAATATTTGGCTTAATGGGGATGCATTGGACTTATGCCAGTGGGTTAAGTAATGTTTAACTGGGTGTTAAATAGATAGTAATAGAATAATACTTTGACTTAGGTAGTGCCAATACATTCTACCTGAGAATCTGCAAATATTAAAGAAATGCTAAGGCATCTGAGACTATCTGAAAGGGGAGGTACTTTATTCTCCAGAGAGAACTGATGCACAGGAATGCTAAAGTTTTCCACCGTTCTCAGTTTAACATCTCCTTTAGGTGATGTATGCAGTGTATTGATACTATCTGCATATGGGTTTGTGAATGAAGTACACCTGTTCCTCCAGATAGGAAAATAAGGTACAGGGAAAGCTATATGTAGTTTAAGACTGTGCCTGGAACTGAGGTTGGCCCCTTGTTTAAAATTCATAGCTCTCTTATATTCTCTTAGTTGCATGATACACTTCCTTTTTCAAATAAAGTATGAAAAACTGAATATGATATAAATCTGTCATGTCAGTGGTCTCCACAAGTGGTGAGAGGCAGCTCAAAATTGTTTTCAAATGTTTGTATAAAATGTTATGATAAAATGAATTTACTGAGCTTTGTATAATTTCGTGATTTCCTTTAATTTCCTGATTTCCTCTCAAGTCCAATGGCAGCAGACCCCAGGTTGATCAGGAAAGATAGTACAGAAATGGAAGATGGTTTATTGTTACGTTACTTCATTGTAATCTCTGGATGTAACTGTAACAAATATGTCGCAACTGAATCATGCAAATGGCTTTGTATAACAAGCTGAAGTCAGAATATGTAAGTCTCTTTCACACAATTCTAGACTTCATTCTGAGGACTTGGATTTTTGGTGTGTCCTGTTCTCTGCAATCCATGGTGCAGGCTTCCCTGTCCCTGGGAGTTAGTTGCCTGTGCACTAAGAATTCAAGTCTCAGCTCTGAGCTGAGCAGAGGACAGCTGAAGATTTGTGATTGAAATCTGTAGAGAAATTAAATGAAAGAGGTTTCATTTCTGTTTTATCTAGGGATGGCTATCCTCATTATGTAAAACCTTCCTTTTGAATTGGCTTTAGCTTTTGTCTAGAGATGAGTGCGTATATGTAAGTTTTATATTTATATATATATGTATATTAAAATGTGTGTGTATGTACACATGGAAAAGATCTTTTTGGTAAGAATCCAGTCCTTTTAACATCTTGCAATCTTAACATATGACCTACCTAGAGTATTGTAGAATAATGAGTTTGGCTTTACAAACAATAAATTACAAGATTTATGCTTTGCCTTACTCTTGGGAAGCAGACTGCTAACTTGATTATTCTCAGGATGTCAGGATATTTTTAAAAATTCAAAATAGAGACTAAGTGTCAGCAGGTACTTGCAATGTAGCTTGTAGTTCTTCAGCAATAGATGCGTTTAGGATGACCACAGCCAACATGCTTGTGGACTCACCACATTCATCTTTGTTATGTTTGGGGCTGTCTCCCAGCAAGCATCTTGAATTTCAGTATCAAGTACAGGGGGAGGGATTCATGTCACAGCTAGCATATTGGACTATAGCCATGTGGTTATTTTTTAAATAAAAATAAAATATTTGAGGATACTTTCTACTTTGACAATTCAAAGTGACTTTGTTGAAAGCAGTATTTGTAGCTGTATCAACAGATACCATAAACTGTTTGAATGTGTATATTAGTACTAGGTGTGGTTAGTTCTCTACCTTAAAGGTTTTTGAGTTGATAAGAAGTAGCACATCTCAGCCATGTTAATATTCTAAGGCCGATGGAGGAAGGGTGTATTGAAGAGAGAGATTTATTGTATGAAGCCATATATTAGAATTCAGCGAAGTGAGGAGGGTGTGGAATTAGTCACTGCACTATGGAGTGGCAGGATAAGTACGTTCATGGTTTTATAATGTGTTTCTATTGCTTTTGATCAAAAAAAGTTAAAAGAGTACTGTGGCTTACCTTGTTAACTGTAGCTTTGTCAAGAGACAAATCGCAGTTATTGCTACAGATGTTGCATCTTTTCATTGTCTTTCCCCTTAAAATGTATTTGCACATGGTGAAGGAAGGAATGTCCCTTTGCTTTATACGGCATAATTTAATAAGCCATATCTTATCTTTGATTCCTGAAAAACACCAGCTTTACTGAAACCCACAGCAAGACTCCTGTTGCCAGTAGAAGATTTCATTTTGAGGCTATTGTACAGTGTTTTGTAACAGGAAGACGAGTTGGCATATGTTAACCTGGTTTCTAGTGATTTGTATGGCTCGATATAGAGGAACTATGAGAGAGGGTCAGAAAGTTGTCCTAATAATGGGAAGCTGAAGGAGGAGCTAGTGGGGGATGTGGGGAGGAGGGGAAAACAGGTGTAGACAAACAATGAAATCCCATTCTTACCTTTATTTCTGAAGCACGGAATCAGAGAAGAGACAAAAGTGAGGAGAGGGGTGTTGTTTGCTCTGTTTGACAAGTGTATTTATACAATTTGTGTGATACCCTAAGAGTCCTCCAGGGAGAAGGGCAGCGTTCCTTCTGCCTCACCCTGCATCCTAGGGACTGCCTTCCTCATGGTATAACTTCATATCATGGCTTATTTTAGCACATTTTTAGACAGAAGGTCAAATACTCTTTTTGTGCACATCAATAGGGATTCCTTTTCTATGCCACAAATATTCCTATGCTGGTCTTTTACTTGCAAGTTTCTGGACTTCATTCATCTAGAACCAGAGAATCACTGCTTGTTCCCTCTGCTGCAGTAACTGCTACAGCAGCACAGGTTCATTTCAAACCTAAAAATAGAGGAATTAGTTGTAAAAGTTGCAGAGGCAATGAAACCCTCGTCTTCAACAGAAATGTTAAAATCAGAAATACTAAATTGGAAGCCTATCCCTTTGAGGAAAGTGAGGAAATAGGTTTTAATTTGTGTGATTAAAAATTCAGCTAGTTATTTTCAATTTGAGGCAAACCTAATTGAAGCTGATTTTAAGGAACACAATTAAATGAATTCCTCCATCTAAAATCAATATAAAACTGAGGGTAGAATATAAACTTCCCCCCAGAAATACTGGCAAAAAGAGGAGTTTCATTTGAGACTTTGTGCCAGAGTCCTACTATTTAGTTTCCAGGGTTCGTTTGGTTTAGGATGGGACTGCCTTGTGAGTAGTTTTTTCATTTATATTGAGATCCCTTCCTGAGTGGGTACAGCTTTAAAACAAGCTTCTCGTGAGCCGCCTGGTGAAGATTGTGATGAAATGTATATTTGAAAACAAACCAAACAATCTTCCCCCTTTTCAAGACCCCACATTTTGAAATTAAATTGAGTTGCTCTACAAAATAACTAAAAGTTGTCACTTGTCAGTGAACTGACCACTATGACAGTAACACCTAGCATGTGGTTTCAGGTGCTTGCAGGTTTCTTCATTATGTGGTATTTGTGGTTTTGTGAATGCCTACTCATTTCTCAAGAAACAGATGTCTTGCTGCTGCTATAGCAGGGCTATATTTAGAACTAAGCAGAGGTACCGTAGAAGGGTGGGCCCATGGCCTCATGCAAGTGTCTGCTGCTTACAGATGCTGTTGACCTGGGGAAGAAATTCAGCTCCTCTCTCTGTTCTAGCACTGGCGAAGGTACCTAACACTTCTGCTCAGCTCTGCAGCTGCTGTGAGCAGTTCAGGCCAAACACACACCTGAAGCTGTTAATAGTCTGTCTCAATAGCACTTTTCACAAGCACTTAAAATAACTATATAACCCTTATTTTTAAAAAGTTGAGAAAAACTTTGCTTCTTCCCCTTTTGTGTCTTTTTGTGTCTTCTTGGTCACAAAGGGAGGCAGGTACAGCATATGAGTTTGAAACTCCCTTAGTAGTGATAAAAAAAAAAATAAGTGGCATTTGCCAGGGCTTATTTAAGGTTTGCCTCCCACCCCTCTTTAGGTCTAGGTTACTGAGAGAAATACAGAGAGAAATCTCCAGCTGTACCTTGTCCATTTTTTTCTTGGCAGTCCTTTTTTTTTTTTTTCCTTCTCCTTCCTGTTAGACTATTTTGTTAAATATTTTTATTTTATTTTAGAAGTAACTGTTATGAGAGTGATAAGGAAATATTCTTGCCAGGTTTATTTCTGTCCACCGCCTTTCCTTACACTGTTTTTAAAAAGTCTGGGAATGGAAATGCTCAAGACAATAAAACTACACAATCCATTTCAAATACAGGTCAGATCTGGACTTTTCTGAAATCGATGAGATTTTTTTTCCATTGACTCCAGTGGGTGCTGGACTGAGCTGAAAAGGAAGAAAGAAAATACATGAAATATATGTTTTTTTTTCTTGACCCCAAGCATAGCTGTCTTAACATAATTCAGAGACTATTTCATGATGCAGGGAGAAAAATAATCTAATAGACATGCAAAAGACCATTGGTCCTACAAGTAAACTCTGACAAGGGAGAGAGAAAATAATGGGAGAGTAAGAGGGCTAAAGCAGAACATATGGTATGAACGAAAATAATTTTCTTCATGAAAAGTTGAACATAAAGGAACTTCCAGCTAGTATTCATGGTAAAGAATTTTTTGGTTAAAAAGATTGACATTTTAATAAACTGATCTTAATTAACAGTACTTTGAAATTCTGAGTTGTATGCTCCCTATCTCAAAACACTAGAACCAGTGGCTTTTTAAATAATTTGCTGCTTGTGGGTGATCTCTTTTTGAAACAAACCCAGACCCTCCAGTCACAATTTATTTTTTATTTCAAAAATGATTTTTACTAGCAAATTTTGCTTTGGTTCAAGAGAATTATAAATCATTATTACACAGCCAGACACTTCAAACATTTTGTAAGAGCTTTGTGCCCAATGAAGCATCAAAGGCAATGCAGAAATTCATGATTACAGCATGGGTGCACGTCCATTCATTAATACATTAAAGTTCAGGACTCTGATATTATTAATAGGATTTCTAGATTGTCGTGCATTTCTCCCTTAGAGAAGGTGGCTCATCCTCCCAGACAAAGCAAGAGGGTGGTTCTTTATTAATATCAATTTATGGAAACTTTTTAAAGATGATTTAGAGCTTTAGAGTTTACACTGAGCCTTTTTAGGAGTCTTATTTATTTACCAGAGACAGACTTGTTCTTTTTCTTTTTTTCTTTTTTTTTCTTTTTTCTTTTTTCTTTTTTCTTTTTTCCTTTTTCCTTTTTCTTTTTTCCTTTTTCCTTTTCCTTTTTTCCTTTTTCCTTTTTCCTTTTTCCCTTTTCCTTTTTCCTTTTTCTTTTTTCCTTTTTCTTTTTTCCTTTTTCTTTTTTCCTTTTTCCTTTTTCCTTTTTCTTTTTTCCTTTTTCTTTTTTCCTTTTTTTCTTTTCCCTTTTTTTCTGTTTTCTTTTCCCTTTTTTCTTTTTCTTTTCCCTTTTTTTCTCCCTCTTCCCACTTCTGCACACATTATTTGCTGGCAATCAACATGGAAAAATAGGGAAGGCCAGGCGATTATCACTAGATATTTTATCTGATCCCTTGATTTCTGACACTGAATTATACTCAGAATCATAAATCTTTATTTATCACTGGCTGTATTAAGCTCTGAAGCACTGGGAGACATGCATAGCATAGATCAATATACCTCTGGATGTACTTCAGACATAAGATAGCTCTTAAAATCCCTGCTGCATTCAAATTTTGATTGTATTTGGTACTGTACAAATCTATAATAACATATGGCCTCTGGCCTGCAGGATTTATAACCCATGTAAATGGGGAAAAAAAAAAAAAAGAACTCCTGCCCAGTTTTTACAGCTGGGAATCTAGGACCCAGAAAGACTGTGATTTGTTTAAATCATGCTCAGTGTCTGAACTCAGAACTGGGAAGTAACTCTATTACTCCTGAGATCCCACACTGAATTTGGTGATGGTCCAGACAGGTTAGTTGTGAGAATGTTGGTAGTTGGAGGGATTTGAGTGGGTATGATGAGATGCATTTGTTTCCCTGTTACCATCAGTGAGTTTCACAGAGACTGTGGAAGATTTGATAGTCAGGAGATGCCATCTTACCAGAATTTAATGTTCTGTTTTCCTTTAACAGTATTACTTAATAGATGTAGGTATTTTTCAAAACTGTTTTTCTCTGTTAGCAGGAGCGCCCCTTCTCCTATATGGAAGAAATGTCTTAATTAACTCCCAGCTAATTATCTTCCTTTATCATCTCTTCCTTCCTGCTTCTGATTAGCATCCAAAAAAAGTATTTCCAGGTCCATTTCTGTGTGTTCTTTTCCTGTTAGGATACTTCTAGATCTCTGGAAAGAGAACTTCACCCAAAAGATCCCACCTCTGTAGACCCTGAAAGTCTATCTTGCATACAGGAGAGAAAAAAAAATTGCAATGGATCTCCCTATTTTGCAAGATATGTATGTGTGTACATATATGTGCAGAGATATGTGTAGAGAGATAAATTTCAGATGAGGAAGGACAGTCTAAATTTTTTTTCCTGAAATATCTTACCACCTTTTAATATGAAAGACAAAGGATGATGTGGAGGAGGTCATACCATTTTTTGATTTAGTAGCTGCACCATTATTCTGTGCCTGCCATCCTTATAGGAATATTATCTTGCTCAAGTCTGGAGCTATACATCTATATTAGTGCCCTCTTCCTGTGTCAGCTTGCCTTGCTGAGGAGCACGTTCTTGGGAGAGTGGGTGTAGTATCTAAGGTATCACCCTAGGCTAACATGACTGCTTGACTTCTTGACTGTTCAGAGTTTAGGAAGGGAATCTTAGGTATTTCTGTGTTGGCAGTTCCTTTCTAGAGTAGCTGTTGAACCTAGGCCCTTCATATTGTAGTCAGTTCGACAGGACATCTCTTTCCCAGGAGTAGTGGCCACAACTGGGAAGAGTTGTGTCCTGAAACTAAAGCAGTGTCAGAACAAATGTGCACTGTGGTCAATATCTTTGAGGTAGGGAGAGGATTGACATATCAGATTGGCTAATGCTCGTTCTAGAAAGGAGATTTCAGGATGTTAAGTTTAAGCTGGAGTCATTCCACTATTTAAATATCCTTTTTAACACACCTGAGGTAGATAGAGCTGGTTGTTAGAGGAGTGACAGAGAGGGCTTGAAAGGCTTGTTATACACTTAAAACCCTCTTCCCTATTGTGGGAAAAAGGAGCACACAATTTAAACTGCTTTGCTCTAGTTCTGTTGCGGTTCCCTGCAGATTAGGGGAAAGCCTTGTTGCAGAGCCATTGCTTAGTAGTTCCTGAACATGTGCTTTGTGCTAACTGATATCTAAAATGAGTTCTAATACTTTTTCTTTGAGTCCTACAGGAGGCTTGAAATTGCAGGGGAAGAAGCTTTGATCGCACATTTTCATAAGTATTCATAAAGAGACAAGAGACAGAATTAGAAGCTCCCCCCCCCTTTTTTTTTTCTCTTTTCATGTAGGCTAGTTTTAAAACACATTTGAAGCTGTAGAATTGATTGAACTTCCAGCAAAGTTTTTTTTCCAGCAATGAGCTAGACTGAAAAACAGGGTATGGGAAGAAGCAAAGCTCCCCTAAAATGCTACACCTCTCCGCACTGGGTGGGAGCAGCAGAGCTGCTAGAGGATGTGAAAATTTACAGACACTGTGACTGTGATCTTAAACTGCCCACATAAGCACTGCAGCTTTCCGGTAAGTGTTTCAGTGGCTGTGAAAGAACCTAATAGCATCTGGATAAATGACCAACTCTGCTCTCTACCCCATGTTGTCATTCTACCTTTGTAAAGGGGAGATATAATAAGTCTTCAATCTATTGTCTGTCTAATGCTTATTTCAAGTTAATTGTTCAGATGTGCAAAGATCATAAGCCAGGGCTTACTGTGTTGCAAATTCTTTGTTTAGGTTAAACAACAGAGTTTGTATCTGTGGAATAGAGGTTCTTGATTTTATGTTGAGGTATCTGATTCCTCAAAAACTTCTTTTCTTTTTGTAAGTTGTATCTAGTCATGATCATTTGGAAAGGTATGATGCATCTTTTAGATGATCCTGTTTCTAATCTTTAACTTAACTAAAACAGGTCATTACTGTAAATACTTCAGATCTTGAAATAGTTTAAAGTCAATTATCTAGATTCAAGGAGATTCTACATTACAAGCAGATGACTTGCACATAAAGAAGGGCTGAAGGAACATCGTAATGACAAGGGAAGTCTTACCGCATCAGTTTAGGATGTGAATGTTATCTGACTGCTCACTTGGTTCCTGGAAGTGAAATGATTTTGGTTTGTGTCTCTAAATTCTCCCTCAGATATTCTTTGCTTACTGTGCAACAGCTCTAGTATTTTTTCATTGTGGTATTGTTTCTGGGTTTAATTGTATTTATGTTAAACTGATACAACAAAATACGCAGTACTTCAAAATTTTAGTGCCCTCTATCTGAGATTTAGTGCTCTGTCAGAAATTTCTGATGTCACTCCCAATAGATCATTTAGCTTTTTAATGTATCATTCCTTTCCGTTAAATGGAAATAATATATTCTGAGTTTCTAGAGTTGTTGTGGAGATGAATGAGGTTCTCAGGATAATGCAAGTACTTTAAGTAGGAATCAGTGCACCCCTGAGGAGTTAACCTTATTTTTCTGTATCACCCTTTTCATATAGCAGGCCAGGGGCAAAATGAGGCACTGCTAATTGTCAAAAATGGCTGGTCTATAGCATAGTCTGCAACAGATTTCTTGACGTTGACCAGGTATTTGAATATCTTGGAATTTCTTCTGTATCTTTCTGCTTGCAGAAGCACAGAAAACCCTAATCTTTACTTGTTTACTTTTTTTTTTTTGCCTAAATCAGTGAAATACTCAAACACAATAAAAACCTTTAATAAAGGCAAACAGCATAGTAACTTTAAAATTAAAACAAAACAAAACCACAAAGCCATAGTGAGCAAATCTTACTCCCAGGTGTTTCCTTGATGCCAGCCATAAAAGCTAGAAAAGTATTCATTATAAACTTATCAGTTCTGTCAAGATCAAGTACAGACTCCTGGAGGGAGCACCACAAAAGGCAAAATGAAAGTAACTCCTCCTCTGTTACAGGTAGTTCTGCATTTACATATGTATATGCTGTATGTGTATGTTTGTGCATATGCATGTGTAGTTTTATATGCAGTCTGTATAAATCAGTAGTGCTATCATCTTCTATTGAAGATATTCACAAAAGTGTGCTCTTTGAAATGTGAATATCTAAAGAAATATCTTGTCTGTTGCGGGGTCCCCAGGAAAAAAAAAAAAAAAAAAAGGAGAATTTGACCAACCCAGCCAGAAGAGTTCTTTTTTGAACGTGCAGACTTTAATCTCCTCAATCTCCATTGAATATACCAAGCCTTTGGGGTACCATTCAGGTTCTCTTTCTCATGGGTGTGAGGAGGAATGTAGGAGGGGAAAGTATGTGTGTTTGTGCGTGTTTTGGAGGGGCCAGTTAAAAAACAATCCTTAAACAAGAAATTGTTGTGTGTGTCATTGATGTGCTCTTTGAATCAGCTGCCATAGTTAATGGTTAGAGCCACTAAATATTAAGTACTTGGTGCAAAGGCAATTGATTTTTGCTTTTTAGATCTGACTAGCCAATCTTTAGTCTTTAGCCACCCTAAGCCCTAGCAAAACAGCAATTCATGAGACAAGGTAGCATCTTCTAATGTCCTGAACATGCTGACTTTGCGTTGGCATTAGCAGGCAAACGAATGCTTGGAGTCTTGGAAACTTAGCTTCTCCAGTTCTTTTCATATCAAGCTACCTCACGTTAGCTTTGTTTTGAGCAGGGAGAGGGGGGAAGCTATCTTGAATTTACCATCGGATAATAACTCATATGTTAATCTTGTACTGTAAAGATTCTCGGGGTTTGCAAGGGACAAGATGCTGACAAGACAGGGTAGTTAGAGCAGTAAAGAAAGAATGAGATAAGGGATCCTCCTTTGGAGAAATGACAGGTAAAGGACTAAAGGAGCAACTGCTAGCTTGGGAATGTTGGTAGTAAGAAGCTTGGAGTTGTGGCACGGGAATGCAGTTAAGGGACAGAGGGTGAATGCTCTCAAAGCACAGGGCACAGAAACTTTTTAGAGAATAATTTAACCTCTAAACGCCCTTGGAACCTGAGATTGCCCTCATGAAAGGATTTGTAATTTCCATATTTCTGTTTCAAAGATACTCAATTCCTCTGTGCTCTGTTTCCCTAAGTACAGTTTGGAGGATTCAGTCAATGAATAGGACAGGGTACTGCTATCAGTTATGCTGTCAAGTCAGTGGAATTGCTCCAGTATTGGGTGTTTTGATGTAGCATGTGGTGTGTGAATGCTATAAAGACCATGTTCTGCTCTTTTTACCCAAGCTGCTCCTACACTCCCTTACTTTCTTTTTGGGTATGTGGAGAGTGTAGTTCCTTGAGAACTTACTTCAATATTGAGACAGACTTAAATTATTGCCTTGGCACTGCAATCTGCTGCCCTCTTACTTGTGTCAGTGTACTGTACTATATGACCCTGCTGTGTCCTGGATCTGTGAACCGACCTCAGTTTAAAAATATATGTATATAAATAAAGCAAGTGTCCGTTTCTTATCCCATCCCAGCTTTTTAAATCTTTTCAGTGAGCTAATTTACCAAGCAGTTGTAATGGTACAACTGATGAGGTTGTAGCCTAAAATTAGGAGTAAGGGAAGGGAATTTGAGTTCAAATTTTGGCAGCTCTGCGGAAAATGTGATACAGAAGTTTTTTTTTTTTTTTTTTTAGTGCCGCATAGATAGTGTGTTTGGTGATATTTCTATAAGTGTATTTTAGTACCAGACTAGCTCCAGATGCTTTTGTTAATGAGAATAGCGTTTAAAAGCAGGCGGCCTGATTTCTGTATGCTTTGCTTAGATGTTTTCACATGGGCTGTGAAATGGTTGCACAGCAGTGCCATTCTTATCTGAGCTAAAAAAAGAGTAGGCTTCCCGTTGCATATAACATAACTTCATCCCCCTAAAACTTTCCTAAGATTAAAACAGTAACAGCATTTCTCATTTTAAGATGAGGAAAAAAAAGTTGTTTGTAGGTTGCAGTGGCCTTATCAGGACCATCACAGTCCTAACTTGGCCTCTTGAGGTAGGGTACTCAGTAGTGAACTCATGTTTGAAAGCATGGGAAGAGATATCCCATAATAGAGAAATATGGAGAAGCTTGTCCTGCTGCTGTTCACATCCGTATATGTAGTTCAAAGAGGAATTCTAGCTACTGTACAGTTTGAAATGTGAATTGCTGTGAAGAAGCATATTCTAATCCAAGCATATAAATATATTAAAAATTTCTGCCTCCTCCCAAAAAATCACTAAAAAAAAAAGTACTGGAAAAACACGATGACTTGGTTAAACTGCTGTTTGAGCTAATATAAATGCCATGGGAAGAAAGACTGTTTAAGAGTATCTTGAATTAAAAGTGGGCAAAGGTATTGGGTTAAAAAAACATAATAGTTTGATGGTGAAGTGATGCTGTTTCCCAAAGCAGTCTGTCTTCTCCAGCCTTACCTTCCTCACAATCACATTTGGACAGTTTTCTTGCTTGTACTGTCGCAGACAGAGAAGTGTTTGTTTGATGTGCTCCATTCTACAGCTGAATGCAGGGATCAGAATACTTTCTGCAGACCCCTCCAGAGGTCTTCTCTACTGAAAAGCCTCCTATCTGTGCTTTAATCCTCTCCTTTTTCTTACTGGCATGCTCCTTCACATGCTCTCCATATTGCCCTGGTTTTAGCAGGAGCATCCGCACCAGTAAAGGAGAGGCAAAAGGGATACCAAGCTTGTTTTAGTGAGTCATGAGAAGGGCAGAGAGTGCACCAAGTTGCTAATAGATGCTGCTGGGACCAGTGGCTTTGGCTGCTTCCCCCCTGCTGCTGGCACTCATTTTCTTTAGGTTGACTTGCTGTAGTTTTAGATACTATTGGTATGAGAATCTTTTCCTTCCTGGTTGTCTTTTGCTGCAGGCTGTTCTCTCCATTTTCTTGTCCTGAAATAATATTTGGGATTTTTCTACGTACTCGAGGAGACTAACTTCACTTAGATACTGTTAGTTAGGGGAGCTGCCGAAATAAAATACAGTGCTGAGCATAGCGGGGCTCAAGTCAAAGTATGAAGTCTCAGACTTACATAATCATATTAAAATAAAGCAACAGAATCTGTGTAATTCACCACCTCCTGAGTCCACCCCACTCTGTGTAGCACTGCTGAATGTGTAAATCTTCAGCCTGAGCTGGAAGTCTCATGTTTCTTGATATGTCTCTATAGGGGTCTGTACATTCAGGAGACTAGGCTGCAGCATATAGCAGGCCTGCAGCCAACCTTCAGCTGAAAATTTGACATTATGTCTGTTTGCTTTAAGCACACATGACAATTCCATTTTTAGGATAATGGAAACTATGCTCCAGCACTAGTTTGCAACAGATTGGCACAGAAACTTAAGGATGAGGAACTAGGCTTTTGCAGCTTAAGAAGTTGCAACTAGTTCCTCACATGTTCACTTCTAGCCTCCTTTAATTCCAAGATAAAAAAAATATCAGCTTAAAACTTCTTTGTGGTTTAAACAACTCATTTAAAGTAATCTACTTTTTCTTTGCAGTGAATCAGTATGCTGTGGTCAGTTAATGAAGTTCAGCTAGTAAGTGGGACTTTCTTAAGTACTGGTAATGCCAAGGCTTGAAGTTATCTGTCTGTATCCCAATTTGCCTCTTTCTTGGATGTTCCTTTTCTCCTTTGTATCATCCTTCATCAAAAGGTTTTGGACATAATCCTTCCCTACAAATCAGCTCTCGGTTAAAAAACATTCTAAGAAAGGAGTTTCAGGCAGTTGCACGAGACAGTTGCGCTTTCAGCATTGGACGTTTCAGTACTGAAGAGCTGGCTGACAGCATGGTATAGTAACAGTGCAATTTAAGCAGATGATTATTACAGTTAAAGTGTGATGATAGCATCTGTGAAAATGTAACCAGCCCATCAAGGAACATGCAGAATTGAAATGAACAGTTGCACTGGCAATAGAGATTATGATCATAAATCATCTAACAGACTAAGTATAGACAAAGCTGAGGATATGAAAAGCATCCCAGGTGCATGTGGGAGTCTCCATTCTCCCTTTCTGCTCTCCTGTCACCTGCTCCTTTATTGGCTGATGAGGTAGAATACTTCCTCTGGGTTTGTTGCAATAACTTCTCACAGAGTTTACAAAGTGATTTTTGGTGCAAATCTTGTCACCTTGCTTGACAATTTTCTTGCCTCTCTGTAGTATTCTGTAGGGTAATGTAAACTGTATTTGAGTGGTTCTCACTTTGGAGAACATATGCCTCAAGGGTTATGTAAAGCCAGATGATAGAAGAAAAGAAATTAAATGAAAGGCACAGCAGCCTTACTTGGGGGGCTGCGTTGCTTTTTTAAGCTGTCTTTGGGTATAAGCATGTCCTGGGAATTGCTGAACACTGGCGAATATATCATTAATGGGAGCATGTGATAGCAGGCTTTTTTTTTCACAAATCAGTTTATTACAATGATTCAGGGTAATTGTATGAGGGAGGCTAAGATGACTAGAAGGATGCAGTGGAAAGAAGTTGCAGGACAATGCAAGTTTCCTCAATCTTATAATACTAGGAGAATACTAGAAGACACTGTCCCTCACAGTATCCTCCTGGGCAAGCTCTGGAAGTATGGGTTAGATGAGCGAACACTGAGGTGGATTAACAACTGGATGGCAGAGCTCACAGGGTGGTGATCAGCGGTGCAGAGTCTAGTTGGAGGCCTGTAGCTAGCAGTGTCCCCCAGAGGTCAGTCCTCGGTCCAGTCCTGTTCAACTTATTCATCAATGACCTGGATGAAGGCACAGAGTGCTCCCTCAGCAAGTTTGCTGATTATACGAAACTGGGAGGAGTAACTGATACCCCAGAGGGCTGCGCTGCCATCCAGAGGGACCTGAACAGACTGGACCACTGGGCATCCAGGGGTGCGTTAAAAAGAGCGTCTCCGGCAGGTCGAGGGAGATGATCCTGCCCTCTACTCAGCCCTGGTGAGGCCACATCTAGAGTACTATGTCCAGTTCTGGTCTCCACAGTACAAGAGGGATATGGAGCTGCTGGAGAGAGTCCAGCGCAGAGCTATGAGGATGATCAGGGGCCTGGAACATCTGCTGTATGAGGAGAGGCTGAGGGAGCTGGGCCTGTTTAGCCTGGAGAAGAGAAGGCTGAGAGGGGATCTAATCAGGGTCTGTTAAGTATCTCGAGGGAGGGAGTGAGGAGGATGGTGCTGGCCTCTTTTCAGTGGTGGCCACTGATAGAACTAGAGATAATGGCGCCACAAACTGAAACACCAAAAGTTTGACAGGAACTTAAGGAAATATTTCTTGCCCCTGAGGGCGACAGAGCACTGGAACAGGCTGCCCAGAGAGGTTGTGGAGTCTCCTTCTTCGGAGATCTTCAAAACCCGCTTGGACGCAGTCCTGTGCCACGTGCTCTAGGTGATCCTGCGTGTGTAGGGGGGTTGGACTAGATGATCTCTAGAGGTCCCTTCCAACCTTACGGATTCTATGAATGGTGGCAACATCACATGCTTGAGTTGTTTGTATTTAAACCCCCATGGGTTGAATCATTCCCTCTACCTCTATTCTCTTCCTTCAGGAGAACTTTTCAGTGATCTCTTTCTTTGTCAGATCCATTAAATGTTGTTTGAGGCTTCTCTATTGTGGAGGCAAACTGGGCAGAAAGAGGATGGGGCTGAACTTGCTTTCTAACCCCATGCTGTACTAGGTGTAAATTACTTTGGAGGAGGATTTTCCTCCAGAACAACATGCGAGTCTAAGGAGGAACTTGTAATTCTGTATTTTAGTCAGGGGAGTTGCGGGGGAGATTTTGTGCCTATCTGAAAGGCAGAAATCCTAGCAAAACATTGCTTTTTGAAGGGGCTCTCATGGTTCTGCAAGAAGGAGGACCCAGTGTATACAGCTTGTGAATACTTTTTTTGCTTGCAGTAAATGACACTTGTGGATACTAAGAAAACCATCTGCATTGTGGGTTGCTATTTCTCGGGAAAGTGAGTAGCAGTGCTTGGAAATGGGCTGTTTGGCAAGGGAAGTAATAATGTTAAAAGTAGTGGAAATGGGAACTCTAGGAGGTCTGCAGAAGATTTGTTAAAAATTTTGTGGTGATTTCGAAATTGTGAAGAACTAAATTCTGAAACTTATGCTAGAGCAGAGTAACATCTTATCTCCTGACCATCATGGGGATAGGTTGACAGTAATGCAGAACTCAACATGAATAAAATCAGTGGAGGGCATTCTCTAAGGTATGTAAAGCCTCTTTGAAGGAAAGCAGCATTCAACCAAGTCATAAATTTAATGAAGAGATTTTTCTCCTCATCCATAGAATGTGTCAGAAATCAGCACCTGCTTATGAAGTTCTATTTCAAATTTGAAAAAATGTGAACAAATACCTAAAATTGTTTTAAGCTGAAGCATACTGTATTGGGCTAACAGGAATATAGCTGGGACCAAAGTCTTTCTTGTGCAGCTGATAGACAATGGATCCCTTTATTCTAGTTGATGTAAACCACAGGTTCCTTCCCAAAGGTTAGGAATCTGAACACCCAATTTAAAAACAGAATAAATATAGCTCAGTTAATCATCAGTAATACTTCTGCCCATCTCCCATAGTTCATGCTCATGTGACTAGAATGTTAGAAAGGTCATCTTTGCCATCATTTGCTCTCTCTTTGAGGTCTCACTGCCTTTTTTTTGTTTATTTACTTTGTGTCAGTCTAGTATACTATCTTGTAGTCAGCACCTGCTTAGTTTTCAGGGACAATGCGGTAGGAATGCGTATGAAATGGAAAGGCTTGTGGAGGGAATTACTCTACTGGAGATAAGGTATACATCCAGGAGCAGAGGAGTTCTTAATAATGAATTTTTTTTATCCTAATCCCTTTTCTCTCCAATGTGTGATTCACTTCTATGTACAAAATGAATGCACTCTATTACAATATCAAAAAGGCTTATTTCTTTAAGACTAAAACTATAGTAGTTTGTTGTTTTTCTTACTAACTCCAGTGTAGCTCAAGTCCATGCCATTTAAAAGAAAGGCAGCTGGCAAATAAGCCTCCCTGGAGAACCACAGAACACTCTGAGCCCTGGAACTGCCTGTGCAAATCCTGGCCATCGGCAGTTTGGGGGAGGCAGGCAGTTCAGTAGTGCCCGTTCCTTGCTGCAAATTCATTGATGCTTCCATGCTAGTTTTTTAGTAGAGGAGATGTACCAGGATGGAGAGAAGGGAAGTAAATAAAATGTTGTATCAACTCCTCCGCACCAGGCGAGATGATCATACTGTCCAAGAATCTTGCTCCAAAACAGTACCTCTAATCTAAAGCATTATAGAGGCATTAAACTTCTGTGTAGCTATGTTGCGTGCTCTGCTTTTTTCCCCCGTAATCTTGTAGTATTTCCTGGTGAATCTTAGAATATGCACCAAGTATTTAGGTAAGGAGATTCACTTTAAATGTTAAGTAGTAGTAGTATATAGGGTAATTTAAAAGGAACGGAAGGATATAAATGGTAAATATTTTCTGTGTAGGAGTGGTTGTCTGCTCTATGCTTATTCGAGAGGGATCTTTTTCTTTGCTGTTAAACAGCTGCTTTCATGAGCTTGAGTGCAGACCTAACTACCTTATCTTTCAGATAGGGGAGTACAATGCTTTTGTTGCTGTTAAAAACAGAAAGTTGAAGATATTCAAGTAACTGGGTAAAAATGAAATAACTCATGGGAAGTAAAATGTATGGTTAAAAATGATTTCATTGTGAGAAGTTTTCCAAAAGGACTCTTTCAAGTTTATGGCAGAGAATGAATCTGTATCCTAAAAAAGAATAAAGTCAGTAATTGTATGCACTTTTCATGACTCTCATGTAAAACCTGGCAAACAGATTATTTGTTGGCTTAGTAGATTAGACTTGAGGGCTTCTGTAAATTAAAAACAAAAGCAGCTTTGGAATGTATTTCACTGTCTCAGTTGGAAAACAAAGATCTCTTCCCCTCCCTCCCCCCTTCTTTTCCTTGGGATAATTAAAAAATAAGAAAGTGTGCAGAGACATATAAATAAAACAAGGAGTGGAGGAGAAGGAAAAAAAAAAAAAAAGAAAAAAAAATCTTCCTTCAAAGAGATGTCAGCAATCACAGTTTTCATTTGTCTTTGCCAAGAAATGTGCTTATATGTAGGTCTGAATGTAGTTTATTCTTGACTATTTATGGTCTTGACTATTTAAGGTCTCTTAGAGACCTTAATATGTAATAAAAAAAAAAAAGGAAAATCCTTAATTACAATCTGTTTTAAATGATGCTTAACTTAAAAGCTTTCAAATACCCCTTTAAGCATTGCACAATGTTCTATAGTGTCTTCCTTTTTTTTTAGCATTCCTTACAGGTACAAATACATTAAAGTTTTTGCTCTAATTATATAAGATTTTGATGTAATTTACTTCAAGAATGTGAATGCATTCTTCATGGACAAAGTAGGCTACTTTGAATTTCTCATAAAACCCTTTGGCTAAACAACTTCTCAAGGTTGTAACCTAAAAGGGAGCGCAATCTCTAGTAAGAATATAGAATAAATCTAAAACACAGTTCACTGTTTAAAAAAAGCGTTAAATAAAAATGTGTAGTTCAGGAGTGTGCCTGCCTGAGGACAGCGCAGAATTATGCTTCAACTTGTTATACAATTATTAACTTTTCTATCAAATGAAAAAATCAGAAATTGCCGGAACTCACAGAATACCTATTCTGATAAGGAGCTACAGAATAACTCCTTAAAGAAATACTTGCCCAAGTCTTGCACAGGTTTCTTATTGTGTACTGAATGCTGTTGTTAATATTTATTTTCCCCTTTTATTTTGTGATAACTTCTTTGTGTTCTTCTTCTCTCTTTCTCTCTTTCTCTCTCTCTTTCTCTCTCTCTTTCTCTCTCTCTTTCTCTCTCTCTTTCTCTCTCTCTTTCTCTCTCTCTTTCTCTCTCTCTTTCTCTCTCTCTTTCTCTCTCTCTTTCTCTCTCTCTTTCTCTCTCTCTTTCTCTCTCTCTTTCTCTCTCTCTTTCTCTCTCTCTTTCTCTCTCTCTTTCTCTCTCTCTTTCTCTCTCTCTTTCTCTCTCTCTTTCTCTCTCTCTTTCTCTCTCTCTTTCTCTCTCTCTTTCTCTCTCTCTTTCTCTCTCTCTTTCTCTCTCTCTTTCTCTCTCTCTTTCTCTCTCTCTTTCTCTCTCTCTCTCTTTCTCTCTCTCTCTCTTTCTCTCTCCTGTCAGACTTCGAAGTTGGTAGGGTGTCAAGTCAAAGGAACTTTGCAGAATCATGGAAGAAACTTAACACTACCCTCCTTTTCCTGAACCTGCAGAATTTCCCTTCACGCTTCCTTCTACTGGGCTGTGTTTGGCTTGTGGAGAGGATGTGGAGGAAAGGTGGATGGATGAGGAGTGATACCTACCCCTTGGAAGCCATTTTCTGTGTGTTCTTCTGATTGGCCTTTGGGCAGATGCAGGATATCAGATGCAATGCATTACTATCCTACTTTCTTTACTTACCTCAGGTTTTGCAGAGTTTCCTTGTAGGTCGCAAGATTATCCAACTGTTGAGACTTGCTAATTGAGGGAAAGTGCAATACAAGTGGGGAACATGCTGTCATCAAAAGGGAAGCAGAGACCTTACGAACACAAATGAACAGTTTGGTACCTGTGCAGGTTTCATGTGTGGCAATATTCCTCCTTCCCACTCTTTCAGAACTTAGGGGAACCTAAAATTGGGGCTGCGGATATATGAGGAATGCAGAATCAGTTATGGAATCTGCATTTGGGAAATATCTTGAGCAATTCTGGCTAATAGAATTATCTGGCTAGTTTACAGGCATGCTCTGTTCAAGAGAGTGATTTTCAAGGATTTGGGTATTTTATTTATTTATTTATTTTTAATCTATGAACATTATATTCTTTTATGTAGAAACTAATATTCATTTCCAGTTCTGGGCTAGCTGGCAGATTCAAATACAAATATTACTAATTGGCTGCTCATAAGCCTTTCTAGCAATTAATTCAGTTATAAATGATTCAGACCTTTCTGTAACCCAAATAAGAGGCGTTCATGGTTTATTTTTCGCAAAAATATTTCATACAAGACAAGAGTCTATAATAAGCCAACATTAGTGAGGAAAGAAAATCCCAAATCACATGGTCAGTTTGACAGGCCTCACTATCTCTGCTGCAACATGGTAGACAGATAAAGGCTTTTTAAAAATTATTTTAGAAAAGCACACAAAAATATATTTCTCTGTCCTTAACCAGATACTCTGTGGACTCTCCTGTCACTAATTCCCAAGCTGAATGAAGGCTGCTTAGGAAAAATGTGAGATTTTGATGCTGACCACATCTTCAATTAAAAAAAAAAGGAATACTGTGTGCATTTATTCACTGCATTTCTCCCCACTGGTGAAGACACGTGATACAGGACCTTTACAATTCTGTCCATGTGGTGCCTGTGGCACTCTTTGTAAACACCAATGTATTTCACTCTGCTACTCTAGGTGGGTTTGCAAGTGATTACATTTGCTTGTATAAACTGCCCTGCGGTGCTGGTTGGCAGAGTGTTTGTTCCATCTTCCAGTTTTAAGCTGTTCTGTTTTGCTAGACAGCTGTACTGAGCTCTGTGGCATCACTGTTTTGGGGATGGTTAGGCTCTGATCCACACTGGGACTATCAGCTCCTCTTTGGTGTCTGAATGATGTTTGGCACCTGTTGTTTGGTTTCTGTATCCAATTTTCTGACATTTTAAAATCATTATTCTTTGTATTATTGTGCCATTGGTCACTATTCTTATTATTATAGTTCATAGGAACTGAATTAAAATCAGAGCCCATTAATGATGGGACTGTAATAAATAGAACTTGTTTTGCTTATAAAATTTCTAATTATTATGAGAAATTGTAGGGCTGGATGTATCCATCAGTAGCTCAGTGATGCCATAAGGCTTGGTAAAACTGAAAAGGACTGTCCTCTGTATGTTGGGAGAAAGTTTTCAGGCCAGTGAGTTTGTGAACCAGGAACCAGTGGAAGTAACACAAACGTGTGTGCTATGCTTTCATATAACACCTTCACTCCAGGACTCTGCTACCAACTCTCCCCCTTCCCAGCCCACCACCACTGCCTCCTCCCTTCTCTCCCTCCCCCCCCGCCCCGACAAAAAGGCAGAGATGTCTATTTTCTTTATTTGTACTTCTTGCTGTAATATATTGGGAATTTTCTAGCACTTGTGAGACATTTTAACACAAGGGCTTGCCCACATTAGTTGTTACTTGCATTATCCTGCAACCAGTTTGCCAGGGAAATGCTTGAAAAAGTCCCAGTTCCTTTATCAGGTACCTTGGAACCTGCAGGATTTATGTTTACTTCTCTAAAAAACCTAAGTGAAGTTGAATTGTTTATGGAGGTAGTTGTTGGAGCTGAAGGGAAGAAAAATCTTAGAGCATCTGTTCCTTGCCTTATGAGGGACACTTGTGCTTGGGATGTTTTCTGGAAGGGTTACTCTGGTCTATGTACATTTTCTAGTCAACCCAGACTAGAAAACCCAGAGCACCATGTCAGTGTCATCTTGCATCCTCAGTGTTGTTTGCCTAGCTCCTTTCTGTGCCTGGAGAAAAGCTGCTTCAAACAGGCTTAGTAATCCAAGGTGTCAAACAATATGTCCCTAAACTGTGGAGCAGTCACATAGTTGAGCTTCAGAATGTGAAGGGGTTCACCAATTTCAAAGATCTTTCCCCAACCCTTGTATCTGGAATATAAAAGATAAATAAAATAATGACTGGTAAAGTGTTAGGGACTTGCATTTGCTTGCCTGTTGTAGCTATTACCTTTCCCTCAGTTGTGAATGAATGAAGTGG
>NW_010578307.1:108103-130886 GCF_000705375.1 Tinamus guttatus
AGAGCACATAGCCTTCCATGGCAGCGCCCCAGTCGTGTGAGCTATCCCACTACGTCTCTGTGATTCCAAGGAGATCGTGACACTGGGACCACACACAGATCTCTAGTTTGTCCTGCTTATTCCCCATGCTTCGTGCATTGGTGTACAGGCATTTCAGGGAAGTAATCGAGCCTGCAGGTTCCCCAGGAGGGGTGAAAGAGGACCCTCTATAATCATATTCTCTTCTCACTTCCCCACTACCATACTCCCGCTGGATGCCATCTGACTTTGGCTGTGTGGTCTTGATTGCCCTGTCTGTGTGACACTCCCCTTCCCCCTTCTCGTCTAGTTTAAAGCTCTCCCAACCAGGTTGGCCAGCCAACCTGGTTATATATATATAATGGTATACTGGTTATAACCTGGTTTTATATATATATGTATGTGTGTGTATATATATATATATATAAATGGTATACTGGTAAATCAAGTAACTTTATTATACAGTCTTTTGCTGTGTAGTCAAGGTAACTTTTTTAGTCCCTGAGGTCCCTAGAACAGTGCAAAGGGGTAGGAATGTGAGCCAAAGACAGTCCTTTTCCCATTTTCTTACCTGCCTTGACTGATGCCATGAAAGCATTTTACTTTTATTCCTTCGTGTAGTAGGTTTCACGGATAGTTGGTAGAATTTGCTGCAGTGTCTGTGAAAATTTAGTGACCAAAAACTGTCACTCAGCTAACACTGTGACCATATGTCAGTGGCTTCACAAATCTAAGTGTTTGAACACAACTGCCCTGATCACACCGATTGGATCACACGTGTGCCATCTGGCTGCTTTCGGAATACTGCGGAATTGCATTTGATACTTTCACAGTGGCATACACTTTGCTTTTATCATTTCTCAATGGAGTGCAGGCCTGTCTCTGGATTTAAAGCTGTAAAAAAAAAATCTACCACTACATGTAAAATATTGCTTCCTAGATCCAAGTGTAGCCAAGTGCACTGTTAAGGTATTTGGAAAGTTCTTAAATTATTTCCAGTTTTAAAATACTCTTTTATTCCATTTTGTTAACTTAGGTTAATACAAAATTGCTTTCTTGGCTTGACACTGATAAAAATTCCTCTCCATCCCCCACTTCCATCCAACAGAGAATAGTTAATTTTGTGTCTTGATACTTGGAATAGATACTAGGTTTGAATAGGACATTGTTACCCAGCCAGATCAGTAGCCACTTCATGTTTTCTTTTGGTATTAGTTCAGGCCTGGCAACAATACAGCAGTAACACTTAGAGTATGCTCAGAGGTTGCTTAGTTTTAATCCAACAGCAAATATTATTAATTTTTTTCTTTGTAAGACTTCCCTTCCCCTCTTTCTCCTATAGCTAATTGTGTATGTCAGCTTCTAACCCTATTTCAGTGTGAACGGCAGCTCTAAATCCCTTGTGATCACTCTTCTTTCTTACTGGTTCTAAATAAGGATATTCCCAGTGTCTATTAATCTTGCTTGGTGATGTGTAATGAACTCATCTCAGAGGCCCAGTCCCCACAGGCTGCCTGTTATCATTTGGGCTCTTCTGCATCTGTAGGGTCAACTGTATGAGAAGGTCTACTACATGCAGTCATTCAAATCAAGAAAAATCTTAAATGTGGGCTTTTTTCCCCACAAGGTTAGTGAGTTTCTTCGATAGGATTCAACAAAATGAAATCAAAAAGAATAAAATATGGAACAAATATACATAATTTACATACTTGTTTAGCACAGATGAGACAAATACCTTGATTTCTTTATTCTCCTCTTTCTTTCTGTCTGAAAATTTCAGTGTTTTGTAGTTTTTTAAAATCTTTGTTTAAGCTGCAGGACAAATGAGGAAACAATTATAGGATGTTGGCTTTATGTGTCTGGCTTTGCCAAATAAGTTTATCTTTTTTTTTTCATTGTGGCTTAAAACATGCTAAATTCAAAGCCAAGTTGCTAACCTAAAACTCATGGTAACTTCATCTTTTTGCATGGGGCTTACAATAAACTTGGATAATTTTTCCACAGTCCCTTTGCCAGTGATTAGTTTGGAAGATAGTATGTTTTGAATTTGCTGAGAGATCTACTGCTCTTAGCTTAGTTTTAGTACTTTTAAAAAGCAATCAATAATGCCCATTTTGTAATAAGCAGGATTTATGAACTGACAAGCAAAATGTAATTATAGTGGGTATTCTGTACAAGAAAAAAGAGGTGATCTTAAAGCCATCTCAGCATTCTGTTTGCACGCGTTTTCATTCATTTAAATGATTAAGTGGTTCTGTGCTGCAACGTTTTTCTCTTTAGGCTTAACGGGAGTCTGGAAAAGTTGTTGCCAACGATTTCTATAATGTAGTCAATGACCATTTGCATTAACTTTTTCATTGTTTCTATGGACTAAATTTTTCACAGTGTTATGACTAAGGCCCTAGCTCAGTAGCAACTTAGACACCCTTTTTTTCCTCTGGGGAAATGTGAAAATTCATGACAAAAGTATAGCCTGCATCAAAAATTGGGTGGATTTTGCAATCAATGAAATTGTTTCCCTCAGCCTTTCCTGTGCTGAGATATGGCTCCTTCCTGCATGAACTATTAAAAGAACATTCCAAAAGTATGATTTAGCGAGGAAAGAAAAAAAAAGGGGGGGGGAAATACTCTCTTGAATTCAGTAAGCTTTGGATCAAACTCAAAAATGGAGACGATAATTTAATTTCCATTTTGAGACAGATCAAAGCTACGCTTTGTCCATGCTGTTTAGCAATGTGTTGAAATAATATGAAGTAAAAGAAAAATCCTATTTTTTTTAATAATCAGAAACTGCAATTGATTTTAACCTATGCAGTTCAGACAGTTTAGGTAAAAGCCTATCAAATTTTCCAGTGGACACATTTTAATGCCTCTTGGAAATCAGCTCAAGAGCAGAGCTTCTTAGGCTGCTTTTGGACAGTCATATTTCTGCCTTAATTATTTTGGCTGTGTGAAATTTTCCCAAAATATTCCCTATAATTTAAAAAAAGAAAAAAGGCCCAAACCTTAAAAAGTCCTCAATTTTGAGTCTTAATGTACTCAGGGAACTTAACCATAGTAGATGAGATCATCAGATGGGGTATAGCCTCCATATGTGGCCAATATGTTAATACAGTGGTAAAGCTTGCCTGGATTTATGTTACAGCAGCTATTCCATAGTGCATCTTCTCAAGTCTGCACCAATGGACATGTGGGGGTGGTGGGGGTGAAGAGGGAGCTACATGATATATATGAATAAATTAATTTTCCTCAGTCCTGGAGCTGAAGCAAGTAAAAACCTTTAAGTCTGCCTGCTAGGTGAACTTGAAAATGTGGGTAAATTCTATTACAGGAGAAAAACCTCCATTACAGCCTCCTTCAGTAACCAGCTCCATTTGGTGTGATCTGTGCATCTTCATCATGCCCCATGACCTCTGTGGGACTTCTGTGAGTGAAGAGATCAGTCACTGTAGATCTTTTCTCAAGGTTGGGACCCACAGACTTAGAGTTAGAGAGGACGCAAGCAGAAGATGAAAGGAGAAATCTGAGCCTGCTCTCAGCTCTACTGCTCAATCGGGCAGAGCAGCACAATGATAGCTATTGTTATGCTAGATGCAAATTCCAGGTACAAACATTGTCAGTTTTCTTAAGAGGACAAAAAAAAATCTTACAGGTACCCATATTTCATCTGCAGGAAGTAAAATAACGATACTTGTAGCTACTGGTTAGGAGATTATTCATATACTGCGTGTGAAACTCCCTTTTCATTAAAGTAGGCCTCAAGAGGTTTATGTGTATTTGACTTGTGAGATTAGCAAATAGTATATATAAAATATACACTTATCTCAGAGAATGGCAAAAACATTTTAATAGCTAGTTTTTGGGTAATCTGAAATTGATACTAGTCATGCAATCTCATATCAAGTTTATTTAGCCTTTTTGTGAAGGGAAAAAAAAAAGTGACTAGGACCTGAACCTGACCTTGCTCAAGGTGAGGGCTTATTTTGAGTTCCGAGCAAAAGACCATAAACCAAGGCTCAGTTTTCTGTATGAAGTGTTTAAGGGAGCTGACCTATGTGCCAGGCTCAGTTTAGCAAAAGAACTTGCTGCTTTAAGCCTTACTTTTGTATGGGAATGTGGCCTGTTGAGGGTATGCCATTATTCATGTATCCACATGTATATCTTAGCATGAACTGCTAACGTGACTCTCCAGCTCTGGGAAGATGGTGTAGATTTTTGAGCTTTGTTCTTGTATGGGCTATGACTGACAAGAGGCTCACCTGATCTCCAGAACATACTGGGTGACATGTTTGCAACCTCATCAGGCCACCAAAAATGACTGCTGTGAGTCCCTAGGTGTCCCCAGCTGTATGATACAAACACATCAGCTACACCCTGCAGTAAAGCTGTGAGCTCTTTCATGGAAATACCACCTGGGCTGCTTGTTGGTATAGAGCTAATGCAGCAGGACTCTTAACTCGTGCGTCACCTGAGCAGCTCTTGCACTGGTGGTCTCTTTTCAATCTATGGAGTTGCTTTGTCACAGTGCCAGAAGACTGATAGTAAGAATAGTAATGGATATGTTAGAAATGCAGGACAGACTCACAAGCAAGCATTCATTTTAGAGTTTTCTCCACTGTGAATTGGAAGGGAAGTAACGTTTCCAGGAAGCCCAGTTTCCACTCTGGAAGTCCAACCTTCCCTCTGCCTTTGTGTCTTGCAACCTATACTGCCTTACTTAGAAACCTCTGTTTGGATCTCTGTTACTGAACTTTGTGATGTATCTGCAATTAGAAGACACCTAACTGAGATAAAGCAGTATGTTATTGAAACCTTTTCTTAAGAATAAAAAAAGAAAGAAAGAAAGATCAATTTTCAATATTTAAGTGATTAGAACCTGTCATTTCATGTTGTTGTTTTCAGGCTGACATAAATGACAGGACAAAGGAGCATACATTGAAGTAAAATGAAAATTCAGAACAGATGTCAGGAAGCCTTTTTCATGTTGAATGCACAGTGGCCAACCAGGTAAGGCAAAAGCATTTTCCCATTTAGGAAATAATTAGATAGCCCGTCATGGACAAAATGGCTTTCCTAATTTCCTTTTTCTCAAATTTTCTTTCATTCTTATTATACTCCAGTTGCTACACACTTTTCTCTGATTGGATTCTGTATCATCTGGACATGAACCTAGTTCTTATATAAATGAATGAACTATTAACTGCCAAATGAACAGATGTTTGGCTATTATACCATGCTGCTATGTTCAAGGTCTAACAGTGCTTCCATTTTGAAGATCAACCAGGGCTTTTGAAAATTTTATTGCGTTTACAAAATTGGGTCTGGGAGGAAACAGTAGTGACAGAAAAGATGCTAGTTTTATTTTTTGAAGATGCTTGAATTCAAGACATAAACAGGGATACTAGTTTGACAATAATGTGTAGTGCACAAAAGAACTATTTGGGGAGAGGGGATTTGGTGGGAAAATATATGTGATTTGCTGCAGGTAATTACTAAGATCAATTGTGGACTTTTTTTAAGAGCTTTCTTTAGACAAAGTCTTTGCTAGCTAGAGAATGAGCACCACATGAAAATTCACATTCTGTCATACATCAATTTTTGGTATCACAGGGGGTGTAATGTTTCTGTACCTCACTTTTCCCATTTCTAAAGGAATGGTAAGGTTAAAATTGGAAATATATTTTCAAGTTCTCAGAAGCATATGTGCAAAAAATTATTAATATCAAGATCATTCTGATGTGTTTATTGCTGGTTGTCATCCTGAAAAACAGCTGTCATCATTACTATCTGTAACTATTCCAAGAGGAAACACTAAGTGCAATAATACAAAATCTCTTTTGATAAAATCTTTTTTTTTGTTTATAAGCCACTGAAAGTAGTAACTGACTCTCTTAAACTAAAAGGGATTGTTTTTTCAATTTTCAGTGCTGAAAACATGCAATGAAAAAAAGACTGTGTAGATCATTCCTCTTTTCTTCCACATAATTTGTTAATGTATATGTCGATGGAAAATTTTGAGAGATTCTTTGGATGCAGTGTGAAAACAAATTATTTGTGTTCAGTCCAATTTATACATGAAAATAACTGACTTTAAACAATGCTGTTATCAATGCTGCTGTGAATATCTCAAACACATTAACCAAATATCTATAAAGAAAAGGGCCTTCTAAGGTTAATTACTAAGGTTAAAATATGAGATATTTTAAAGTAATTTAAAAAAAATCAAGATTTTTAAATGATATGGTCATTTGAATGTGGTGTGAAGGTTTAAGTGCAAATCACTCTAAGGTAACTTTTTTTTTAGAAGAGGACTAATGCAGTATTATGTTTTATAGCGTAATAAAATTATGTGCTAAAATTATGCTCATAAATGTAGGCAAATGTAAACCAAGCTATTAGTTATGTTTTCTCAGATAAAAGTGATTAGCATAGCTATCAAACTCTTCTCCCATTTGAATAACAGAATTATGTCTCAAATCTAAGGCTTGTTTGCGAAAGCTGAGTCTTAAAAAGAAATGTAAATCCAGCTATCAATGTTGTATTTGAAAGTGAATGCAATGGTCTGCCCATCATTCTGCTAACAACTCAGAGCAGAGGAATGTGACCCAAATTGCAGCAAAACATATCTGTAAGAAATGTTCCTCAAACAGTATTTTAGAAATCATTTTTAGCACTTCATCATCTCCCTGCTGCGGATCAGACTTATTTAAAAACTATTGTGGTTTGTTTAAACATACAAATGATGAAAGAGTCTTATAGCAACAGTCACCGTGAGACAAAAGTTTCATGCATAATTCATGAGGTATATGGTCATCTACCAGCAAATTAAATTTCTATCTGACAGCTTTACTTGTGGTAGTGTCCTCACAGGAAGGCACATGGTATAAAATTAAAATCTGAACAGAACAAATTAATGCTGATTACTTCATAAACAATTTCAAAGCTTGGAATACTGTTGTTGATCCTTTATAGCATCAAAAGATATTCCGATGATGTGTAGAGGGGTGTACATATTTTCTGGCTCCTATATCCCCTTGTTTTCTTAATGCTTAAAAGTGGTGATTAAAATTGCCCCTGGAAAATCCAACTGTGGGGGGACAAAAATCAAAAAGGCAACCTCCCACTCCAAACCCACAAGCAACAAATAAAACCATCTCTACTGTTAGGTGACTTTCATGTAATACTAGTGTTGATTGGTCCCAGGCAACTTTTAATATTTTAGATGCAAATCCCTGCTCAGACCAGTGCAGTGTTCCCTTTGCACCCTCCCTGTCTTCCCCCCTTATCCTCTTAAATTCAGCTAATGAGTATCATTTGAAGCATTTAGGGATGTTTGCCACACTGATGAGAAAAAGACTATAGGTGACCAAATCTGATATTCATAAAGGATTTCCTTTTATTCTTTGCAATATAAACTGTAGCAATAAAAATAGGAACTATTTTTAGTAAAACAGCCAGGCTTTTCACATAATCACTGAACGAAGACTAGTGCAAGGAAGGCTTACACATGATCTTACTGAATAAGACTTTTAAATTTTTTTTTTTTTTGAGGTTTGCGCAATGTGAGTTTTAGCCTGTGCTGGCAACTACAAGTCTCAGGAATGTGTTAGCACATGCTCAAGTCTGACACTGCTCCTTGGCTCCTCTGTTGCCTGTGCTACTTCAGGTTAAGATATCAGAGATACCACATCCTACAATTGTTGCCTTTCTAAACATGGGTTTCTTGCTCATTGTTGCAATTCTGGATGGACACACTGAATTCTATTTCTGAAACAAGGATGTTTTCTGTGTGATAACACTATGTCACTTATTGCTCACACATATTTCATATTTTGCAGTCCCTTCATGTTCTTTTTTTTCCTGTAAAGTCTATAAAGTTACAACTCATACAAATTTCCTGTAGGTGTAACAACAGTCTTTCAGTAACACAGGCCAAAACAATTTACTGGGAAAAAAATGTATTTAAACAGAATTTGAAAAGATGGCAAGACTAAACCTAAAAAAAATTTCTCAGGTGAATTGATGCCTATGAGTATTTTGTAAATGAAAATGGTATTTAAAACTATTGAGTCCTAGATGTGAAGATTTGTCTAACAAACTGGCACTCATTGGCAGGTAAAACTGCTAGCACTAATGCACTCACAAGCATTGTGGTTCTCCCTTATTCTCTACTGCCGCTTTCTTCCCGACTGCCATGTCGAAGCATTGGAGGTGGAAGAGCATAAGTGATATGATCATTTCAGCCCCTTTCCCTCCCCTTTCTGAGGAGATCTCCTGCTCAGGCCAGGGCCAGCTTTGGAGCAAGATTTGAAGGCATCCAGTAACTCTGCCTTCTCTGTATCCCTTGTAAGCAGAGCATGGGGTAGCCACCCCGGTCAGCAGCAGACCCACATTTCCCTAGTCTTCCTTTTGTGGCTGATGTATTTGAAGAAGCCTTTCTTGATCTTCCTGATATTCCCAAGCAGACAGGCCACTTGAGAGGAATATAGAAATGTTGTCAGAGTATGCAGGGATGTGATGAGAAAGGCTTGGGCACATTTGGAATTAAATCTGGCAAGCTGGTTTCTCCTCTCAAAGAACTTATGCTGGAGATGGGTCAGGGAAGAACTGGGTCCTGTAAGTGAGGGGAAAGATGAAAAACAGTAATGAGAGCTGGCCAGAAATGGCATAAACTAAACTGCAATCTAAAGCAATGGGGAGTATATAGATAAAGGGAAAATACTGAGGGTTTACAAGGATGATCAGGGGCCTGGAATATCTGCCCTACGAGGAGAGGCTGAGGGAGCTGGGCCTGTTCAGCCTGGATAAGAGAAGGCTGAGAGGGGACCTGATCAGTGTCTGTAAGTACCTCAAGGGAGGGAGTAAAGAGGATGGTGCTGGTCTCTTTTCACTGGTGGCCACTGACAGAACTAGAGGTAATGGCCACAAACTGAAGCACCAAAAGTTCCACATGAACTAAAGGAAAAATTTTTTAACAGTGAGGGTGCCAGAGCACTGGAACAGGCTGCCCAGAGAGGTTGTGGAGTCTCCTTCTCTGGAGATCTCCAAAACCCGCTTGGATGCAGTCCTGTGCCACGTGCTCTAGGTGACCCTGTGTGTGCAGGGGGGTTGGACTAGATGACCTCTAGAGGTCCCTTCCAACCTTAAGCATTCTATGATTCTATGATTTAATGAGAGTAGACAACACTTGAGCCTAATGGTGAGCAGTACCAGTCCATGTCTATGCTATATTAAGATTGACAAAGTTTTATGCTTAAAACTTCTTTATAAGAAGACATTCCATGTAGTTTATGCCATCAGCAATTTTTAAGACCCACTGGACAACAATTTTACTTAGGAAATACTATCAGATCACCAAAATGTGAGACATGTTGTTACATGGGTTGAAAAATCTGTCATACTACAATGTCTGTTTAACAAAAGCTGAAAGAACAGCATAAACTTCCAGTAAATATGAAATGAAATGGAAACAAAAACTGCAGTGCACAACTTACTGTGGGATTTGATATTAATCTCCATTTAGGAGGAGTGATCTGTACAACATATTTGCCCTAGGAAACTTGCAAGTTATCCAGCTAATCCTTATACAAGGCATATGATTTGTATCCGGCAAACAATCACACAGAATTTTTTTTCAATCACCTCCAAATATACAGTATTGATAGTTAAGTCTGTGTAGTTAGATAAAAAAAAAAGAAAACAAGCTTAATGTGTGCACATATTATGCAGTGCTCAGCACTAAAACAGTTCTTAGACAAAGGTGCAGTTTTAAATATCTATTTCAATAACTTATTATCCCATTACTACCTCCATCTATTTCAGGATCACAGTTAGTTGTCCTCATCAGTTCTTCTCCTGTTGCATCCTAATGATGGATGCTGCCTCTGAGTTTTTGTAGACTGTAGACTGGGCTACTGAGCACAGCTCTTCCAGATCAGATTCTCCTGCATGGTGTATTCTCACTTCACTGATGGCATCACTGACGATCCACGCTCTTCACACCTTAGGGAAGGGAAAATGATTTTCCTTTGTTATGGTCACAGATAGAAGGTGGCTTGCATGATGTCATTTCATAGGCTTCTGTAAGACATGCTGGCTTAGCATGCTCGTCTTCCTTTTAAACTCTTGGACTTCATTAGGTCATATACTTCAATTAATACTTGTTTATTTCCTCCTTAGTTACCCTTAAATATTATTTGAAGGTTGTTAATATGAATACTGGAACTGTTTGATGGACCTTTGAGAAGCATTTCTGTTCCTAAAGAGCTAAAATGAAAAGTCCTCTGTTGCAGTGGCTTGCTGCCACAAAGTAGATCAGAAAGGCTGGGCTGAAATGCTCGCTGTGGACCAGTGCTTATACAAAACCCTGTGTGCATGAGAGAATGGTCTACTTTAACTACTGGACCATTTCCCAAGCTAAGCCTGGAGGTACTGTTAGGCACTGTACATTTAGGTTGTGCAAAAATACCTTGTTTACTTGGCCTGTTTGGAGACTGAAACACAGAAATGCCACATGTTACATAGTTGTTACTTCTTGTAGTAACATACATGTGGTATATATGCAGCAACTGCTCCAAAGGCTGAATCTCGGCCTGAGATTAGCAGTATGCTAAATATAGACATGACATTGTTCAGACTTTTTTTTTCAAATTTGGTATACTGCTGCACTTTTAAAATAGGCATAAAGAGGTGGAAAGGATATGGGGATATTTTAAGTTATTACAAAAGGATCTTAAGGATTCTTTAAGCATGTTTTCCTATGCAGCTGGCAGCTCTTTAGTACCAGTGAGATGAGAACACTTACCAGGAAATCTTTCCTTGCTAATAAAACATAAGCTGAGTTTGTCCATTTTTGGAAATAAACACACTACTGATTTACATTTTTTACTGAAGAGTTAAGCAGTTAACATAGGTAAAAGTGTTGAAGGACTTGAGGAGTGAGCACCTTCTTGTGAATGTGGAGATACTTGGCCCCTTCCTGAATCACTCATAACTGTAGAGTATTTAGCTCTCCCTGGGTTGCAGCCATTAGGCGCTCAGAGCCGTGAGGTAGCCGAGAACTTCTCGCAGCTCGGATGACGTGACTCTGTGCCTGCCAGGTTGTATCTGTAGATGAAGAGTAATACTGTTTTTGTTATGTTTATTGGGTAGGCGCATAATTTCATCTGTGGATTTGTATGATGCTGGAAAGAGAGTTATTCTTGACCTGGCATCCTGTGACTTTCTCAACACATTTTTTTTAAAAAATGTGTGTTTGTGTTCTTTGCATACTTCCCAAAAGTGGCAAGATTTCAGCTGGTAATTTTCCCCAGTTAACTCAGAGAAAATGCCACAGGAGCAGTCGAGTTCCTCGGTTTCAGAACTCTGAAACTTCTGTTTTGAGCTTGGTTCCCAAGACTGAACCACTGTAATAGTTTTCCATGTTAGCACTCTGCTTGGACTTTGGCTCAGTATTTGCTGAGTTAGGAGGCAAAGTGAGACCTGCTCAGTCTTTTTTTGCTGTTGTGTACAGCAGCCCATTCTTCACAGGGATCTCACAGCAACTTACTGTCATTATCTTCCAAAAGGAATCTTACGAGACACAGAGATGATGCTGGTTTCCCACTGATAAACAGGTTAGATAAACATGTCATTCCGTGATTCTATCATTATGTGCTCCTGGGGAATAAAACCCAGTTCTGTGTCAGGTCTGTAAAATGTTCCAAGTCTTTACTAAGAATGAGGAAAGTATCTGTTTGACTACCAGTTGGATAACTCTGAACTGGTGGGTTTGTTCCCTGATTGCTGTAAATGGAGTATCATGAAATGATTTTTGGCTTGGTCTTTGCACTCACCTTGTGGATTAGACAAATAATCTCCTATTCTGTAAGCGATACTTATGAATTTTGATGAAGGTAAGAGGACAAGGTGATGAAGTAAAATCAAAGTTATTTGCTGTTAGTTCTGCACTGTAAACTGCTCCTGGGAGTCTGGCTCCAAAATCTGGAAATTTGGTTGCACATAATGAGTTAATCAGGGGCATCAGCAATGCTCTTTGCTTAACTAAGTGTTTCTTATATTGCTTGTAGTATAGTCCGAGTTGAATAAAGCCTGAATAGCTTTCAACCACTTAATTCCTCTGATGATTTAACAGCCTATACAACAGTCTGAATGTCTAGAAAGAGAAACCGTTTGTTCTCCACACACCATCTCTCTAATGAAATGGCAACTAGTAGATGGAAACTCTGAGAACATGCGATTCTTGCCAATATGAGGTTGGGCTCATGCTGATGGTTAACTTGCTAAACATCAGGAACATCAGAAATGCCAAGTCTATTTCCTCCTTTACTGCATAATAAAATTCCATCAAAAAATTCAAAGAACACCTCTTGAATGTTATACCTGTCTGTAATCAACAGATGATTATCTGTACAATCCTGAGGTCCTTTCATGCTTACAGGCAGGGCTGCCAAACACAAGTGAAAAAGAAAGTTTCCTCTGTGGTATTACTATTCTCGATACACAATTTCAGTTACTTATAAACAGCCATAAAAACTGTCAGGGTCAGTTTTTTGGCACTTAGTGATTTGACTGCTAATAAATAAGTTCACTCTGTTGCGGTACTGTAAGTTTCAGGATCCTGAATTCTACTTAATGTACTAAAGGTGCAAGGTTCCCCTAAGGTATGGGTATTGTCATAATCCCTCCTTATTCCATCAGTAGAAACTTGAGCTTGGTAAATTGTAAGCCACACACTAAACACTGGCATATATGGGAGTTACCTAATTGGCCTACATTTCAGAAGCCACATGGGTAATGGGTTGTAAAATAGATAGCTGTACCCCTGCCTCATCCTGGTGGGTACTGAAGTTCTTAAGGCTGCAGAGAGTTGCCATTGGCACCACACTGCCAAAATAATGCTGACCACTCCAGGGGAACCTGAATAAATTGAAATCATCTGGAGGTGCTGGCAGAAGCCAACAAGCTGACTGTATACTGCTTTTTTCCAACAAAGCAACCAGACCACAACACTGGACCATGTGGGTGGCCTTACTCACTTATATATATAACACTTCTGGAAATGAAATGGCCATGAAATCACTAACTGATTTACCCTCTGTGTAAAACAGCTAGTTTGTCTTACTGGCTTAACAGGCTGTGACATGCCATCTTTAAAACTAAGATTCTCAAATTCAAGGCAAGGAAAGTCTGACAATTGCACAATTGCTTTCCCTCATATGCACTTCCCTCATTCCTATGTACTGGAGAACTTTGTTCACAAAACAAGAAGTCTGTATAGAAATAGATTTTGATATGTACATATTTTCAAGACAAACTAATGTACTGAGATCACTGAAACAGAATTTGTCCCATTGTCTTAAGCTGAAGGCTTAAATCTAAAGTGGGAATAGCTTAAGGAGAGAACAGTAAAGGCCCAGAGAAGCCTGGTGAGCAAGATTTTGTGGCTGAGGGGTACGTGCACTGGTCTCAGTATTCTTTAGGGGGAGTGATCTTGCCTCTTCCCTGAGCTCTGAGGGTTTGGATAAAATGGAAACTGGATCTTGCAAAAAAAAATAGAAAGACTGTGGTGTCTGAATACCTTTGAATGAGAAACTGGTGTCACTGATTTCAGTAACAAAACTCAAAGTGACATCAATGAGGAATGGGGTGGGGAAGAGGTGACAAGGTTCCACCACGAGTATGTAATATACTCTCTGAAGAACGTATGACAAGTGACAATGCACTTGCCCTTTTCAAAGGGCAAGCATTCAAATAGCATGAAATTTTTGTGGGTGTTAAAAGAAGTGGATACACTTTAAAGGAGATTCCTTCTTCCTCAGAAATTCTAATTAATTTTCTATTTATATTACAATAGCATTGGATAACTCCACTGAGGTCTAGGATCCTAAATTAAGCATTAAGTATTAAATCCTGTTTCTTCTTCCTAAGGTCCTTACGATATAAACTGCAAAAATTTCTACTGTATGCTCATCCCTTGACCATGGATTTTGCAGATGTCACCATTCATGATCTGTTAGATGTTTTTTCTAAATATTTTTCTTTGTCGTTTGGTCTTTGAAAGTCCAGATACACATGAACTTGTCCTTCAGCTACAACATGATGCATCTTACTTTTGGCATTTCTGCTCAAAAGGTGTAACAAGAAATTAAAGCCTACCAGGTGCATCCAACAATGGCAAAAAAGGAGGAAAAAAGGCACAATAAAATGAACTTCTCCACTGTAACAGGAAACTTAAATTGTAACTTCCTTAGGAGAGGATTGTTCCTCCTTCGGTAGCAGTCTAAACTCTTGAGCACAGTGCAGCCAAGACATATCCCCAGAAAAACAGTGACTAGGCATGAATGGTTCTACATTTCTTTTATGAAAAACATTCTCTGAAAAGCACATAGACAAGGAGGCCACATGTTTAACTAAACTATTTTTTGGCTCTCTTGCAGTATTTGTTGACTCATTTAGATTTTAGTATGTGTATAACTCTTAAATTTCGACACTCCCTGCACTAAAGGCAAATTTTCATTTTTCTCAGTCTCATTCTATGACTCATGGATTGGCTCCAGAATCAGCCTGTACAACAGTTACTGTTTCAATAGTTGCTATTAAAATGTTAATATTGTTAGCTGTTCTCACAATATTTTGATAACTTTGTCAAAAGCTGAATTTTAACAGCTGTTACTGTGGATCAATAAATATGTCAAGTCTTTATCAGTATTAAAGATGATAAAATTATTTATTATCAGCTCTGAGATTATGACTTAACATTGCTTGCCTTGATTCAGTTGAAATGGGAATTCAATTCCCCTGTTTTGTATAGAAACGTCCTATTTTTCCAAACTTATGGAACTTGTCTTTGAGTAAAGAATTCAATTTCTAAAAATCCACAAACTCTTTTACAAGTCCTGTTTCTTAAACAAAGTCTCTATGTCTAGCTGAGGTAGTAAGTATCCAGGAGCATGAAGACAGAAGTAATAAATATTAGCTAGGTCTGTTCTGCATGCAACCCTGTCTACAGAGAAGAAAAAAAAAGAAAAAAAAAAAGGCAAATTCTTACTGTTATCACAATATTCACAGAAGATATTTTTAAATCCTGAGGAACTAATATGCAGGTGATTGCATTTGGACAGAACTTTGGCCATATCTTGTTTTGCTGATTTTTCCTTAAAAAGAAAACACTCAAACTCCAGTGTTTGCCATGTGTCCAAACAGCAGTACACACGGACTGAGCCTGAGGATTGGGCCTACAGCCTGTTCCCAGCACTGCCAGTCCTCTGACGTACAGCTTGGTCGAGTTCCTTCTCTCTGGGTGCCTTCCCATCTTTTGTTGGTGTGGTGTCTCTTTCCAGGACGTGTTCAGATGGCTGTGCACTACAGCTGGCTCCAACCTCATTTCAGCTCTACTGTTACAAGTCCTTTTTCCTCAGATGATTTTGCTTATGTATTTTTAGAAAGAGAAGAATCTCACAGAATGAGATTGTTGCTGTTCCATCATTTCTGTTTTAGAAATTATTCTGCAAGATATTAGCCATGTAGGTGTAAACTATGTTTATTGAATGAAATCTTAAAAGTGTGCTATATAAAGGAATTAAAATTAGTTATGGCTTCAGCTTTTGAGAAACTGTATTTTTCATTCCAGGAAAATAGTTCCATAATGACCAGATGTAATAATGTGCATGGTATTTTCCAGTGTGTTCCCCATACATTGCAGGTCTGGAGATGCGCAAGCCCAATTCCAGAACTACTGATTAAGCTGAAATTCTAAGTGTTTTTCAGTAATACAAGGAGTTCACTGAAGGCTTTGAGATAGCTGTTGAAAAGGAATTCGGGATTTCCTTAGGACAAAGTACTCTTTCTGAATTTCCTTTCTGAATTTCACTGTAAGAAGCAATTGTCCAGATTCAAGGTGCTTACACAGTGAGGCTTATCTCTTTGATGACCAGCAATCTCCTCGTTTCCTAGAGCAGTATTTATACAAGATGATTCCTGGGCACATCACTGATATGTGCACAATACTGCATAAGTTCCAAGCAGTAGGAAACGATCCCCCTTTTTTTTTTTTTTTTTTTTTTTTTGTGCAGGTAGTATATATTCTCTCAATTCTGTAGACCACATCATGAATTTTAGTATGTAGATTTCCTGATTCACGAAATCCAAGTGTGGCAGTTCAAGGTATTCAGTGTACTTAGTAGAAGACTGCAAGAATGATGGAAGTGTTTTCCTGAGTAAGGTACAGGCTTCTTGGTCTTTACCGCAGCATTTTTTATCAGATCTCAATCCAGGTGTGCTTTTTAAAGATAGTTATTTCTTTGACTTCTTTGTGGGGTGTCTAACTTGAGACAACAGTTTCATTTGCTGAAATTGTACACAGTTTTAACTGATTAGTGAGTACTGTGCTTAATAGTCTATATCAGGTACTTTGAACATCAGAATTAAAACCAAAATAAGGCAGATTTCCCTTATTTTTGTGCTGTCATTTTCCATACTGAAGACTGAGTTGATAAAATGCTCTCGAGTGATAGAGATATATTAATGTGAAGCCCTGTAATGCTATAGTGATAACCATCACTAAAATACATGGAGGAATTAATAGTTCTGTTTTCAAAACAAGGCTTGGACAGTACTCCATGCACAAACCCAGAGGCAGCATGTTGAACAGCTCCTTATTCTTTGAGCAACAGCAGTTCTTTGCATTCTTTGATGTAGGATCCTGTTGAAAATTAGCAAGTTTTAGGGAGACTGAATTATGGCAACTCTCATTCTGTAATTTATAGCTTTGAGGGCTTAAATTTTCAGCCCTCATAATACTCCAGTGCATAGTTGCTTAGGATGTACAACACACCCCCACAGAAATTCCCCTTTTCTGATTATTACACTCACAGAGTAGTTTTAAGTATGAATCCTTCTAAAGAAAAGGACTAAATATATTCGAGATAATCTCAATTATTTGGTTTTAAAGATTGCTGTATCTGTTGCCAACTGATTATGCAGTCAGTTTACCAAAAGGATGTATCAAAGTAGGTAAGGATATCAAAGCTGTCAATTCCAGGGATTGACAGCTGGCTCTACTATACTGTACTGTTCTTGATGCAACTGAACTGTGTCTGAATTTCTGTGGTCTCAGGGATGGTCCTGTATCTGAAATGCAGCATGCTGTTACCCATACAAGCGCAGTATTTTGGAACCATCTCAAAATCTCTGTCGGGTTGCAAGTCCATGATCCAGAACCAGGCACTGTTATGAGACTCAATGCTCTGAGCCTGAAGAGAGCTCAGATCATCTTGCATTTCATAGGCAGTGAACAGCAGACAAGGGGTCACCTGAGGTAGTGGGCAGGGACAGCATTACCTGTCACACTGCCTTGCAGATGATGCGATGGGAGTTTCTACTTGTCCTCTCTCTTTCCAGGACAAGCCATGGTCCTGGCCAGGGAAGAAAAGTTCCTTTCAGCTGACTTGTCAGTCCTAAATTCGTTTAAACAGGAAGCTTACTGACATTAAGGTAAATTAGGTGATGAATATGGTAATACTGGTTCAAAATGAAATGAGTATGTTAGTTATGAATACATTTAGACTAAAAGTTCTGAAAGAGCTTTCAGTGAAGGAAAGGAAGCAAAGCTGCTGTAACATTATGCGAGTGGTTTTGTGAGATTTTACAACTCCATCAAAAGGACTTCGCTGTCTTGTAACATGTAAAAAAAAAAACACCGTAATGTAGTCGCTCTATGCCTTGTTTTACATTGTCGTAGAAGTAATTTGTTGTATGTAAGTGTTTCTATATCAATATCTATGTAGGACATATGAAGAGTGTAATTCATGTCATCACAATAGTCCACAATAGGCACTTTGGTGCCTAATCATGTGTAAATACGTGTTTTAGCATCCTGTGCAGTATCTGTGTAATGAAATCAGGAACAAGAATTTCAGAACCACCTATTTGACAAATTTCTATACAAGCTAATCACCTTGCAATTTCCTATTTTTCTGACCAGGTTAAAGAAGTTTTGTAGGTGGGAATAAGTACCTGAAACTGAAAGCAATTCTACACTTGTTCAGCTGCAAAATAGAGAAGGCACAACTTTGTTTTTCCCCTTGCTCACAGATCCAAGCAAACATTTTTCACTGTGGTTTTAAATAACTTTTATAAAGTATGCCATTGATTCCTGTCTCACATCTGTTAATTCTAGCTAACATCAGTAGTGCTGTTTCTGATGGATTTTCACTGAATCTGCTCCTGACAGCAGTGTGGACCGGCCCAGAACCCAAGAAATGGAGCACTGTTCCCTGTGCTGTGTAATGCACTCAGATTTCCAAATTGCGGTGCTGCTCCTGCAAACTGTTCTGCAGTGGTGGATCAGGACAGGTCTTTTCTTTCCCATCTCGCATCTCCTCACCCCGTACAACAGCTCGTCAGGGTAAGGACTGAGACCCAAGTGTTCGTTCGTGGGTGTTGCTGGCATGCCCAACACAGCTGCTGCTCTCAAGAGCAGCACTGGGATTGCAGGTTGATTCCTCTTTGGATGCTTTCTTTGGGGCACCCTAGAAATGCAACTTTATTAGCTACAGGCAGTTTGATTAAAATATGACTAAAGAAGTATTCTGGCAATTTTGCTTTTGTTTCTGTTTAATTTAAAAAAAAATGAAAGGAAAGCAGTGTTTTGCTGAATTGCATGACCTCATGGGCCATATTTCATGTTCTTCATTGAAAAGTGGTTAAAATAATCCTGGATTTAACCAGTTCCAAACCTTCAAACAGGAACTTTTTTTTTTTTTTAAATGTCATCTTAATAGGCTTATTTTTTTTCTTTGCCTATGTTCATCAAATCCTTACACATACAAAAGATTCATCATTAATTAATATGAGCACTGTAATTCATATAAAACAATTATGGCATTTAGAGTTTTTAGAAGAACTATTATTGCTGCCTTAGCCCGTTTAAAAAATATACTCCCCAAAGGACAAAATGTGATGCATTAATATGCATGTATTATTACTTTTTCGTAGCTCCAAGACTGCTGATGTCTGTGAATATGGAAGCATTTATAGGTTATAGACGGTCTGTTAGTTGACTTGCAGTTCTAAGTGCAGTATTTTCTGAAACCTAAAAAGCAATATTAATTACCCTCTGTATATAGTAGAGAGTGTAATATTTTTTCTTCTGGAGTTTTCACATTTCCTGTGATCCTGCAGCAGCAACACTTGAAGTTGTTAGGTTATTTGGAATGACTGGCAATGTAGAGATAAAGATTTCTGGTCTGTTTACTTCACAAGTTAATACAAATAATTCATCTTACATCAATCTAGCCTTTAAGCAGCTACTTTTTTAGAATGCAGCAGTTCTGAGATGACACATTGCAGTAGGAGAAATTTACCCTCTTGTTGCATTTTAAGGTAAGGGCATAATCGTTTTAGGGTTTGCAAAAGGAAAAATGAAACTAGTTCAATAAGGTGTATATTCTTCCCAACCTAAAATGACACTTTTAAAATTTATTTCTAGTTTGTACCACATTCAATCTTATTCCAAAGTCTCTTATGTCCTAGCAGTTTAGTGGGGTTGGTGGAAAAGACTTGTTACATGGGTCTGGAACTGCAGGGAAATGATTTGCTCCTTTTAAACGTAGTAAATGTAGTCAGTTTGGTTTTTTATAAATGAAATAAAAGAACTACTTAAAAATTTTTCAGTTCTTCTCTATGATCAGTCTATTGTCACATGCATTTGGCATTCATTATATGTTAGCCCCAGGCGCCTCCAGTCTTGTACTCAGGCCAGCAGTAATTTGGTTTATAGAGATCATATGGCAGGGAAACAGACCTTGAAAGACAGAACTCTAAGAAGCATATTTGATGAATTTCCTATGATTTGAGTCTGGGTTTATTCTTTCCTGTTGTGGAGCAGACACCCTACAGCACACGCACTGAGGCCCGATGCGCCCGAGCAAAGGGCCAATTAAATGACAATATGCGCACTGTTTCTTCGCACATCTCGGGTTGCACTTCCTATCAGAGAAAGGAGCGGATGGCGAGGGGGAGGAGAGGGCAGAAAAGGGGGCCTTGTAAAGGATCCAGATACAGGCAGGCAAGCACCAAGTGAAGGTTGCCTTTGTCATCAGCAATTAATTTAACCATAAATGCTGGAAAAAAAATAGGTGGCAGCTTCTAGTGGCAATAGCACAGCCAGAGCAGCGTGTCTGCTGCCTGCCCTCCTGCTCGGCAAGGCCAGCATCCTGGGGCCACTGCTGATCCCTGCTTCTTACTGGAGCGTGCCAGCAGGCTGCAGGAGCAGCCCGAGCACATCCCAGGGCTCAGGGTCACCCACTGCTTGCTTGCCCTTAGCTCTCCTTCCCTGCCTGCATGCAGGGAGGGGAGGCCCTCTGGCTGCAGTGTGCGGTGGGACCTCAGGCTCCTGGATCCTGCCGCATGTTTTTCATCTAAGTCACTCACTGTCAGATCAGGGCTCAGTCGGGGAAAACTAAGGTTGTGAGCTGGATTTCTATAGCCTCCTACATCCAGGAACACTTGGATCACTGGTGCTGATGGGCTGCCCTATGTGGGAAAGCGCTATCTGAGCGAGCAGATGCACATGTAGCCTGGAACAGGCACTTGCACTGCTCCCTCGCAGACCCCTGCCCAGGGTGGGCCTTTACACCAAGCATTAGTGCACAGGAAGAGTTCACTCTGGGCTTTATTTTATTTTGAAGGTCCTAATCTCTTTGATAGTGTCCAGAGACAGTTCAGGTCTCTCTGTTTTTGTTTTCTTTTGTGTTTTGATTGATTTTGATTCTCTTCCCTTCCTCACTTCTCCTTTTTTCTCCCTTTCTCTTCTGTCCTCCCCACCCCCAGTTTTTCCTGGTAGTTTATAAATGCCACTTTTCATTAATGTGACCAAAATGTCATCAAGTAGTTTAATGCTCTTTAATGTCCTTGTATCGTTTACATTTTTTGAACAGTGTGGAAATGAATCCCATCTGTGGGTTTGCTAACATCAAAAAAGTTTGACAGGCTATTTAGACGTGCTACTTCACATTGCATTAGTGTGTACAATGTCAGAGAGGCAGGAGCCGGAGTGAGGCTGTGCCACGCCACCTCGCTCCTGACCCCTCCTATAGCTGCTTGGAAAGCGACAGATCACTTACCTCAGAAAATCAAAGTCAATTGTGAAGTATCTTGGCCTGGAGAGGAGCCCAGAGGCCCCAGGAAAAGTGTGAAGCCTGAATAAAAAGAAAAGAAGAAAAGTTTCCACAGAAAAAAGAAAAAAAAAATCAAACCCATCCTCCCCTCCTGACTTGTGCCAAGATCTTCACAATACTGGTTAGGCAAACAGGCTTTTCTGAAGTCTGTTTGTGACTAGAATTTTTGTCTTCCTTATGGATGCTTGCCCCCATCCCAGGGCATCTAGCATATTTCTGAGTTTGGTGTGTTGTTTAGGTTTAATATAGACCAACCAAAAATGTTGTTTCCCAGTCAGTCAAGTTAGGCTGCAATTGAAAGAGGTGGATGCTGCTCTTAAAGCCGCTGATACTGGTAGTTCCATCTTTTCAGGTCTCTGTTTTATTAAGGTGAGATTTAAAGCTTATCCGCAGCCACTTCTGCTACTTATTACTCATCTTGCTCTACAGCTCCCTGTGTAAGTTAATACATACCAGGAAAGTATAATTTTGCATCTTTCTTTTAATCTACATTTGTGTTAATGACTCATAAACAAGGCTTATAGCTTTAACTTACTCTTTGATAGTGTATATGATGGGTGTATTTTAAATTTCTCTGGCTTTGTGCCATGGGAAGGATGTGCAAGTTTTTAAACCCTCCCTCATATTGCAACTGCATACACAAATATAATTTACTTTCAAGTAGAAATGTAAACAACCTTGTATAGTGGCATTGAGTTTTCAAAGTCAAGGTAATTTTTATAAGCATGAAATAAAAATTCCTTTAAGGCTAGTCTTAAAGACTAAGGTCTTTAAGAATTGGGTTTAGGTAATGCACAATTCTGTTGTTGTTTGTGTCACAATGAAAGAGTAAAACACAATGTGTGGCAGGAATAAATAATTAACCTTATTTTACTCTGAAATTGGTAGTATCAGGGTCATTCTACTAAAGGCAGGATGAGGTAGGCACCATTTTGTGCTCTGATCCAAGCATTATTGCACAGAGTAAGGGTTCCGGCACTCAGGAGGAGACAACCGAGGTTATATTTAAATTCAGTTGGTGAAAACATGTATTACAAACACAATTCTAGTTTTTTGATTTTGTGGTCTTTCTGCTAAATACAAATAAGCAGAAAAACTGCTACTATATTTTTCAAAAGAATTTCAGGCAAAACAAGCACATGGATTTTCCTTAGCCATCTGACAGAAAAGAAAACAAATTCTAAACTTTATTTTAGAAACACTTCCTAGTAGCAAAATGCAATTCTTTCACTAATGGTGATTCACCTTTTTTTTGCCCTATTGAAATTTAAAACATAGCTTCAAGGCTGTTTCAACCAGGAAGAATAAACAGTCACAAAGCTGTAGCTTCGTTAGAGTGCAGTGAGGCTTCCCTGAAAGATCAGTAGTGCTTGTAGACAAGTTTTCTGTTTATGAATTAAAAAAAAAAAAAAAGCTGAGAATGTGAATACTACACTGATCGCAGAAGACATTCAAGTGAAAATGAGCCAAATGTTGACAGACCTAGAAGGTCTGTAACTTGGTGTTTCAATTTGGACATACAAACTTGTATTGTAATTACACTAATTTACTATTTGGAAAACGTGTATGAAGCAAAAAAAAAAAAA
>NW_010578311.1:31315-49446 GCF_000705375.1 Tinamus guttatus
TGTCCCCCCCGCAGCCCCCCTGCCGCACCGCGATCCCCCCAGGATCCTGCGCATTCCTCATGCACAGGGACAGCAGCCACGGGCAGCTCCCACGGGCCCTGCTGCCCCTCGCGCTGCCCCGGTCACGGGGCCTTCCCCCCGAGCCCACGGCACCGAGGGGTGCCATGGTGTGCCCGGGCGGCCGCGCGCAGGAGCCTGTCGCCTGTCCCCGCTCTGGGCTGCACCTCTTTGGCTTCGGTTACAGACCAGAGAGGCCCTTCAGCAGCAGAAATGCAGAAACACCTGCCGGTGCAGGAGCAACTGGATTCTTTTCTAAGAGACAAAACAAGATGCTTCAGAAACGCAGCTTTCTGCCGCTCCAGCCTCCTCCTCGGCGCACACTGTCAATCTGAGCTCATCTTAATTACACACCAGGCAGCCCACAAACAGATGCCTTCCCTGCACGAGCGACGAACCCGGCCCAGCGCTGCGGAGCGGGGCACGGGAGGCTGGGCACGAGGGGCCCGTTGTCCCGAGCCCCATGTGTCTCCCTCGGCCTCAGCCCACGGCTGCTCCGGCAGCACCGGAGCACGTGGGACACGGGGACGCGCGCGGGAAGCCCGAGGCTGCCAGCCCGCCCGTGACAGGGGCCCGACCAGTTGCTCCGAGGGGATTTAATCGTTGCTGGCACCGCTTCCAGCTCCAATGCTATCACCTGCCAGCCAAATTCCCCGCTTTCCCGCCTGGCGCAGCGGTTCCGTTGGAGCCGAAGGGCAGCGGTCCCGCTCCTCTCAGGAGGGGAGCTCCTTGCAGCACCAACCCGGGCTGCTGAGTCACCGCGAGGAGCCGGGTCCTTAATTGCTGCTCCCAGCCAGACAACTGGAGCTTCCTAATTAGCTCCCCGCGAGGTAGTGCCCAGCACACGTGTCCTCGGGGCTGGCTGCTTCCTCTCCGTGGCCACGTGCCATTTCCTAGCAGCGCTAAGGCAAACCCGGCCGTGCCTCCCGAGGAAGCGAGGGCATTCCCTGGCACGGCAGCACCCCGGCTACCCACGCGCCGTCTCCAAGGCCTCCGTGCTAGGAACGCCTGGCAGCAGAGGAGAGAAATCCGATCTCGGAAGCAGCCTGCGGCGTAAACACCAAGGCTGGGTCAAGAAGCTGGGGCTGCCCTGCCCGCCTCCCGCTCCGCGGCGAATACTCACATCGATGATCAGGTACTCGACGGGCAGCGGGCGAGCCAGCTGCGTGATCTCGTTGCCAAACTTGTCTATGTCCTGAAAGGAGAAGAGTTTCTTATTATTCCTCCATGCAGAAGTGGCTTGAAGCCTACGGGACTGGAGACCCCCACGCAGGAGCTCGGGAATGCTCAACCTTGGAGGCGCAGGAAAGAGGCTGCTCACATGGGGCTGCTTTGCTGGTTCTGATACAGAGCTGCCTGATGTCACCAGGAGTCCCTGCCTTCGTTACCCAGCCCCATTTCCTTGGGAGCCAAGGGAATTTTTATCAGCATGAAGTGTCTCTATGCATCAGTCGCCGCCACCGCAGGGACGGAGGGCGGTATCCGAGGTGCAGGTGCTGCCCAAAACGCAGCCCCGCGCGCTAATAAAAGCGGGTCCTGCTCCGCAGCTGCTTTCCCAACGCAGGAAACCCAACTGCCACCCTGGCCACGAGTGTCCAGCCCGGCCGCTCGCTCCTGCCGCGGCGGGGAGGCCCGGTGCTGCTCACACACATACCTGAGAAGGCAGCGCATCGCACAGCGGCAACGTGTTGTGCTTTGCCAGACGAATCCAACACAAAGTTTAATTATGGAGAAAAGCGGCCAGCATATGTTCATTAATCATAGAGTGACAATTAGACTTGATTTATGTCAAACATGCCGAGTTCAAACACAGCTTCAGAAATAAATTCATGAGAACTGACACTTTTCATTAAAGATTCCGTACGAGGGGGTTGTATTTTCTACCTAAATCATCACTTAACCTGTTATAAATCATTCATTGAGCCACATATAAATTATGCGCCCATAATTCCCGATCGGAGACCCCGCACACAAGTTCACGCTCCCCGAGCCCTCCGCAGCCCCGGGGCGGCTGCCCCAACCCGCTCTGCTCTCCGGGCCGCCCTCCCGCGGCTCTCCGGCATTCCCGGGCTGCGGAATGAGCTGCCGTGTCCCGCGGGCGCCGTTTGCCCTGCGCGCTGCGACACGCGGCACCCCCGGCCCCTCCAAACAGCCCCCTTCGTGGCAAATCCACCTTTGAAGCCGCTTTTAAAAGCCGTTCTGATAAGGATCTCTTCTCCTTGAACATGACAGCCTGTTGGCCCCGTGGTTATTTTAGCAACAAGCTGGTGGCTGGTGGCCTTAGATCTCTATAGCTCTGACAGGAGCAGCAGGAGACGCGGAGCCTTTTGCAGAGAGATCACAGGACCCGAAAGCCAACCTGCTTCCAGATCTCGGCGATACCTGGGAGCCGGGAATCAAACCCAATCGGAGCAAATCAGCTTCCCCAACGCAATCCTGCCCCTGCAAGAAAGAACCTGCAACAACTCACACATAATTAGCCCATCTGGAATTCATTTTCAAATCTAATTAAGTTCTAATATGCAGAAACATTTTTCCAGCACCTGTTTGCTTTAATCTCCGCCTCCGGGGATTTCCACGTTAAACGCCTCCTTTTTAATGTCATGCTGCTGAGGCCTTCGAGATAGGCACCGTGCTGCTCTTGGCGCCCTGGAACCCCCATGTCCCCAAGCCAGGGGACGTGTCCCAACCCTGTCCCCTCCCCAGGACCAGCGGGCCCTGGCCTCCACACCAGCCCCTGTGCACCACTTCATTAGGCAGCTACATTTTAAAGGCCTTAAAGGTCTGGGAGAAGGGCTAGGAGAAAGGAGTCTTCCTTGGGAATTTGGCAGCACCTCTGCGCACCGTGCGTTCCTCCTGCAGCTCCGGAGCCCACGGCCCCGCTTGCTTCAAGGGGAGGACTGTGAGGGGCTAATGGAGCCCAAGGACCCGGCGCCTGGTCAAGGATCAAGCAAGGGAGCCTGGAGGGTCGGGGCAATGAATCACCCCGGGCACTGCAGCGCAGCGGCGGCTGCTCCCAGGGGAGCCCTCGCCGCCTCCGTTGGGAGGCTGGAGCGGGAAGGCACCGGGAAAGCAGGGAAGGCGCCGGGAGCACCTGCACACAGCGGGCTGGCCACGCAGCACCTCTCCCTGCCCGCTCCGTGGAGCGAAGCGGCTTTCCCGAGAGCAGCAGCAGGTCAGCGGGAGCGGAGCCCCATCTCCGGAGCCTCCTCGCGAGCTGACCGAGAGCCCCTTCCCGGAGCAGCTGGGACACTTGAAGCTTTTCCAGGCAAACTCGAGCCCTTGGGAGGAGGCCAGGCGGGGGGAGCCCTTTGCTGCCGTGAACGCTCCCCGCGGCCGGGCCGCGACGCCTTCCCCACGGAGACGATTTCCCTGAGAGCGGCGGGAGCTGCTCGGAGCGGCCGCGGGCCTGGCGGGATGCAGGGCGATACGGGGAGCATCACCCCTGCAGCGCAGCGCGAGCGTTCGGGCCAAGGGCCCTTCACAACGGCGGCCATTCGTCTTGTGCCATCCCAAAGAAACTCGGGGGATAAGGAGGCAGCTGTAAAATGCAGCTCATTGCAAGGAGGACGTCTCCATGATAATGCAAGTTGGAGTAAATATTTGGCAGTGAGAGATAAAGCCAGCTGTAAAAGCTACTGAAATCCAACTACTTGGATGTTCCACAGGGTCTGCAGAATGTGGCAGGCCCTTCCCTGCACTCAGCGGGAAGCGGAGAGACCCTGAGGGTCCCTCTGGAGCGGGGCCCCGCGGTGACAGCCCGTCCTCGAGCTGCACGGCCGGGCAGGGGGAAGCCCTGAATTTCAGCTCTGAACAATCAAAGCCGCAGTCTGCACGTCACACATAGTGAAATCAAAATCAATACGCTCATTTTCTAGAACCAAAGGAGGACACTGCTCAAGGGCAGGGGATGAGGAACACGACGTGCCCGTGTGCACCATGCAGCTGCTTTCTCCCTCACCCAGCTGAGAAACAACCCAACGTGGCCACAACTCCGTTGTCTCCACCGCGAGCGGAGCAGTTACCCCCGCTGGGGTGTTGGCATCTGGACAAGGACGGCTCCTTCACGACCCTCCTCGAGCTGAGCTTGCACGTGCTGCTTGCGCAGCGCCGCAGCTGCGACGCACGCGGCCGAGCAGGAGGCAGAGGGGGAGATTTTCTTCCTTCTGGCCTGTCTTCCCTGGAGAGGCACCTCAGAGCAAAGCAGCCTGCACTCACGATGCCAAAGCCCTCGATCCCCACGCTGGGATGGAATTGGGGCCTTCACAAGGCAGCAAAGCAGCCGCCACCTATAGAAAACTCCCCGCTGCCAACGCACGGGCTGGGGCCAACGCAAAGAGAACGGCAAAGGCACGGAAAAAGCACGAGGCTGGAGGCTCAGGAAAAAACACCTTCCCCTCCGAGACGGGGCAAAACGGCAGCACGAGGAGAGGCCCACGCAGAGCAGCTCCCACGAGGGAGCCCTTCACGCAGGAGCCGTGGCCGGGCCGGCCGCAGCCCGCGAGGCTTCGGCGGAGGGTTTTGCTTTCCATCGGGATGCAGAGTTGTTCTATAAATACCTCCATCCCATACAAACACCAGCTTTTTGGTTCTTGGCCAACCATAATAAATTTACATAGCTCCTTTCATCCTAAAGTGCTTTTCAAAAGATTACTTGCACACTACACAGATATATATGTATTTCTGTATACATATATATGGATTTTTCTCCCTGCACTACTCCAAAGGGGGAAGGAGCAGAGAGGACAATCTCTGTATCAAGAGCAAGAGAAAAAGCTGCGGAATCCGCACCACAACCTTCCATCCATCCATGCATGCATCCATGCCCTGCTGCGGAGCCAAGCACAGCTCCTGGTCCTCCAACTCCACTTGCCCAGTGCTCTGGCACCATCGTTGTCCCCAACCCAGTAACTATGAGGTAGTGTCTCTGACCTCAGGCCTTGCACATTTAATGAGACCCCAAAGGTTTTTAAAGCCAGGACTGACTAAGCTTTCCACCGATTTAAGCACATTCCAAAATAATATTAGGAGAACCTACAGCCAAACACGTTTAAGCCTGAAGGACAATTACACTCGCCAGAGCAGTCCTCAAGCCCTCCTCGAGCACATCATGCAAAAGGCAGTTACGGATAGAAGTTATAAAACACATGAAATAAGCTGCAGCCCGACCCAGTGAATCAGTGTTCATGGAAATTTCCACAGAGGGCTGGAGTCATCGGTTCCCTTCTTGTTTATCTCCCTGCTTCGGATGGCGAATGGGAGCGGGGACCTTCGGGAACACCCAGCGCCTTCCCGCGCGGAGCGGCCGGTGGCTCCATGCGGGACACAGACCTGGTGGACAAAATGCTCCCTTCAGCTGTGCCAAATGGTGGTAGCTTCCTTATCTATATTCCTTAATGGGCAGCCTTAATACAGACAGCAGGAGTGCTGCAGGCAGAGCCGGCTGGGAATATCAGACCCAGACAAGAACGAGATAACTAACTTGGGTGATGGATGGCTAATTAGTTTGCAAGCAGTGCCATTAATTATTTCCTCTGTCCTTGCCCATGGAGCACCAACATATACAAGTTTGGAAATGGGTGCAATTAGCCTCTGCGGAGATCCTGTCCCCACACTTCCAACTCGGTGCTGCGGATGCAGGAGGTCTGAAGATCCCCAGAAACGACTGTCAAGGGAATAACGACAGTCCATTCATCACTAACAAAGGGCAGGAAAAGCCGCAGCAGAGCAGCCACCAGCAGCGCTCTCGAGTGACACTCGAGCAGGAACATTTTGGCTCCATGAGGGTGCTCCTCAAGACCACTTTTTGGAGATCACTGTTTGACCCCAGGGGAGCATCTGGGAGCAGGCAGGACCTGCAGCACGAGAGAAGAGCCAGGAATCCATAGGAAATGTCCCGCTGCTGCTCTGCAGCTGGGAAGGCCTCCACGTTCTCCTTTTGTTGCAGAAAGAAACAAGGGGCTATTTGGGGCTTTCATGGCATCTGCTGTTGTGCTCGTGCTGCCCAGGCGCCTGTGTGTTACTCGCCAGAGAATCCCTACATCCCATGAGGAACCTGCTGCTTTCACTGCACCCGTGTGCTAGCACATATCACAGCAGCGAAGGAAGCAGGTACTCATCCCAGACTTAAAAAACAAACAGAGAAACACAGCAAATACTGGCGATGGATACCGAAGAGGATGTGAATTCAGGGCACTTGCTCTAGGGTCTTGGTGGATCTCTGCAGACCTCATGGAGAAGCTGGATGGCCAATGGCTACTGCTATGCTGGAAAGTGTAATAGCACTTTCGGGAGGGGAAATGGAGCTCATGCAATTACTTTGTGGACGTGTGCTGAACGGTTACCACTGAAGAGAGCTCCGACCTCAAAGACGTCCCTTCCCGAGCTGGCCAGACTGAGGCCCAGACACTTGGCAGAGCTGCTCTTGGTGGCCCCCAGCCCTTACCTTGTAGAACACGTCGGGCACGTACTGCTCGCTGCTGGACTCCTTGGCGTAGCCCAGCTCCGGGGCGTCCCGGCAGGGCAGCAAACACTCGTCTCGGACCAGCGCCATGCACTGGTTCGACACCTGGTACCCTTCAAAGTGGACCTGGTTGTCGGGACCACCTGGAAGAGAAGAGTCTGGTTGAAAACTCCAGAGGAAACAATGTGCACAGGGTGACTCAGTGACACACTACTCAAGGGACCAAGTTAAACACGACAGTCTTTCCACAGTGGAGAATAATGAGGAATAAACTGCCTGGGTTGCTGCAAAGGAAGTCTTTCTAGACAACAATCCCCATTTAAATTGTACATTTATTTAATCCCCACACTTCTTCAGTACCATTTTCAGTGAGCCTAATGGAAAAGGGGCCTCAGGTGACAGCAAGAGTGTTTTGTCAGGGGTTTAAACGAGCCTGAGTGTCCTTTTGGAGGCCTCTTCTCAGATACCCCCTCTCTTGCAGAACAGAAACCAGGCACGCAGCTCCCACAGGCCTGCTTCATGTCCAAGGCACACGGGCTGCAGATTCAGGGATGTCACCTAACAGCATCAGGGATAAGCAAGAGTGTATTCCTGTCCTGTAATGGCTGGCTGGAAACCGGACCTGGAAAGTGGAAATTAAGAGCCTGGCTCACTGATAGATCACATGCTTGATGCTTTCATTTGGATAATGTAAGCAACATCGGGTCATACGTCATTAGAATACAACTGGAAAGAGAAGATCGGATGCAGACAGATGGTAGGAAAACGTTAGCATTTCCAAACCAGGAATTCATGAAGAGAGAGGAATTAATCCATGCAGGGGATTTCATGACAAAGGTGATGCAAACTATGCAATTATATTTATACTGCACAAAAGGAAGGAATCAAATGTTTAAATAGAAACCTGGTGGGCTGATTTAACAGAAAAGAATGAAATTATCTGGAACGAAAATACGGAAATATTCGTTTTCTACCCTTTGATCTCTAACCTCAATCACTCACTGCTCCAGAACAAACACTCCTAGAAATTAAACATAGACCAAGACACGGGGAAGGCTCGAACAAAGCTAGCCATCATTTTCTCAGTAAAACACCTTGTTATAATTAAAATAAAATAAGGAAAGAGAGATACACATTTATCTTTAATGAAAGATGATGCGTTTAACAGCCTGGAATGTACAAGGCAGCTGTCCGATTACATGAGCCTGTTAACTGAAAGAGACAGTGTTTTTACTGAAAAAGGCTCCAGGAACACTTAACAAAGCCTGGGCTCAGAGGAGGCAATATAATATCACACTTTCGTTTTTTATATTGGATGCGCTTTGGAAGCCATGCTTTTTTTTCATTGTGCTAAACAGACCCAGAACCCAGAATTTCTGCTCCAGGGAAATGTTAAATGAATACATGTGTCATCCCGTGGAGAACAGCAGATTGAACTTCCAACACTACAGCTCCTCCAGCACATGCCAACATCCCTCTGCACAGTCCAGGAGGAACAGACTATTCCATATTGCCCCTGGAGACTTGCTGTGAAAATGGCTAAAAACAGAGGTGACAAAACAAAGCATTTTGCAATTTTGCAGCACTTTTTTTTCCTCCAGACAAACAAAAACGTTTCCATGCACAAAAGGGCAAAGAATCCTACATAAGGGTTTCCCTGACGGCAACACAAGGGAGATAAAGGTCCCTCCTTTATGCTGAACGAGCCAGAGCAACTTTCAGGATCCAGATTGCTGTGGTTCTGCACTGCTGCTTTCAGGCAGCAGCATTTGGAGCTTAAAAAGTCAGAAGAAAAAAACCCAATCAACATCTATTCCCCTGACTACAGACAAACAAACACATTCTGGATGCAGGGGGTGGTGCCACAGGTCAGAGCCTCAATTAAGATTCCTGTCAGGGACATGGTAAATAGTTGTAGAGAGGACAGCACAAGGAGCAGAAATGTATTTTACTTGATAGAACAAGGCTAAACCCTTGTTAAGTAGGACAGATGGAGACTGCAATAGTCTGACTTCTTCTGGGAGAGCTGCTTATTTTACTCTTCTATTAACAAAAGGCAGTTCAGGTATAACCAGAGAGTTAAGGCAAGCCAAGGCCAGTTTATACCTGTAGCCACAACCGTGACAAACTTGGATCCAAAATGACCATCTGGAGAAAGTCGACAGATGTTGGGCTGCTGGTTCTGAAAGTTCCCAGCTGTGATGCACTCTTCTGCACTTAGATAATAAGTGTCCTGAGGGAAGAGCAGAAATGTCAATAAAAAGGACAACATGATGCAGCCTAGACCTATTTCCCTGGTCTGCAGCCAAAGAAAACTACCAACACCCCAGTAAAACAGGCTTTAGTAGAAAGCTGCTGCAACAGCTGAGAAAAGAATGCAACATATCAGCTCTCTGGCCTTGAACGTGCTTTGCTCCAGAAGGAACATCCCACTTCTGGTTTCACCCACCTTTTCACACCCATTTCGTTACAGGGTTTCATTTTCCAAGCAGGGATGTCATTGATTTTAGAATTGCAAGAAGCCGAGAAGGTCAAAGTTTGAGGACCCAAGCCACGTAGCTCACAGAGCCCAGCCCATGCGTTTGGCCTCCAAATGGATCATTTTTACTTGCTGAGCTTGCATCTCACACAGCCACGTTCCCCCCGCTCTGCTAAATCCCCTTAAACCACGAGCACCGAGCACGGGTGAAGGACACAGGCTGGCAGCTCTGCACACTGCAGAAACAGCTACAAACGTCCCGCAGCGCCGCTGAGCTCGAGCTCCTTCTCCTTTAAAAGCTTTTTAAAAACCACATTGCACAAAAATTCCCCTTCCAGCATCACCTCCCATGCTGCGCTGCCCTGGCTCAGAATTCCTCCCTGCAGAGCCCGCGTTTACGTGGCTGCACAAACGGTCAATACCAAGAGCTGTCATTAACCATGCACTTGCATCTCACCTTGTTTCGGCTGTATCGAACCGTCCCTTTCCGCGTGTCTTCCGAGACCAGGTCAGTAAATATCCAGCCAACCTATAGCAAAACGTTAGGAAGAAAGTTACTTAGAAAAGGGGAGGGGAAGGGGGGAATAGAAGGAGCTTATACATCTCCTAGCAGGACAAGATGTTCTTGGCTCTTGGCAGGGCCCTGCTTTAAGCTGCCTGAAGGAAATGGCTCTCCCAGCTGTGCCGGGCTCATTTGAATACAATTTCCAGGAGCAACGTGCCAGCTGGCCGGCTGGGGGCACCTGCAGCTTTATGTCTCACTACGGAACATTTTTTCATGGAAAGATCTGGAGGCTGCAAGAGGCCTCTCAGCCACTGCCTCCTCCCACCCACAGCAAAGAGCGTTTCCTAGCGAGCGTTTAGAGCAAAAGCAGCACCAGGAGTGCCAGGAGATGACAGAACAGCTCACATGATTCCATTTGGAAGCTGGCAGCCACTAGCTGCGATAAAGCTCCGATGTTCCCACTGGAGCGTGATTCATCCCCAGGCAGCCCGCGCCGTTCCAAGGAGCGCATTCCCGCTTCCCGCGCTGTCGCGGTGTTGCTGTTGCGCTGCTGCGCGCGCGGGTGTTGCTGTGCGCGCACACCCCGCTGCGGGAACCTCCTCTGTGCCCCTCGGCACCAGCTCCCGGAGCGTTAACCCACGGCAGCAACAGCTGCTGATTCGGGCCCCCGACAGCTACACGTGGAGTCACTCCGATGAAAAACAGTTTTAAAAGTTTTTTTGTTGTTTGTTTGGTTTTGTAAATAAAAATAATCCAAGGTGAGAAACAAAGGAAAAGCTGGAAAACAATAACACGCACAGAAGCTTTGCTTCAGACACTGGCAAACGGCTGAAGATTTTATCTTCAGAGAACAAAAGATCTCCCCGCAGATGTTTATAGTCTGCTATGCCGAGACTGCTCTGGTTTGGGTTTTCTTTAGCGAGTCAAATCTTGTTTGTGTGCGTCTCATTCCTGGCATTCACGTGATCCCAAAAGACGCCGTTCCCAAACCGGAAGGGATCGGCACCCACTTGAGAGGTGTTGGCAAACACGGGGACGGCGAGCGACATCCCTGTGTCCTCCTGGCATTGCACGGGGACCGCAGGATGGTCCCTCAGCAGCTGCAGCATCTGGACCTCCACCCGGACACTAAACTAAGAATCCAGAACTAAAACCAGAGCCTCTGCTCCCCAGTGCAAAGCAGAGTCAGGGGAAGAACAGGGCAACCTCAGGGTGTATCTGGGCCAAGTCAGTGCTGCCCAGGGAGAGGCTACCAGGAAGGGCTCCCATCTGAGCTGCACTACGTGTTCTTGTGTCTTTGCTGCACCCTTTCGTGTCACTCACGCCACAGGACTGCTGACTTCAGCTGAACAGCCCTGCTGCATGCCCAGCACAGGGAAATGCTCCATTTTGGTTTGTACATTTAAAAGTGCAAGAACCACTGACACTTAAGCTAGATTTCAAATGTGCCCAGACAGCCCTGAATTAACCCCGCAAAGCCGGGCAGAACTGCCCATGATTTTCCTCATTGCCATAAAAAGATGCATGATACCCAACAACATCCTGACCTTTCTCAGTCCAAGCTTTGAAGCAATCTCATCCACCACCTCTGCTTTTGGATCTTCCAGGATCTCCAGGCTGTTCTGTGTACCGATCTGCAGCAAAGAAAAACACGCTAGGAAGACAGAATGGGAAAAAAAAACATAATATACTTTGCCATTGACAGGAGTGAGGCAGAGGATGGAAGCAAAGCCCTGGTTTTCCCCTCCAGCTCCACCGCTGCCTGGTTTCACTCTGGAGACCTCCTTTATCCCTACAGACCGTCCTGCAGTTGTTCTGCTAAGTTTGCAGAACATGTTGGGCTTTATGAATGAAAGACTTGCTCAGCGCTTACAAACAGCCCATTTGCGCTCCTGAGCGCTTTGGAAAACACTGAAGATCGTATCATTTTCCAAAGCTTTGTTCAGCCTGCCAGTTCTGTACTCCTGCTTCATTTCCTTGACTCTTGGAGCAGCGCAGAGGCAGGAATCCAGTGAATCCAAGAGCCCACACCCCGGCCCTCCCGAGTGCTGGAAAAGCGCGCGCTGCCTGCCAGGAAAGCAGAGGCCTCCTGCCTTTTCCCCACGCAACCCGGAGCGCAGGAGCTTCCCGCACAAGCTGCGCACAGGGCACGGCTGTGTGAGCACCCAGAGGGGCTGGAAGGAAGCGCCAAGGCTCCGGGTCTGCTCGCACGGGCGCACGCACACGAGGATCGCGTGGGCCTTTTCCACTCCGGTCTGCTGCGTTTTACTCTCACAACACTGAAAAACTAACTCATCGTGACCCCCCGGTTCCCCACGACCGGCCCGAGGACTCGCGATGCCGCCACCTTTGGAGGGGCGATCCTGGCGAGCCGCTAAGCAGCCAGCAGCAAGCTCGGTTCCAAACCCAGCCCTGCACCGTGCCCAGGGCAGCTTTCCCCATCTCCCAGTTACATTTTAGCTCCCTTCCCAGCTTTTGAATTCCCAGGGTCTTCCCAGGAGCCGGGTTCGCTGGAAGCCCTTGAAGACTTGGCGGCCGCGCGGGAGCATCCGGAGCCGCTGGAGCAGCCGGAGCCGTGTGGTCCTGGCACCATCTAGTGGGGACTGGGGACTCCCGGCCCCTCCGGCACCGATGGATTTCTTCTCTTCCCGCTGAAGTATGGGATCTTATGGGCTGCCCCTTGACCAAGAAAGCAGATTTCCCATCTGTCTAATTAAGCTGCTTTAAGTTTTCCTGGAGAGCAGATCAGAAATTGAAGCAAAGGGAGTTTTTTTTTTTCCCCTAGCACAGAAAAAATTTCAAGCCGTTCCACACCATAGCCTTGGAAATCCAGTAATTCAGGAAACATAAGAATTAAAAATTCATTGTTACAAAGTCTGCCCAGTTTTAAACCGTCTATGCACAGACTAGCATTAAAGGAGATAACCAAAGAATAACCAAAAGCAAACCTGGGTTTAAAACTCTTTCAGTGGCAAAAACTAGTGATACAAACACACACGAATGTGTAATTCACACTGTTTCTCATGGAATTGTTTCCTGCAAGGGTCTGCAGCCAGAAATACTGCATGAAGTTTCCAAACAAAGTTTTTCTGTGTTCCTGGACACCTCTGTGAGCCAAAGCTGCCCAGGGCAGAGAGCTCCTACCTGCGGGGGTTCGTAGATGGCAGCCACCTCCGCGCGGATGCCCAGGGGGATGTCCTTGTGCTCTGTGTACCGGCCGTACAAATATCCCAGATGTTGGTTTCCCGTCTTCCGCCAGAAGTCTAGGAAGCGATCTGCAATTGTGTGGTTCTCAAACATGATGTTGTCAACATGCCTGTATTTCTGTTTGACAAAGTTCAAGCGTCAGGCCATCCTCAACTAGCCCCGTTTGCTTTGCCTATTGCCAGCACCTTCCCCCGAGCCTTCCCAGGACACAGACACATCCCAGAGCCCAGTTCCGTCGGGAACCACGGGGAGAGCCGCCTGCCTGCCCCGCTCTCCCACCCCGCACCGGGGTCAGGAACACCCCAGCGCCTCCCGTTAGCCCGGTGGCTTTCCTAGGGCCCTTAGCCTAGAGCCTTTCCAAGCTGAAAAGATGGTGACATTTCAGGGGAAGCTACAAGAAATGCGGGGTGGCCTTTTTGGATCCCGAGTGGAGAAAGAGGTCAGAAATTCATTTATAGTGCTGCCAGCTCAGATGGCCTCCACGTTAAGAAGAAACTGCTGAACAAGATGCATTTTGGACTCCCATTCTGGAAGGACTAAGGCAGGCCCCAATTTCCCCAGCAACTGCCAAGGTGCAAACGCCTCCTACTCCAAGCTGGCTGCTCTTGAAGCCCTCTTTGGATAAGGAAGAGGCCAGGTCTCCTCCCAGCTTTCAGCACAAAAGCCCCTGCCAGCACCGCTCACCTGTCTATTGAGAGTGATGGCGCTGGGCTGACACTTGGTGCAAATGCCCTCTGGCCAAGGAGGGTGCCCTTCACAGCCTGATTTAATCTTGCAGCTGATGTTTTCCAGGGCAACGAATTTCCCCCTGCCAGAAGGAAAGGAAGAGGTTGTCGTTATCGTGGCAAATGCTTCTGCACCACAGACAGAGCGAATGGCTAGAAATATCGGACAGGAAGCGGGGCACAAAAGACACGTTGACACCAACACTTTGTATTTTCAGAGGATCCCAAAGGGCTCTGCGAGCTCCCCGTGGGGGATACAGGACTCCTGAAACCCCCCTCTGCTGCCCACTTAGCGAGGGAGGCCACGGGGCTGACACGTGCCCCGCAGCCCAGCTCCTCAGCAGACACTCGAGCAAGAGCAGAGACAGATAAAACTCATGGGACCCAGTTTAAATAATTTATGCAGCACATGGGAAGTAATAGATTATATTGCTAGGGCAAATTAGAGCTCCTTTCATCTGCACAAGGCTTCCTGTAAGGGGAAGTTCCCCAAATGAAAGTATTATGGACTTGAGTTTCATCTCACAAAGACATCAGGAAAATCCTGACAGCACTGAATAAGAGGGGGAAGGTTACGCTTCTGCATTACTTATTTAGGTTAGAAACGCAGCGTTTCTGAATGCAGTGGGTTCTCCAGCATCACTAAAGGAGACTTTAAATCCTCCCACAATGGGGCCTCAGCGAGGCATTAGCAGCCGATGGTTATTGAAGAAATAAATACTTGTTTCCGCATTCCCTCTCCGTTCAGCGCTTATCTGTGTCCCCTGTGTCGCCAGTGTCCTGCAGCTCGCTGCAAGGCACAACGCCTTATTTTCCAGCTAGCAAGCCATGAACCAGAGCATCGTGACAAAGAAGATCTTCACTAGCAGCTCACGGAGCAACGGGACAGAAGGGAGGCAGGCCCTAGGGAATGTTAAGCTCATCTTTCCGGCCTATTCATATTCGGAGATAAGAAAAATGGTTTGTGGATGAAAGCCTCCCGCATCCCCCAGTCTCGGATCTCCTTCCCCAGGTTGGAGATCCAGATTCAGAGCTGGGTATAATGAAGGAACCTCTTTCCTTCCATCTGGTCCTCTCTCCCTTTCAGCAGTGTTTCCTGGAAGCAATTATGTCACCACAGCAGAAGACAAGGGGCTCGCTTTGTCTCTCTCCCCCACCCCTTTTCTTATTAAAGTAAAAAAAAGAAAAAAGAAAGTAAAATCCCCCACACTAGTCCAGTGGGGGCTTCTTTTTGTTTGCTTCTTTTGTTTGGTTGTTTCTGAAGCTACAACTAGATTGCCTTAAATATTGAGATTTTCTTACTTGTCTGCCCCTCCGGTCAGCTTCCTGATGTAGGCATGGAAAGACATATGCTTCACAGGAGGTTCCAGATGGTTTAAATAATCCTCATCAAAGGGCTGCCAAAAACACCACACAAAGAAAGGCCAGGTCAGGCACCTGTCTGATAGTACATTGCTCACCAAGCAAATGGATGTTCTAGATTCAACCCCACCGGCTCTCAACGTGGAAACAATCAAGAAACGCTCTCTTTCAAGGCAGCTACTACTGTGACAGAAGCAGTGGGACTTTACAACACTGAGTTTTATTATCGCCTCCTACTTTTGTAACAGATTGGCTCCACAAATCACAATGAGCCTCAAAGGCAAAATGCATTTTTTCCTTTCAATATCTAACAACAAACAAAAAGCCCAGCTGCTCAAACAAGGCCAAAGAGCTTCCAGAGCCCACGGCAGGGAAGCGGGGGAAGAGCCAGCCTGGCTCGCACTGACTTCTCAGGGTTCACTGCTACTTGCCATAAATCACACAGCTTAGTACATTTGTAGGCGTCACTAAAGCTGCCTTCAACCTGAATAAAACGTGGTTAATCCGAGAAGCGCTGGGATGACACAATGCAGGACAGCGATCCAGGCAAGAGGGAGGAAAATTAGAGCTCTTGTAAAGCACTCTTGTGCTGTGTTTTTCTGCAGTAATGGGTTTAACAGAGAGTAAACCCAGGGCCCAGAGGCCTCGGCCTCAGGCTGGGGTTTGGCTCTCCCGGGTGCAAGCAGCAGGTTTGCTGGTGCAGGGCAGGATGGGGAGGCAGAGCTGCTCCTGTGTGCGAGCAGGGCTGGCAGGAGGAGTGCTGGGGCTGGAGGAAGGCCAGGGCCAGGCCCTGGCGCGGGGCTCTTACCTCCAGCGGGACGCAGTGCACGCATTTACCGAGCGGGCCGTGGCGGCACCTGCGCAGAGAGAAGCACAGTCAGCACAAGCACCGTCAGCACGGGTCTCACCACGGGGGAAAGCTGGCCCGGAGCGAGCGTCCAGCCTCCCTTCCCGGGAAGGTCTATATGGACACACGGCCCTGGGCACGTCGTGGGTGCTACACTGGGGCACTGCAAAGCACTGCACAAAGAGCAAGAGCCTGGGCTTGAATGTGGGAGCCCAAGGTCAAGATCAAACACGCCCGTGTCGCTGGCGAGCGGTTCGGCTCTCCCCACACGCGGCAGGTCACAGCTCCTCGGGTTTTACAGCCCTGCGCTGAGGGCGCTTCGATTCAAAGGATCTCAAAGATACGTCACGGGCTGCAACAAAAAGGCAACCAAAACATTCAGCCTTTATCAGGCACCAGGGGATGGTCTGGAGCAAACAGGGAAGCATGTGTTTATCTGGGAGATAAAGACCGGCTGGGTAAAGTTACAAAAAGGAGGGAAAAAACATCTCCCCTGGAGGTGATGGCTTAATAAAAACACTCCCTCCTCCTTCTCCTGCCCCCCCCCAAAAAAAAGAAAAAAAAATAAGGCCAAAAGGCAAAAAAGCAAACTCTGCCCCAGCACCAGGAACAGGTCTGTGCTTGTTTTCCAAAAGCAGCCTCCAGAGATGAGCAAGGCTGGCTGCTCTTGTAAGGGAAAAAAACAAAAACAAAGAAGTCTGGGTTCGAGTTGCAGCACTGCTTTTAACGAGGGATTGTGGCAGATAATGTACGTAAAGGGCCCCTAAAGGCTGCTAATGCACTCAGCACAATGCCAGCATCCCATCATGTTTAGATTGATTTGCACTCACAAATACAGGAACAAGCCCAGACATACAGTTTTTATCGTAAATATCCGCCGCTGCATTTGGCTCCCTGCTAAGAACAATACCTTCATTTATTCTTTTGAAAAATGTGGTCAAGTTAAAGACAATGTTTTTGCCACCGAGTGGTGGGTTTTGCCTTTATTGTTTCAATAATGTGACACTTCCCTCATTCATCATCAGCCTGAAAAGGTCAGATAGGATTTTTCACGTAAAGGCTGCGTCTCTCCGAACTTCCTTGTTGCTGCAGCTGGAGATAAACCACGTGGAAGACAAGACAACACAAAGGGGCAGGGCAAGACACTGTTTTAGAAAGAATTCCTGGTTGCCTTTAAAATTTTCCCTCAGCCACTTTTGGAGGTTGGTCTGTAAAGGGGTTTAGCCTGAAGCTAACGACCAGCTGCGATATCGGGCCAGGAGCCAGCGGGGACATTGTTAATGATGAGCAACAAAACCAGCCCCACAGAGGTCATTTTAGTGGCACGGGTGCTGATTTATGGTGCTGTTATGTTACCGGTGTAGTGTGACTTCTACAAAAATGCAAACTACTTTGTTTATCTAAGCCGCTCGCAGCTAGGAGCTTTGGCAAAGTTGAACTCTGCTGCGTTTCCTGTGAGCAAAATGGACTGCCAGGTTTCCATCAAAAGGTTAAGAAAGGCACACGATGGAAGGGAAGCAAGAAAACAGGTAGGCAGAGACCCAAGGGCTAGTTCCATGTCTCTGCCATCGGTACTGTTTCCAACAATTCTTCCCACATGTTCGTTTTTCCTTTGAAAAAAGGGACTTTTTTTAAAAAAATGAGACCATACAGAGCAGAAGCTACTGCAGACAGCAGGCCCTTGCTTACTAAGCAACAACCCACAGCACAATCCAGCATTTTGCAGCACCAGCTGCCAGGATATCCCAGAGAAGAATACTTTGAACTCATTTTCATCTAGAGAGCTCCAGGTATTTTAGGAGCACAAAATATACGCTCACGAGTCCCACTGCTCAGGCCACCTTTATCTAAACAATAGATGCTCTGAACGACTCCTTCCTGGCAAAAGCCCTGGAATTTTGGTATCTGCTTCCTTCCTTGGCTCACCAGACCCCCGTTTAGCCTTGCAGGACAATGGCAAGGGCTGTTTTCCCTTGTGAACGTTTCAAAGGCAGCCCGGGATAAAGCAGCGGCCCAGAGGGCAGTTCCCATAACGTGTTTCCTGGCCCCTGGCTTCAAGCAAAGGCATTTCGGTCTCGGCAGATGTGCGGCGCATCGGTACTTACAGCTGCTGGTCTCGGTTCCGGTAAATCTTGCCGTCCTGCTTGATCAGATACTGGTCGATCTCATCTTCCACCACCTGGGGGGCCCCCGCGGGCCGCAGGCTTTGGGAGCCAGAGGTGTCCATGGTCTCTGAGGAGGAGCCCGCGGGGCTCGAGGGGTACAGGAACAGCATGTCGCCGTGCCTGCGGGCCGGAGAACAGCACGCTGTCGCCCTCAGAGGGTAACTCCAGGCAGGGGGCAAAGCCTGGAACGTGACCCAGGATACAGCCGGAGGGGCCGACGGGGCTCCGAGCTACAGCCGGAGGGGCCGACGGGGCTCACGGGAGCCTCAGCGCCAGCAGCCGCTGCTGCTCGGGGCCTTTCCATTACAAGGGTGCAAGGTT
>NW_010578314.1:0-17456 GCF_000705375.1 Tinamus guttatus
AAAAAATTTTAAAAAGGAAACAAGATCCCATCTTATTTAATGTAGAATTGAGATAGACAAGTTAGATTAGTTTATATTCCATTCTAAAGTTCAGTTTTCAATATTATCAGTCATTAAAATTTCCCAAGAGTTCTTATCACAACGCCCATTTTTCGGTCTCTTACACTTTGAGCCACTAGAGTAGCTGACTCAAGTTGAGATCTTTGAAGAAGAGTCCAGGCAAAATAGTTCAGCTTTTCCTACTAAATAATGCTGGAATGGAGATGGCTGATATTAGCTTGCCCAGAAGAATTATTCTAGAGAGCAGTTCTCAGTAAGTCTCTCACACTCAAATACGGGGAAACAGGACCTTGATGTCAAGAGAGAGAGCGACCTGCAGTGGGATCTCCAGGGGATCTCCAATACAGAAGAGGACATTTTGCCCCAGCTCTGGAGGCTTAGCCTGGCTCAAGCTGATCAAGCTAATAGCACATCACTGCTATTCAGTGCATTGCTGCACTCAGAGTTTGAGGGCTTGGTGTTAGCAAGCAAAGTCAATGTGCCACGTCCCACTCAGTGCTGATGAATACAGCATTGCAGTGGTCACCTCCAAACTTCCAGAGATCTTAGTGGGATTTGGCTGAATTTCCTTTATTCCTAGAATGAAACTTCACTACCTTTCACTAATGCAGGATGATTACATGGGCCTTCAGATGGCTTAGTAACAATAACTAAGTCAATGGAGTTAAATACCAGTGGAAGAGTCCATAGAGTCTGGCATCAAATCCAAGCCTGCAGTATAAATATATAAACATATAGGCGTGCAGTGACAAAAAATGTAACTGATGTAATTTCTATTTCTCCGGTCTAAAAACAAGATTTATTAGTTGAAGGTCCTTCAGAGCTGAAATAACATTAAAAGAAAAAAAAATCTGTAGCAGTTTTCTTTCTCTCACTAATGTAACAGCTCTGAAAGTTCTTATCTTTCCAAGGTTAGCATACAGCTCTGAAATTTCTTATATTTTCAAGGTTAAAATAAATTATTCACTTCTTCAAAGGGTTATTCTTATTTTATAATACTAATTCTAGACCTGTTAAAGCTCTCACAGCCTGCATTGTCATTTCCATGATTGGGAAAAGGGTTTGATATTCAGGAGGAAAAAAATAAATATTTCTTTGGGACTTGACATCTGTGTGCTTTTTTTTTTTTCCCAGAGGCAACTCTCTGGCCTCCCGGAATGTTTACAATGTTAGTGGAAAACCCAATTAAGATGGAGTAATAGAAAAAAAATAAAAGCTATGAGGAAAAAAAGTGTCTGATAAGCACATTTATCAGCAGCAGGTAGAAAGCGTTTCTATAGTGGGAACAGGTGGGCTATTCTTCCATATCTTCAGGTTCCCAGTACAACAAAGAAGGCTCAAAAACAGTATGCTGAAAAACTATGATTTTTTTTTTCAAGATATTCACTCCCACATCTCAAATTTGAAGCTATGGGAAAGTGGTTACTGAGCTCAAACAAGGCAGAGTTCCACACAGCAGTAGGTTTTAATAAAAAGCAAGAGTTTTTCTAGTCAACCAGAAACACAAAGTAAAGTCCAATTTATAATTTATTCAATCCAGAATCATTATATATATATATATGTGTGTATATATATAAAATACATAGGTAAAGACTTTGTTACTTATTACAACATTTAAAACCATGGAGAAGGGATCTGAACAAAAAGGGGAGAGTGAGACATGGAAATGATGAAAAAGAGAAAGGTTGATAGCGAAGTGGAAGGGTGCAGAAGGAGAACATGCAAGTAATAAAAAGAAAGATAAAGGGAGAAAATGCCTAAGGTAATGAAAAACTTCAATGGCATTGGTTTGACCCTCTGAACATGTTAAACACTTCTGAAAATGTTTTAGATTACTTTAAGGTTTTGGAAAAAGAATGAAGAAAAAAGAATGAATTAAAAGATGGAGAAAATTAATTTTGCATATGGGCTCCTATATAGAATATTTTACCACATTAAAACTTACCAGCTAAGCCCTCAGGAATCTAAAAACGAAATCCAAAAGAGAGAAGAAATACAGTAGGAAGAAAGAGTAAATAAGGATTGTTTCGGCTCTCTAAGCCCTATCAACTTCTTTTCTTTTAGTGAGATCAAAATGATTAACTGGACATGAACAAGAAAGTAGCAATCGAATAACATATTTCATTCATGAACAACAACATCTATGCCTAATGGTTTGGTGTTAGACTCAGTATCCTACCAAACTATATTCAGGTTGGATCGAAGGACTGAGACCAACCGCATGAGGTTCAACAAGGCCAAGTGCCAAGTCCTGCACGTTGGTCCCAACAACCCCATGCAGTGCTATAGGCTCAAGGCAGAGTGGCTGGAGAGCTGCACAGCAGGAAATGATCTGGGGGTGCTGGCTGCCACATGAGTCCACAGTGAGGCCAAAAACACCAATGATATCCTGGCTTCTATCAGGAAGGGCAACGAAGCTGGTGAAGGGACTGAAGCACAGACCTTATGAGGAGCGTCTGAGGGAGCTGGGGTTATATAGTCTGAAGAAGAGTCTCAGGGAAGACCTCATTGCTTTCTACAACTACCTGAAAGGAAGTCGTAGAGAGGCAGGGCTTCATCTCTTCTCCAAAATAACTACCAACAGGACAAGAGGCCTCAAATTGCTCCAGGGGAGGTTCAGGTTGGACATTAGGAAAAATGTCAAGAGTAGTCAAGTACTGGAACAGGCTTTCCAGAGAAGTGGTGGAATCACCGTCCCTGGCAGTGTTCAAAAGGTGTGTAGATAAGACTCTTAGGGACAAGATTCAGCAGGCACGGTGTTGAAGGGTTTACAGTTGGACTTGATGATCTTGAAAGTCTTTTCCAACCACAATGATGCTGTGATTCTAAGATTCTAAAATTACAGCTGCTCCTCATTAAAGAATAAAGATTAAGAATAGGACATACAACAAAATGAAAAGATGGACTCTTCTAATTGAAAAAAATGAAATGCCTTTTCCCATGATAACCAGTAATTTAGATTAAAATATCATTATCACAGTTGTTCAAATAAACTATTTAGAAAATCAAAAATATATATATTTTCTTGGTCTACAAAGCAATTCTTCAGAGGCTAATTGACACGAGTTAGGAGTGAGATACAACACAATTGCAGTATCTGTTATACAAAGTATGGATCTCTCTCACTGATTAAGTCCTCTGGCACATTTCTCTTAAGTTGTTAATATTTTCCAGTCTTAGAGATAAAATTTGGTAACTGGTCTGCTTAAGTCTGAAAATTGCTAGTTTACCTATATATTCTAATGGAAACGTCTTCTGAACTCTTCATGACAGTTTGTATCAGACCATAAACATCCAACAAAAGATAAAGTTGGCAAATATATTTTTCAGATTTTATACATCAAAGACATGGAACAACATTCTGAGTTGTTTTAAAGCCTGCTGAATAGAACGTTTTGAATCTCCAGATGAAAATAAATGCTTGTAGTGTAAGCCTGGGTCTAATCCGTTTAAGCCTTCTTGGCTGTCACCAGGCCACTTTGCACAGAAGAGAGAATGGATATAAAATAAATCTCACATTCCAGAAAATAAAATAATTACTAAGAGATTGATTTTGCTTCCATTTGCACTGGCAAAAATTCATGCTTCGTCTTAGTGAGCACAATCATCTGCAAGAAGGAATGGCACCTCCTTCCCATTGCAAACGTAGTTCCCAGAGACCCGCTTGGGGCTCTCCTCTACCTGGGAGTATAAAAGCAACAGAGACAGAATTCATTTTACCTAGATTTGGCCATTTCTGATCTAGAATTTTGTTTGAAGTTAGTCCTTCAATACAGTTTTTTAGAGAGAGAGGAAGATCTCTATGGAGATGTATCTATAGTGAATGATAAATTTGTCCCACATAGGTTAGATTCCCCCTTTTAGGACGGATCACTCTCTGAGATGAAAGAATCATAAATCTAAATACTTTTTCAGACAGTGCTGTTGCCAAGCTCATTTTCTCCATACTCTGTCAAATTTTATCTCTTAGTTACTCAGTCAGGAGTTTCCAATTTGGACAGTACAAATAATGTCACTACAAAATGTGTAAGAGTGGGGAAAATGGAGGAATGAACAGAGCAATGCCTTTCAGCATCAGCCTGGACTGCTCTAATTTGAAGTTGAATCTGGCCTCAAGACTGGACATATCTCAAGCAAGAGGTTGAGCAAGCCGGCATCCAGAGGCCTCTTTCTCTGAATTATTTAATGTGCCTATGATGACACCGTTTGGGGTGGCAAATCTCTCACTTGAGAAAGGATTACAAACCTGGTACATAATTACAGTTTTCCATACAAACAAAGCGCATCTCAGGCTTCACTACTAAGTTGGGGAAATTGCACCAATTGCAACAATAACAGAAATGCTACAGTTGAGTTGGTTATACAAGCTACCAGTGAAATGTAACACAGATATCTATCTAAGAGTATCCACCAGTATTCTGCATGCTGTAAAAAAGAAGCAATTAAAATGAACTGAAACATATGGAAATAAACACAAGGAACATATGCCAATAAAAGACAAATATTTCAAAGAAATGTACAAATAGTATTTAAATTCACATACTTTCACCCACATGAAAATGTTTTACTGTAAACAACGGATATTGCTTTCTCTTTTCAAAATATAAATGCTTTTTCTTCTAAAAAGAAACAGGAATCAATCTAGCAAGATCGTTGTTGGCCTCAAGTGGAAAGATCCTCATAAAATATACCTGGAAACAGGCACACTGCTTCTGAGAAAGCAATTCAGTGGTAAACACTCAATCTATCTCCTCCATTAAGTAGTACTTGTAAAACAAGTTAATCTTGTAAGGCTTGGAAAGTAAGGATGATATTGTGACAAAACACCATAATTTGGGGAACAAGGCAGAAACAGATCCTGTATCTTGTACAATCTCTTGTAAGATCCCATATTTTAGTACTTTTAGTCATCTAGAAGTTTGGAGTTACAAAGTCATATGGACTTTTCAGATATTCAGTGGAGCAAACTGATGCCTACAGATAATTAGATTGGAGGACTTGGCTAATTATGTCCTGTCCTGCCCTCATTAGGTGTCTAAAGTTAGCTGGGCTAAAGTGAGCTGTCTAAAGTTAGATTCTGGGAAAAGAGAGCTCTATTTAAACTTGACATAATGGACATGCTTGTAACATTACAAACCCATCATTACTACTGTTAACACAGATCAACCTGGAATCATTCTCTCATATTTTCAGCTCAGACCATTTGAATTCTGGCATCTTGCATCCCACATCTGCCTCTATTTATACTCACTTATAGTACGAATGCAGCAGCAGGTATAGCAATGTGCAGACACTTAAAAATTTTAGATCCTTGTGTATCCCCATTTAAGCATAAAACCATGTGCATGTTTTCTCCATTAACTTTTGTGAACACATTATGAGTCGCACGTGAACATTGATCCACAATCAGTGAGTAAAAAACATGGTATTGTATTCATCCTGAGAAATCAGTCATTTTGTGAGTGGATTCAGAAACAAACAAACAAAAAAGTCATTTTTTCTGTTTTGCTTTCTAAAATTTACAGTTATACACCTCATTTCAGAGAAATGGTCTTCATTGTCAAAGTTGAAACTAGCATAGCTAAGAGTTTCATTGTATTTTTGCCTTATAACTTTAATATGTCTATGCTTTACTCTTTTTTTTTCTAATACTGTTACATTCTTATATATTTAAAATTTCAGAGCTTAAGGTCAGGGCTAATACCTTCTTACAGAGCCCAGACATGGACTTATCTCTATTAATGTCCCAAAGAGTAACAAATTGCTGGGGAAACAAACACAACTGATTTCTGGAATATTTTCTCCCACAGATTTTCCACTTTTCACAGGAATAAAGTGCTGATCATTTGCATGTCTTTGTAGGTGACTGATGCAGTACGTGGATCCCTTCTGCCTCAGGCTGTGCTGGAGGTAGGAACAGCTGTGTTTTTTACTGCCTTCTAGCAAATGTTGAGGAAATTTGGGTATGGGGCTTTCCTTCATGTAGCCCAATAATCTTCTACAAACAGGAAAGCAAAGGAGTTTCTGAGCTGTGAAACTGTATCAGGCGAAGGCAGTAAGACAGGACTGGCCTTCTAAACCTCATGATGAAGCTAAGTCCTTAGGAGATGACAAGAGAGGCAAATAATTCATGGCCCCTTTAGGTGGCTCATGAGTTCTGAAAAGGGACGCATATTTCGATGCGTGAAGCATACAGTGTGCTCTGGGGCGGTTGGAAATGTTCCTGGGGAAAGGACAAAGTAAATGATGTTCCAGTCCAGTTCACTCATTATCTTTCATGCCACAGCCATATCCTGCCGCATGCCAAGGGAATGGCTTCGAGCAATGGATGATTTTCCGTGCACTGGGCTGAATGGAGATCACGCAGCTTTAATTTTTGGACTGCTCCAGCACCGAGTTGGGTTTTATTGTTATTCTGCCAATAGGAGCAATAATGAGGAAAAAGAAAAAAGAAAAAGAAAAAAAAAAGAAAAAAAGATGCCAACTAGCTGAAAGGCAATTTCGCTGCTCTGTGAGATGTCAGGAAGTAGAGAATATAGCATATGATGAATTGTGTTGAGACACACACTGAAGCCAGATACATTCAATTTGCCATGGCAATGAGTACACATTCCTTAGAATAAGTCAAAATTCACCTTCTTTGGCCATGGGAAACTTGTTCATGACTTCTATAACTCTTTAGGAAAATGAGTATTTTCCTAGTGACAGTGTGCATTCTCACTGCTTACTCTGGACACCAGAAATGTCCTTGACCATGCTGTTCCTTCTACGGGGGAGATATAAAATAATTAACCAGTAGTTTAGAGAGACAAAGCAGTGGTGATTTCTCAAGTAGAAAAAAACAGAATGGTCTTCAACATTTTTTCTTGAAGACCATAATATTCATGTGCTGACCAAGTGTCATACTGGCTTGGATGTAGTTCTTGAAAAAAGCGCTGCATCCTGTCCTAATATTTGTTTTTATATTCTCCTTGAAATTAGTGACTAATCTGACAACCTAATAAATTTAATTCCTATGAACTCAGTGTTAAAATCACCTTTAATGCCATTTAGTCAGTGAAGGACTGTTATCTAGTTTCCTGTTCTGGCTGTGGTCTAGGGAGAGAATCCAAGTGGAGGAGAAGCACATCTGGCATCTGCTTGTGTGGATCAGATGGCAAAAAACAGGAGGAGCTGACAAGGACAAGCAAGGCTAAGCAGTCCCAAACCACACACATGCTTTCCAGAAGTTTGGGACATTTTTTTGTTGGAAAGAAGTAGGTTTGAAAGCTGAGCTAAAGGCAGCGAACGTGCTTAGGAAAGACTGGGCAACGGAGCTGTGTTCAGGATGTCTGAGGGAAGAGGTGAGCCTAGACATACGCTCAAACAACTGCAGTGCATGAAGCAGCTCTATGTGGGGTTTTTAGATTGTATAGAATTGTTTTTTGTTGCTTAACAGAAGAAAGGAGTCCAGGAAAATCTCCCATTTATGATAAGGTTGTATGGTTATTGCCTCTCAGTGAGATAGGTCCAAAAGAAAGGACATGCTGGTTGGATGCTGGTTGCTGGCTGGTGCTGCTAGGAGCAGACCATGCTGCCACCAGGACCAAAAAGCCAGACTACCTAAACAGGATCCTGCTACGAGGAACTTGGCTCTGATCTCACCAGCACCCAGAGGGGATGGGGGCTCTTGGCTTTTTCCCTTGTCCTCCAAGAAAATGCTGGCCTGCCACAACTTCCATCTCTGAAGATAACCCTGGAGCAGAACTGAATGCAATATATTGAATTTTGCTAATCAGATCTCTACGATACATTTCTAATGAAGCCTGAAGCCTTAATTAACGAGTTTTGGCTAGATTATGAGCTCAGGACCAGTAACAAAGGAAGAATATCTATTTCAATGAACATTGTTCTCATTCTTTTAGGCTCCAGCCCTACAAAAGCTGACATGCGTTTACCTCCAGTTATTAAGTTAAATAGGTTAAATATAGCTAAATATATTGCAAGATGCAAAAACATCTTTACAAGATCAAGACCTGTGACAGTGAATTCCAAATTTATTCAGGAACTCCACATTTCAGAGAAGAATCACAATTCAATCACTACATCTCTGTCCTGGTAAATGTTTGGTTAATTATACTGAGTAAAATTACTATTTTTTCCTCACTCCATGAGGAAAGTCCGATAGAGTTTTAATTCGGAGCAGCCGAGGAAAGTCCGATAGAGTTTTAATTTGGAGCAGCCTGTAATCTGATAATTCAGCCACACAGCTGTGAGAAAAGAGACACTCCCTGGTTTTCCATGGTCATTGCATAAGGCAGCATCTTTTCTGATGTGCCCTGACAACTTTCCAGCTAACTGTTCCTCAGGGTCCCTTCCTCAGGGACGTCTCCCTCCCTTCCACCTTTTGCCATCAGATCCCTCAGGTCAGAGCTATCTGGGAGCTGGATGTGGCATCGCTCTACGCTCAGCAGCAACGGAGTGACTTGGGAACCAAGAGACACTGATGCCTGTATCTGATTTCCAAGGAGAAACTGTTGTAATTTGCTATCTAGGTATCTAGGTAATTGGCTATCTAGGTAATCGATTAACTTCAAAGTATTTGAAAATGTTACCTGCTACATTTATCTCAAAAATAATCTAAAAATTATACTTTAGAATATTATTTTAAAGCCATTATCTTACTTTGCTGACCTTGGCAAAAGAAAATCAGTTTTAAGAGTCAAGAACCTGTCAAGCAGCAGCTTTATTGACCATGCCTTCAAAAATAGTGAGAACATTAAGCATAATATTTTACTGGGAAAGGCTGGAAATGCAAAGCATTTTTGGCTTGATATAATAAATCATTTTCCACTTTGGTATGGCAAATAGCCCCATGATAGGGACTGCTATCAAAATAGATCATCCCTCTGGCTAGTATATTCTGCTTTTTTAAAAAACATGTCCTTCGTCCTCAGGATGCATTTGAATGTATATGAAAGGCAAACACAGATGAATCCGATTAATAGTATTGGAGCGTGTCAGCTTCAGATCATGTAAGGATCAGTGTTTGCCAACAGCCGGCCACAGTCGAAGTGAGAACACATGGCTTATATTAGCCCTCTCCTCCCTGGAGCAGATAGAGATCTCGGATGTGTCAAATGTGTGTTTGGTGTCTGTTAATCCTATGGAGAGCGGCTGCACCGGCCGTATCATTCCTGACACTGCTAGTGCACCAGCCAGAAAGGATTCTCTCCACTCGGAGTAGCACTTAACGCACTTCACTTGATAAACATTGGTGGGACTACCCTCCATGTCAAGTATTTCCAGGCTTCCTGAAAGCCACATTTTTTAATCCAGCTGCTGAGACTGATTTCAGTCAAGCTTCCCTTTCAAGGCTATGCCAGTGTCTATTGACTAGGGAGCTGCAAGAATACATCTGCTTTCAAATCTTTTGCTCATTCATCCCTAATTTTTTATTCCTGGTATTTAATATATTTGAACACTAAAACATAACAGAACAGATTCAGGTAATACCAGATCTGAATATTAATTTTCTTAAGCCACTCACATTATGTAACACACATGCTTAGGTATACTGAGAAATGTACAGGCAGCAGGGAGGGCACGATTCAGGAAAACCTAGAAAAATACCCAGTAAAATTTTTGCTGTTCTTGTTGGTTAGGGTTTTGCTATTAAATGACACGAAGACAGGCTCTTGGGTGTGCAGATATTGATAGAGCTATGTTTTTGACAGCTTCAGTTTTTTTAGATTATTCAAACTTTTCTTGTAGTTTTTACTATTAAATGACATGAAGATAGGCTCTTGGGTGTGCAGATAGAGCTACATTTTTGACAGCTTCAGCTTTTTTAGATTATTCAAACTTTTCTTGTAGATTCTCCTTTGATATCTAAAACCAGAAATGCCTTCTTATTTATCAACCTTTTGTAAATAAAACACTCTGAGTTTAAATGACATTTTAGTCTTTTGTGCTCCAAAAGCAAAGAACAAATTGGGTTTTCAAGATATTTTAGTAATCATTTCAGTATTCACTACGCTGTTCCAAGACATACAAATCACAATTTCTATATGTAAACATTTCATTTAAGCATAAAAAGCCATCTTTTATCATTAAAAAAATAAACTAGAAAAGAAAACAAAAAGTTAAAGATTTGATATTTTACATCTATTTCTGTTTTGCAATATGTGAAACAGACTCATTTTTAAAAAATACAGCACAGGAGCTAAAGGGATAGATTTGATTATTATTAATTGCTAAAATTCCTTGTAAGTGAAATTAAAATAAATCCAATTTGTTGTTTTTCAAGGAAATTATAATCATTTATTTGTTCATTCCAAATGACTACTTTAAAAATTGACACTGGTGCCTTCTAGTAGATCAGGGAAAAAAAAAGAGGATTTCTTGACATAATACTTCTTTTCAGTTCTTACCAAAAACGGAAACTGAGGCCAATGTTAAAGAGCTGTTTTTGATAGCTATATTGTCTACCCAGTGTACAAATGAAAGACGTTCCATAATGTCAGTAACCTTTTTCACAAGGCAAGACTGCCAAATTTGCTGACCTGGGAGGAGAGGGTTTTAGGAAGAAAACACACACCCAGCCCCAGGACTGAGACAAGTTCCTTGTACTTTATAGTGAAACTTTTAAAGCCAAAGTTATTCAATATATTTTGTAACAACAAGGAAGAAATGGGGGTACCAACACCCCAGCTACCTGCTGTCATTTTTCTGGCAGTCTTCTGAAAACACCTCCTGTGCTGATGGGGACCTGGAGACCTGTCATGAGTGCAGACTTTCCCAAATGCACCCCACAAGGTATCACCATCCAGAGGTGATCCAGGTCCAGCCACATGGCAAGCAAAGCAGGGTGATGCTTTGGGTTTCCTGGAGCACTGCGAGGTGGTGATTTACAGTGAGCACCATGGCTACACACAGAAACCTTTGAGGATATTTGTGGTTAGAAAGAAAACAAGCTGGCACTTCACCCTAGTGAGTGAGGCGCTTTCCTTCCTGACCCGAGTATAATATTTTGATTACAGTCTTCATCAAACAAGACTATAAGTTCAGTCATAAAACAGTTCTTGGTTTGATCCCCATCAGTACAGATGAAAGACCAGAAGCTCTGATTATATTCTATCCTATTTGTAGACTTTAAGCTTAAAACAACAAGCAATTAAAAACTAAAATGTTTCTAATAAAGAAAAGCCCATGCAAAGCTTTTAATCTACTGCATGTTTCCAGGTTAGATGCTATTAAATATTTACAGGGAAGAAGCACCTAGAGTCCCAAGAAAGCATAGCATTGCTGTAATAATTACTGTAATTAAAGGTAATTGCTAGTTGCTAAATTTTCCCTACCTTTCTTTACACTAGTACTGCAGTAGATGACATCTTGAACAGCAGCGTAAGTGACAATCCAAGTGCTGGAGGTATCTGGGCAGAAACACTGCCCAGAAGTATTACCTTACTTTTTGGACCTTACCCAAAGCTCTCAAAATTCTTTGAAATTCTTTCTATCGATTCCAGTAGGGACAGGCTCTTAAATGTTAAAACCTTTTACATGTTGTTGAATCTAATTCTGCCCAAGGGTCAACTTTCAGTAGTTGCAGCATTTGCCTTGAAGAGATGTTTCCATATAACCCCTATCTTTCTCCTGATACTAGTTTTCTTTAAGAGGCCTATTTTTGTCTATCACTTTCATTGTTTTGTTACAGTTTCAGAAAATTGCTATAGTCATTTGTATAATTAAAAAAGGCTCTTCTTGGCTGAAGAGACTGTATCTTCATTCCTGTCTAGTGTGTCACATGTTAGTTAGTTAGTTAGTATTAGTAATACATAACTTCTTAGTAAGAAATAAAATCATGTTCAGATAACTTAAAACACAATCAAAGATACCCATTTATTAATTCTAACTATAGAACTAATATATATGCAGAGCATATAATAACATTTATAATATAGAAGTGTATATAATAAATATATATACTATACTATACTATATATAATAAATGTGTTCAAAGTTTAGAATCTCCTGACACATCTGCATCTCATTTTTCAGACTTAGCATAGTATTAATTTTCATTTAGCTCTTTGGTACTCCTGTAAGCTCTTGAGTTATACTGTCATTATTGGTTTATTTTAAATTACACTCATCTGGAGATGCATGCAAAAATATCCTTTAAATGAAAAAAAAAAGTTATTTTGAAAACTTTCTGTATGGATATTTTTGCATAGGAGACCAATGAATTAGTATTTGTCCACATTGGCAATGCTATTCTATTTATAACAATAAATTCATTATAATATATAAATGGAAATATGACCAATTACATTTTGACAAGTTGCAAATTATATTTCAGAGTGGACCTGGGACTGTATTACATAGGCAGTGGGAAGATACAATGGAGTTCTGTACCTGATTGTTTGTAGTATTTCTTAAAATAAGATTAATGATGGGATGTATCCTTTATACATGCTCAGTTTCCAAAATGGGAAAAAATGACCTCAGTGATGTTGTCCATGTGAATTTTGGCAAATATGTTGCTATTGCTGTGTTGGTGCTCTACAATCACACTTATTTATCTTAAAATCCCAGTATTACTTATAGAGATTAAGGAACGGCAATTTATGCTTAAAATCAAAAGTAATATAATAGGATGTTTCTACTGTAGGTATGAGTTGTCAGTGTTCAAGTGAGCTTGATTATAGGTTTAATCAAATAAATAAATAAAAAAAAACAACAACAACAACACACAAGTAGAAATGAGTGTTAACAATACATCAGTATTTCTCAAGTTTCAAGAGAATTTTCAAGAGAAAGAGCTGGGAAACTCTTTTGTTTTTAATATTTTGATTTCCATTTTATCCTGTAAGTATAGTATAGTGTTCTATAAGTACACTTATATATATGTATAATTATATTCTATCCTCTAAGTACACAATTATGGCACATTTATAATGGGGAGTGCCATAAATTATATGAATAAAAGATGTTTTTGAATATGTAGCACTAATACAAAAATGCTAAGCAACGGCACTCAAGCTGTCATCCACTCTCCATCTTTATCTTCTCAGAGTGTAAAACCTCTCTCCCAAAGACATCCCTTAACAGACCCTTCACAGGTGTAGTTACTGGGTTTCTCACTAACCCAGACCAAGATCCATTCCAAATAGTCTCAAAATCACTCCAATGCAATGTGTCAATAAGAAATGCCATGAAACAATCTCTGAGGTACTGGTCCTAAAAAAAAACTTCATTTTTTGGGCTTACCTTTATTAACTACACTTATCAAAATAGGTTATAGTAGTCTTGTTATATTGGAGCTTTAAATAAGTACACGTAAAAGATCCGTTTGAACAGTAGACCATGTGGGCATCTAATTAGAGCTATTTGAAATCCTATCATTTTTATATATCTATATATAATTTTCTGTAAATGAATTGTGGTGATATTAAATATAGCATATTGGTTAAAAAATAATTACATTTCATCTAACTTTTTAATGTCTGCCTGGGAAAATCCTTTTAATGAAATGTCATAATACTTTATAATACTGTTATTTTTTCCTGCATAGTGATAAAGAGAAGGCAAGAGAAGGTTTTAATCTTGTCTGCGCTAGCAACATTCACATATTTGAGTCACTGACTGTTCTCTCTCACAGAGACAAGGTCTCAGTCATAGCCAGCTGGTCATTCTTATAAGTTACAATTCCACTGTGAGCTGTAATTTCTATATAAATGATGTGCAAATTTTAGGGGAATATGGAGGAGGAATTTCTTACAAGACAAAAATATGTAAGGCATCTTTATTTCAATTAAGCAACAAATAACACAGTAGTGATGACATAATTTATGTTTGTAATACCTGTAAAATAATCATAGGAATTAAAAAGTAATGGTCATCATATAGGAACCAATTTACTAAAAAATTTATGGTGGAGTATTATTATTGCAGTCTGGTGTGCACCTGTCCCAGGCAGCCACATTCTAGGAACCTTGCTGCGAGTTCCTTAAAATGTAATAAAATATTACTAGCACTGGGAATTCTGGACAGATGTCAAACTGGTCTCAGCCTCTGCTGCTAAAGTCTTTCCTGTAGTAGAGCACCAGGGCTGGTGCTACAGTGGGACATAGGCTTCTAAGCCCACGATTTAAATCATTCAAAACCACTTGCCTCCCCTGCCAATGTGCTGGGGACCACTTATATTTCCTACATGTCCAATCTTTTTTTCCAGTAAAGCTACTGCTACACCAAATCTCCACTGAGCTTCACCATTGGGTGGTCTTGGGTTATGAAACGCACTGGTGCTGCCAGCTTGCCAAAGCTGCGTTTACAGCATCACCAGTGGAACGTTCCTCCGTGCACTGTTGTGGAAGAACGGCTTGAAAAAGGGGAACTTCTAGGGCCTAACAGAAGTTTTGGCATTACGGAAGCTTGCTTGGCGTGAGACATGGTTGCACCTTCCAGGATGATCTGGTGCGCACGGACTCTGCTCCTCCATGGTTCCCTATGCAGCACAACTTGCCTTCTTGGCAGCTGCTAAGAGGGATAACGGAGGGTGGAGTGGAGTGAAGACACCGTGGCCAAACTGTTGCACTCCCTGTGCTGGGCCGCTGGTAAACCACGAAGTAGGTGTCCAATGGGAGGTATACAATAGCATGTCCATTCTGAGCCAGCAAGGGTGGCAAATCACTCCTTTCGGATAAACTTTGCTTGAACTTTGCTCGTTATAAGCTCATTTTAATGCCAACACACAACCATCCCAAAAGGTACCCACCTCCAACGTAGGACCACTCCTCACTGAGCATGCGCTCTAGATTTACTATTGACTTTGCCTTTAAATGAAAGCGAGAGACTTTCTCACCAAGCAATAACAAAACTAAGTATTACTACAGTCACTCAAGCTCCACCTAATTGTAAATATATACATATATATATATATATAAGGTGAACTAAGGAGGAGGGAGGAAGATTCCGTCATAACTTCTGGATCAGTCAACTGGCTGAAGCCCCTTTCCTCCTCTCAGGTCAGGATGCTGCCTGAGGAGACTTGAGACCGAGAGCCCTCTCCCATCTGGGATGAGTATTGATTGTGCATTTGTACATCAGATCTAGCTAAAAATCCCATTCTGTAGTGGAGAATTTCCTGTACTAACATCCGAAACCTGCTTTGTAAATGTTGCGTTTGAATAAATCATGCTATTCATGAACTCAGTTGGCTCCTAGGAAAGAGACTGACAGACTGTTCATGAATCTGATGACGCCAGTGTCAGGCCTATAGCTACCACAGTATTTTATATCTCCCTGGACTCCACTTTCAAACTGCAACAATTGTGTCCCAGCCACAACTCAGAAGACATTGCCCTAACTCAGATGGAAATTCATGGGGTGCCCAGGCACCCAAGAGAACCCAATAGAGTTTCAGGGAAGTCCTTCAAATGTTGCATCTTCTGTCACGTTTTGAAGCTTCATTTTAAAAAGGGAGGCTGCAGTGTGTTTTGTGATGGACATTTCCCAGTAGTACTGACTGAAACTTTTTTTAATATAAAATAGTGACATGTTCATTAAGCTAGATGAGAGTATGAGAATGGCTCTACAGATCTTGTGCTTTTTGCAGTTCAGTGGGACAAAAGGCTTACTCCCAAAAGACAGCCTAATTTTAATGACAGTTTGTGGGTATGATGAGTGGAAACTGTGTTCTAATGTAACAAATACAGGCGGGGAAAAAAAAAAGGAACAGAAGCACAAAGTCGTGACATGAGTTATTCAGACTAAAATAGGGAATAGGAGATAGTATCAAGATTAGAAGCAAAATCCTCTACTGCTTGTCCCAGCCAATGTCCAGGTTTTATTCCCATCTGAATAACTGCCCAGATTTATCCTATGCAAATGAAATGCCTACATGGGAATACTAAATATTCTCAGCACCTTTTACAAACATCAAGCAGCAAATGTCTAAAGAATCTGGGAGGTTTAAAGTATCACCTGATAACAGAAGAAGGCACAATTTTTCAATACTAGAAAGTAGCTCCCCTTTGGTTTAAGGTAGGATTCATAGATCACTTTTCATAAGAAATTCAGCTTTATATAAATAGACTGAGATAAAGTTGTACAGATTAAAATAACCAAATGACCTAAGTCATTTATATAGAGAGGAGGCAGAAGCATGACCAACAAAGAGAAGGTCATGGAAACAAAACATGAAAGCTATAAATCTATTTTAAATTAAAATTTATTGAAATATTTATAGATAAGGCCAGGGTTGAAGAAAACTATACAAATATTATTGTCCTGTGCTGCAGCAGACACCCATAGGTGCTCTTTTGAGAAACCAGAAAAGGCATGACAATCTAAGATTTACTTTGTTTTAATCTATATAAATTACATTATTGAAACAAGCCTTTAAATTCACTCTCCTTCTCATTCTACTTTTGTTCCTGGGTACATTGCCTGTTTTTCTAGTGAAACTTTGTCACGCAGTACAAATATTAGTAAGCAGAATGTGAAATATAATGAAAATATGATTTAGTTATGCTTGGCTCCAGGAGGCTGAAGAATACCAGACACTATCAGGAGATTTTCCTTTCATGGTGGAATGTGATACAATTGTAAAAGAAGACATTGCAGAAAGAGTTGGAAGTTATGCTAAATTGGCTACAGCAGTTTAATTAGAGATTTGGACATAAAACGTGTTTTATTAAGTCCATACCTATTTTTAGTGACTCCTTTAGCCTTTAAATTTGTGTAATATACAGATGTTTTACAACCATATGTTATTTACTAGCATGTTTACTGTTGAAACATGGTAGATTTACTGCCAAATAAAGCTCCTTATCTGTTTAAATACTGGTAAGTATCAGATATGTTTTTACTGAAGTTTACCACCACTGTTTGGGCTGCTGAAAATTTCATAAGGTGAATAGAGGTCTCCAAGAGGCCTCAGCTCATAACAGTGAGAATCCAGATGTTTATTCTTTCATCCAGCTTAGCTCAAGTTGGGTGAAGGAACTCACAAGAGTGCTTTGAGATCTGATTCCAAGTGTTTGGAATTAGGGTTTTCTTGGATTAGGCCATCCTAGTTTGCAGTTATATCAAACCACCAATTGCAGCTTCAGTCAGTAGCTAGCAGAGCACTGGGGTGCACTGAGAATGCAGCATCAGTGAGTTATAGCAGATCAAGGCATGCAGCAGTAGCCTCACACAGCTCTGCTGCCATGGCTAGATTCAGCTACCTAAGTCCTTATTAAGGGCATATGTGAATGCAAATATCTTACTTTAATAGTGTGGTATTTTTGTAATGATACTAGTCAAAATTAATGTTTTATTCCCGTTCTTCCTTCAGCCATGATTTTATTCACATACAGTCTTCCTTCACCATGGTAATGAAGGAGTTAGTGGAGGTGGAGTCAATGGAC
>NW_010578316.1:0-27726 GCF_000705375.1 Tinamus guttatus
AGGGTCTTGGTAATACATAAGATGCAGTCAGGTCAAAGAGCTTGCTGTGCTTCAACCTGCTTGCTGCTCTGCCTTTTGTCAGGCAATCTTGCACTAGTCTGTAGGACCTTAGGGATGTCAACACCATAAGATGCGCTAGGACCATGCAAACTGGTGCTTCTAAAAGAGGCAGGGAAACACGTACACAGGCCGCCATGGTACTTTACTTCAGCTAGGAAGGCTTCCACTCAGCAGGATTCTTAACTTAAGAGAGTGCCAGCGCAACACGACTTTACTGATTCCAGTCTCTGGAGGTAGCTGATGTGTTACAAGGTTGAGATATCTGTATCAGACAGTAGTAGCACAGCACTCTGTGAGATAAATACACATCCCTCCAAGTTTCACATCTGTAAGGCAAGATGAATGTCTATTTGGGATACTAAATGTTATTGAGATACAATTAATAAATGACAAATTTAACCTAGATTTGCATCCATGTAACAGAACTCAGAATCTGGCTATCACATTCAGTTGGAGAAATCAGTTCAGGCTCTCTGAAAAATATACCACAACAAGCTCAGAGGAGTCCTGCCTGATTTACCCCACTACGTGAAGGGCATTAATTAAACTCATGCAGATCTGGGAGTGCTGATAGCAGGTACCTAGAAAATGTGACATCTATTTAACAGATCTCTTGGCTTAAGAATAGTGCTCCTTGCTGTATCTTTGGAACCAGCAGTAGTAAAATTAATCAAAATGAACAAATAAACCCTATTCTCTGCCAATGCAGAATGCAGCCTCTAGTTATGACACCATCCCAATGAAATCCACAACATTCACAAATCACAGAATCAGGGAGGCTGGAAGGGACCTTTGGAGATCACCTTAAACAAGCCGCCTGCACAAGCAGGGTCACCTACAGCACGCTGCACAACATTGTGTCCAGTTGGGTTTGGAAGATCTCCAGAGAAGGAGACTCCACAGCCTCTCTAGGCAACCTGTTGTGGAAACTGTGAAAATACAGACCAAAGAGACATAGTATCTCACAGTAACTTTGACGCACTCTAACTTGTGCTGTGGGAAAAGAACAAAAGGGAACATTAACTCTGTCAGGGAGAGGAGAAGGGGGAGTGGATGGCTGGAACCCCAGACTGAGTGTCTCTTCCTTTTAAAATTTGCTGCCCATTTGCCCACTGAACAAGCCTCCAGTATTGTTCAGGGCAGACCTTATTAATTACTGTTCCATAGCTGGCAGATGATAGTGCCCACAACTGCAACTGTCACTGTGCCACGCATCACCTCGTTTCATCCATTGCAGAGCTTTTGTACTGAGAAAGGAAGCACAAGCAATGCACAGGCATCTGTGCACTGACGGACGGGGCTGCCATGAATATCTGATTCTCTTGTACTCTTCATACTTTGATTTTTGGTGTCCTAAGAAGAGCAGTTCCCTTCTACTCATCTTTGTTCTTTAAGCTGCTGGAGATTGCTCCCTTCAGGAGATGATGCACCTTGCTCCTACACTGCTCATATAGCAAATATTCTTCTACAATTAGGATCCAGAGGTGGAAGCCAGAGTAAATGGAAACTCAAAATACCATTGTTGAGTTCAAGTTTCCACTTGGCTGCGTAACTGGGGCGTTTATTTAAAGAAATGGACTCAGACCCGCCCCCATCCCACTCCCCCCTGCCAAAAAAAAAAAAAAAAAACAGGAAAAGAGAAGCCATGCCAACCTATAGTGTTGTGTGTTCTGATACTTTGGAGAAAAAGCTCAAGAACAGTTTACACAAAGGAAAATATTAGCTTGGTGCTTCCTGGCCAAGCCAGGGCAGCTTGGGTTATCTGCAGCAACTGTGCCAGTGACACATGCCCAGAGAAGTGTCAGGCTTTCCCAGCCTGCTTGCTCATAAACCTCATTCTGGTCAGGAATATTGATTCTTCACTTGTTTATGCCAGGATCTTAGCTTAGCCCGTCTGCCTTCCACACGGCAAGTGGTTTCTGTGAACGATAGATGCTGATATAATTCCAGGATCAAGTCTAAATGCAACACCTGCTTCCAGCCAGTGTTCCGCACTGCACCAGAGACTAATTGGTCTTCAGGAGCAAACACCATTGTGACCCTGCTGGCATGTTACAGGAAATGTTCACAGGCAGCCTGTCACGCTGCAGCAAATGGCCATAGTTTTTTCTATAGTAATTATTTTGTTGCACGAACAAAACTAATACAATATTCTAGTGTGGGCTCAGCTGCTTGGGTCAGGGTAGACATCCAGAGATGAAACACAGACCCATAAGGCACAGACTGGAGATGTCAGTTTTCAACTTCTTTACCAAGTCCAATCCAGACTCTGTTTTTGAGTTACTTGCAGATCAGATAGGATGAGGAATGAATTTTGCATTGCCTGAAAACTCAGACCTTGGGAACTATTTGTGCATTCACGTTTTTTATTGCTCCTTTTTGTCATCCAGTTCTCAGCATGTTTTTTCTGCTGTGTTCCAGGAACAGGAAAATCCTCCCATAGTATACTCAGAGCACGAAAGTTTCCATTCTTGTAACCTCGCCCCATAAAGTCTAGAAAAAGTCAAGCTGCTGTGGCCAACTATTTCCTTAAAATTTATAGAGGGCTGCTTCAGTTCTGGTAAACAGCTTCTTAAAACGAAGTTCTTGTTAAGTGATGGTCAATAATACCATATTCAAGTCAGTTCTTTGTCTTAAGGGATGCACACGCTACTGCCAAAACGTGCTCTTACTCTCCCTAATCACCATCACGTCCAGAATGCAACACTTTCACCTCTGTTGCTGAAACAGGATGGTGGGAGAGGTTTGTGGTTTTTTTTTTTTTTCTTTGCACAATACTGTTTCAGCAATATAGTTAATGGCAGGTCATAAGGAGGTGAATGATGACAGAAGAGCAGCTAATCTCAGCTGCCTTTTCACAGCAAACAGACTGAATATCCTCCAATTTGCACCCTTCCTGACTCCATGTTTAAGTTGGTAAGAACAAACTTAAATTTTGAACTGGGGCTGAATCCTCCTTCAGGATGTTCATGATTCCTATTCTGGAATCATTTTCTTGCTTCAGCTTTAGATGCACATGCAACTGCTTTTAAATCCTGGGTGGCAGAAACAGGACCCACCTGCTGTGGCTGTCTAGGTAAGTTAAAATAGAGCTATGCCTCTCCTTAGTTTTAATAAACTGTCCTATACTCTGGTCTATATGGCCTTGAACATTACACTGAGATCAACACATAAAACAGTTTAACAGCACAGGCATTTCACTATTCTGCATGGAAAAGGAAGGCTGATCCATTCCAAAACACAAAATCTATGGGTACTGAAGAGCCACACTGAGGAGAAATCCTGTGTGGTTCTTCTGGAGAGAGAATTATTATTTAGCCCAGAAATACAGGATCAAAAAACATCAAGACATTCTAAACCAGAAATAATAATAGCATATAGCACAGGTCAGAAGACAGAGATGCAACTAAGTGGGCTTTTTTTTTTTTCCTTTTAACTTAAGGCATGATAACCTTGTTTTTTTTTTTTTTAATGGCAAATACCAAATATCAATGCCCAGATTTTTTCATATCACACTAGTAAGGTATTAAAAAAATTAATGCCAAACAGGAGAAGGAAGAGAAAAAGTCATGAAGAAAAAACAGGCAGTGGGCTACAGAATAAGAGTAGAAAGATGTAAATTAAGAAGTGATTCTGGAATATCTGCTTCCTAACACATACAAACTATTTGAAATTCTCATAGAGATCACCACTGTAGCCAAAGGTAAGAACAGCAGTGCAGTGCTTGAGTTTCTCAGATCATTGCAGAGGACCAAATAACATGTCCAGGGGATCTTCTGGCTTTTACCTGAGAAATGTTTTTCTGATATTTTTCTCCTGTAGTGCTGAGGAACATTAAGAAAAAATAACATGAAAAATATGAATTAAAATTCGAACAAGCTCTTGATGATACATCGTTTATCTCATTGAAGTGGACAGTATTGTGGACAGTATTCCACTTCATACAACCTGGCGTAACTGTGGGAATCACCACTTAGGCTTTCTTCAGCTTATGTGCTAGAAGGTCCTGACACATCCCAGCAAGGAAATAGAGATGGATACAAGCTGCCCAATATGCCAGTGGTGTCTCTCTCCAGTCCAGACTCATGCATTGAAGCCTGTTAGGAAGCAGTATTTCAACCTTACTCCTTGTTCTGTGCTCCTGAACACTTAACAGATCCTGCTGTGTATCTCACAGGAGAACAGAAAACCTGTTTTATAGATACAGCTTGTTTTGCACTAGGTAGGCAGTCTGACCACCTAACTCAGGGCTGTACTTCCATGTTATGACTTGGCATCTAAGTTAGACTGTGCAGCACTTAAGTGTTAGCTAAGTCATCCTGAGGAATAACCCATCCCAAAGTGCCTAGTTCTCTACTGTACGATGGATACGTGCACAGTATTGCAGTATTAACTAACATCTCATGAGAGAACAGAAGCTTTGAAAACTGAGATGAATATGGTGCAAGGCAATAGCTAAATAAATACCTTCAGGAGGCAACAACCATGCTGAAGAATGGCTATTGGTTTACCAGCTTGCAAGGTATCTGCTGGCAAAGGAGAAGGCGGAATATTTGTTCTTCCAGTATCTCTGCTCTTCATTTCTCCTGATCTTCTAGTATTTCTGTTCACTGCTTTTAGTACAAAGTTCACTAACATCTGCCTGGAAATCTTTGTGGTTGCTGTTTTGCTGGTGTTCAAAAGCACTTTCCATTCTTGTCAACTGGTTTATATAATTGAAGGCAGACGGCCATTCAGGTGGTAGAAAATAACACACTCCTGCCAAGGCTTCCCTTTTCATGCTCCCTCCTCGCAGCTTTCTTTTGCAAGTACTGATCTGTTTCAAATTGCATCTGGGATTTCTTTCTTTATAGGCTATGGTTAGCACATGTTTTTCTCCCACTGGGAACTGGATGTGTCTTTGCTAATGTCACTCAGATGCTGATTTACTCCTACTGAAGTTCTCTTGGATTTCCTTCAAAGCAGCACTGTTATGGTCATCTCAAGTCACTTTTAGCATAGTCCTGGGTAGGTTCTCTGCAGGGAAAAGCCATATATATTTCCACAGATTTCAGCAAACTGATCCATACTCAGCTACAGGAAATTGGTAGGTGTATTTCCCTTGCTACCCCCACCTTCTCACTTTTGCCCATAAACTGCTGTATGGTAAAGCCAGTCCATATACAGGGGAAAAAAAAAAAAAAAAGGAGAGAGCAAAAGTGTGACTCTGTTTATCTATTCAGGGAAAAAAAAAAAAAGGAAGAAAGAAAAAAAGAAAGCATTATGATACAAACCAAAACATAAGTTACAGAGGAAAAGAAAATTAACCTGCCTCCTCCTCCATCTATTTCATGAGACGCGAGCTGGGACTGTCAATGAAATTCAATGGCTGGTGACATAAATCTAAAGGGAGATTCTTGTAGGCAGTGCATAGTCAGATGTCAGTGCTCACTGCTGCAGGGGGGCACAGCGCTAAGCACTGAGACAGGGGGTTTAAACGGCTAGACATAACCGCAGTGATGTGCTCTGAGAAAAAGAGGATAATCAAATTTCATGCTTGAGGACATGAGCTGATTATTTTCTGAGCCCTGAGGGCTCCACACCCTTGGCGGCTCCCAGCCTTTGCCCAGGCTCCCCAGCAGCTTCACTCTCCTCCTCTAGTGCAAGAGAAGACACTAATTTAAAGAGCAGGAGCAGAGTGTCACCAGCCTTGGCATCATCTGAGCACAAACCAGGTACGACGTTCTAAGGGTCATTCATATGCTCTTCATGAAACAATTTTGCTGGAAAGCAATAGCGTTTTGGGAGTAAAAAACCCAAACTGTGTGCGAGTGTGGCTGATTTTTTTTCAATGAGAAATTTTGTTTTGAAATTATTATCTTTTTCTGTATGAAGTGGAAACATTTCAAAAGATGAAAGTGAAGCAACATATTTAATTTTCTTAAGCAGTATTTCAAAAACCCATTTTATTCCATTTGTAAAAATTGTCCAGATTTCACTTTTATATCAGTAAAATGAGAAAACTAGAGTAAATTCTCAATTTTCTTGTGGGATAGAAAACCAAAGCTTCCTATCATGTTTCTGTTATTGGGAGGACACAAGTACATCTATTCATTGCCACACTACCCTGGCTCAACACCTTTGCCAGCTACAGTGGGTCAGACTGACGTAAACAAGAAGTCTGAGGTACAGCAACTGTAGCACTCCGCAAGTAAGGAGGCAAAATTACTCCTGGATTAGGAGTAGGATTCTCTTTGGAAGTTAGTATTTTTGCAGAAGAGCTGAGTCAAAAAACATTCTCCATTGAAATATAGTTTCAGCTAGTCCTAGAAAAATGGCAGCATCTCTAATAACGACCTTGATTTACAGATTTGCATAAAGATTAAAGTAAGAGCTAGAGTTGTCTGACCAATTTGTTTCTCAGAAGTTATGTACTACGTGGATAGCTGAGCAGATAAGAGCAAGATGAAATCCTGACCCACTGCAGATGGTATTTTGACACAGCAGGAAACCAGCACAGATTTTGGTTTGGTTTGGCACATCACCCTGTGCCTTGAGACAACACAGCAGATGTTCCAGGAGCTCCTAAGCTCTTCCTGTGTTGGGGTACGGGCTCTCCAATAGAGCAGCAAGGCAGCCAGCTGTGGGTAACAATCTCTTAGAGCCTGTGTCGAGGAGTCAGAGCACCACATGATTTGCTGTAGGTCACTGAAATCTGTTAGACTTGGAAACCTGAAACCTGCTCTCCTAGGTGCCAATTTAATCCTTTAGAAAGCCAAGTTCCTTCTTTTGACTTTAAAATATAAAAAATGCTGCCCAATTTCCTCTCTCATTTCCTGTGGAAAAAAATCAGGTATTAATCTCTATAAATCAATGTGTGTAACTGCTAAAGGAGATAAGACCAGTAAGTGTTCCTTTTTTAAAAGAATTAGACCATCATAAAGATGTTAGCTGCTGACATGCAATGTCAGAACAGGGCTTGCAGGCTTTGCTATGTCCATATTAGTAAGTGACACTGAAATAAAAGGAGGTTAACTTCAATATTTGGGATATTTCTCAGGTTCTATTCTGAATCATTTTGAACTTTAGAGGCAGCAACCTCTTGTGTGATCAAAACAGGCTGATCCTGATGTTGTGAGCAGTTTTCATTTCAAAGCATTTGAAGAGATTTGCACCACAAATTTGACTCTGCTCCAGAAAGTCTAGTAAAACACTAGAATATCTTGTATAAGTTCCAGACTTGGTTGTCCAGTTAAGCTTCCTTCTGCACTGCCCAAGTTCCTACCGTCTGTCACAAACGTTTCCGCAGCCTCCAGCCTCTGCAGGAACAAGGAGTTCAAGTCCAACTCTCATGGACTCCAGCAGAGGTTGGAAAGAGTCAGCTGCAGGCCTAGCTGTCAATAAGTTCTGCTTCACATAAACAAAACTTGTATTGACATTTAATCACCACTGAGGTGAACAGAGTAGATTTGTTTCCCCCACACTCTCTTATGGGTAAAGTCAGAATTTCCAGAATTCTTGTTGTTTGGACAAGAGAAGTGGCAAATTGCATGATCCTTCTCATCTTTATGTGCAAGGAAAGGATCTTGGAGAGAGAAAGGAAAGGAGACATCTGTGGTAAACATGGTTTGGAACAAGCTTCTGCTAAGAACCTCTGGCAAGAGATGAGAGTCTTCCACCACAATATCATTATTTCCAGTTAGCAAATTCAGATTTCATGACTGCTCTCAGGAGACCACTGTCCTGCTACCATGAATCACCAGCATTGCTGAATGACGTTCTGCAAGTCCAACAGCCAGTTTGCTCCTTGCACTCATGCAGAAAATAAGGCTTCATTAGCTATTCTCCATGTCAAACCCTGCAGCACAAGAAACGCAAGGCTTACCCGCTTATCTACTGCAAGTACCACAGCTTTCCACCACCTCCCTTCAATATACCCACACTGCAGTAGGAACCCATAGATCACTGCTGCATTGGGGTAAATTCTCTATCAATGCATGCAATCAATCTTCACTGCAGACTTAGATTTTCACTCCCAGCTGCCCCACTCTGGGTTTCTGTTTGCGCACCAGTGTGCTGGGGTTATCAGCTTAAGCTAACAGCCAAACTGAGGCTAAACGGGGGGAAACTTGACGGATGAGGAAGGTCCCAGAGGGGTTCAGCTCGCTGCTCACAGTTTGCAGAGTGAATTAATCAGAGTCAGTATGGACACTCAGTGCCCTGGAGAGCATATGAGAGGAGTGCACTATGCATCCACACAGCCCTTTCCTCAGGGAATTGCCCTTCTTCACCTCTCCCTAAACTTCCCAGATTCCCTTATTCATTTTCTTTCCATGCACTCTGTATCTCTGGTCTCCTCTCTTCTTCCCACCTAAAGATTTTCCCCTCCTTCCCATGATCTGTCTTCTCTCCTAAACTTCTTTGCAAGAGCTTTTTGTTTCTCTTCTCACTCTAACCTGCACTGACAGCTCACATCTGCTACTTCCAAGGCCTCAATAGTTGCCTGAGTAGCAACCGCCTTTGCTTTCTCCTCTCACACATTTGTGTAACGTTATGGAAGCCTTGCTCTGTCCAAGAAACCTTATTAAAATTTCCATCCTTTTCCTATCCTTCTGGGCCTCTTCTATCCTGGGCCTAGTGATTTCTGCCTAAGGGATGGGAAGCTGCTGCTGTATCCAAGCTTTTTCTGCCTTAGAAGTATTTGGGAATAGTAGTATTTGGGAAGTCATCACTGACAGTGGGCTGCCAGACTGGGACAAGAACTAGGGCAGATGCCCTCCTTACATTCCTTTTTCTTTCTTGCTCTGCATTTGAGGAATCATATCCTGTGCCACCTGGAAACTTATCTACAACCATTTGTAAATGTTCCTGGCAAGTCCAAGGGGTATATGCTGTACTTTTCACCTAGACAGACTAAAAGATGAGGGACACAAGATGTCCAGCCTTCTCAATACATGCCTATTTTCAACTTCCAGAACTGACACCAGGAACTAGCATCACACGTGGCTCTTGGTCCCCACTGAACCTCTCCTGATGCCAAGGGAGGCAGCGGGGCAGTCACAGGGCTTGGTTCAATTCTCTTTTATCCGTCTCTGCCATAAACTTTTCCCTACCCACAAATGAGAGCTAAGGTTTCCTGCCCTCCAAAGGGCTCCTCCGCTCTCTCCTACAGAGCCCTGGACGGACGAAGTCTCGACAAGGTCTGGGGCCTCGTGAGAGCTGATCGCAGCTCAGGTTGTGTTGTGTGAAGGGAGGGACCTGGCTTCTTGGGTTCCTCAAGGCCCACCAGAAAGCATAAGATGAGGGCTACTCTTATGAGTATTTTGCATATTCTTTAAGACATAATCGGGAAAACTAAAGTTTTTGAGTTTTTTGAGATTGTTATGCAAAAAGTATATTTTATTGTGCCTCAAAACATTTCAAAGCATTTCTCTGCCACCATATGGTTGTATACACCTTTGTAATCCTGTTCCTGTCTTCTCTGTAATTTCAACAGAGTAATTCAGATCAGACCAAGCAGAGAAAAACATTAAACATTTTCATTTCTGAATGCAGAAATGTTTTGATTGAAATAATGACATTTCTAAATATATTTTTTCAGAATTATCATAATGCAGTGAATCTTTCTTACTCTTTCATCCCGTTTTGGAATGAAGTGTTACCCTTTTCAGCTAGTTTTTAAAACATGGCACTGTGACTAAAAGAAGGGAATAATCAAAATCAAACCACATTTCCTCTCTCTTCTGTTTTTAAATCCTTCTATAAAATTTACCATAAATATCCATACTATGGGCTGAGGACAATGTGACAATTAAAGTTTATGTTTCTATCCCAGGAAAAGGGCACATTGGTCAACTAAAGTATTCACACATATCTGCATATTTTTCAGGGAACACTTTAGATATTCAATCGTATTAATACAACACCAGAATTTTTCTTTTTTTTTTTTTAACAGACTAAGCGAATACTTAAGCTATCAACATTTTACCACTGAGAGCCAAGACTGGGCTGTTTTTACCCCCATAGTAACAATGGGGAATCCCCATATCCCTGTTTGTCAAGGGAATACTGAAATCCTTCTGGAGATATGAGACAACCTGCCTCATGTCTGAATCTAAACTCCCTTCTTTGGTATCCAAGGCCAGGCACCATTCACAGTTTTTCTGTTCAACCTTTCTGCCATGAACAGGTTTCAACCTCCAAAACTATTCATCATCTGGCAAGTTTTATCCACTTCTAAAAATAAAATTCAGAAACCCCTTCAGTACATAGGTGAAAACATTTATGTGCTTTTTGTCAGCTGTTGTGGAACTCTCTGGTATAAGAGAATGGTCTCTGTGCATCCTGTGACCCCTGTCAACCCCTGTCAAGCTGGGATACGACGCAGGGGGAATATAAAACGTCTTCCCCGTTCCCGTGCACCATCTCACCTGCCCTGGATCACACCTATTTTGCGTTTGGAAGGCAGCTCACACACATGCTCCTGGTGAGGAGCGTGAAGCGGCGGTTGCTAGGGCCGGGTCCTGGCCTGTCGGGTCAGCAGAGGGAGCTGTTCCACCGGCTGAGGGGGGCAGGGGATTCCTACCTTGGGAGGTACAAAGGAGCCTTTTCAGAACAAAATGCAGACTATTCCCTTCGGTAGCTGCATCGTTTCTGCTGATCTAGAGTATCTGGACTATTGCTATCCCTAAGCTATAATGACGCACTGATTTCTGTTGAATATTAATGCCTACTCCTGCACTAGTGCATACACATAAAAGGAAAAAAAACAGGGAAAGGAAGTGTTCTTTCTTCTTTTGGCTTTATCCTGCAACTGAACCTTGTAATGTAGAAGCATCTCATACTCCAGATACCAACTGCCCGACACCAACCCAGAGATACGCAGCTCAGCATCTGAGGGGATGGAAGAGTCAGCGGACTGTGCCAAGCCATGAGAGCAGGTTCTGGAGGTGTTTTCTCAACCATGGATACTCCTTCTGCAGGCAAGGGCCCACACTTCGTGAGAAGCTACGGAAAGATGCAAATACCCTGCAAGTAGCACATTTGATGGGTAGAGAGGAGGGCAGCTTATGCAACTATTGCACAGCGATTAATGGAAGCATATTCACCAGCTGATCACCATTTAATTTAAAGCCCATGTGTTTAGGAAAATGAAGGTGTTGTTTGTTTGTTTGTTTTTCTGTCCAGAGGACAGTAATACCCCTCAAAACCCAAAAAGAGGAGAGTAGAGTCCCTGGCAGAAAAGAAAGGGGCGCACAAAGCTCTGCTCAACACATTGCAATCGACCTGCAAAAGCAACACGTCGAAAGAACTTCAATATTCAGAAAGGAAATGCCGCCAGTGTCAAAATTATACATGGGGTCTTCTCCTCTGTTTCTCTAATGTGCTAATTTTACTTGTGTTTTCTATTTCTTCAGCTGCAGAAAAAAAAATACAGAAAGTCTCTTCTAGAAAACGGAAGAAAAACATGTCTTGCTGCTCCTTTCAGGGTGTTGCGAGGCTTTCTGCACAGCGCTGGGATCCCACAGTAAAGATCAACAGTGAAAAGGGATTCTTTGGTAAAATAGGTTAGCTCAAGTACCCAGAAGGCCAAGTGTATAATGTGGCTTGCTTATTAGACATGCGGGGATCAGCCTTTTTTCCACCATCTAGACATACAGCAAATCAGAGGGTAGCGGACTTTCTTGAAGGCTATATGTTACTAACAGGGGCCCTATCCCTGTCCATTTGTACACAACACAGTCAATGCTATTAAACCATGATGTCACCAACTGATAATAATCAGCCCTTGGGTTAAAAAAAGCAGTGGGATCAAGCCAAGACAGAAGCAAAACAGAAAGAAATTTGGGGAATAGCTGGAGAGACATTTCTCTTCGTTGAAGTATTGCTACTTCAGCATCTTCTTGGTCTTCTCTCCTGCTTTTGTGTGCCAAAACAGCAGCAATGACCCAAAGCACTCTCTCTGTTGAGATGCCTGGTAGGACATATCTTTCTTCCTGGAACCAGTCACAGGACAAAAAGCCACGATTTTGTGTGCGCTGCTGCAATACCTGTGACCAAGAGCATACGGGCCACCCAGGAGCTCCAGCTGAATCAACAGCACAGAGCGACTTGCCTCTCTCACGGTAAGGGAGAGACGACAGCTCCTTGCATTGAGGCTTCCTGTTACATATTGGTGCAACATGGACCCACTTAATGGTCCTGGCATTGATTGTAAAGGGTTCACTAAGTTAGCTACTACTGACAGCTAATTGTAACAGCTATCAGCAAAAATGCTGGTTGTAGAGTTTATCATATGGCCTTCTTACAGGGTATGTTCTGTTCTGTGATGAATTGGAACCATAAGAAAACTCAATGTTAGAGATCCTACTAACTACACAAAGAAGAGAGATGCAAGAGCTGAAGGGACTTGTGTTAGCAAGACCATGCTATTTGCCAATCTAGATTAAATTCAGCAATATTTTTAGTCTGAAACAGGTATGGGGGAAAAAAGGCAGATATTTGTGACAGTTTGGATTTGACTTTCCAAAAAAATAACATTTTTTTTTCATTTTTCATTTTTTAAAAGTGTTACTTTCAAGGTGTCCTAAAGGGGTAAATACTTCCAAACCGATGAAGAATTTTCAAACAAGTAAATATTATTTGTGCCAGTTTACTACATGGCCCCTGGGCAGTGGATGTTCAAGAATATGGTTTGCCTCCCTCCCCACCCTTCCTGACCTGTTCTATGGCATTTCCCTCCCCAGACTGTGAGCCTAGTACCAGAAACCTATGCGCCTCCTGCAAATATTTGCCACCTACAAATAAGGTGAACCACAGAAATCTCTAAAAATTAATGCAAATTAAATTTGGATGATCACATATTTTTCTAATAGTTTCTTGACTGAGTTGCTTTGGGCAGAATTATGAAACAAAAAGGGCAGACACAAGCTCCAGTGACTAATTGCTGGGCTGTACAGCCTGATTACCATCTCTAGGCTGGTGCAAGTCTGGAGTGACTCCACTGGAGTCCAAGCAGCAGCTCCAGGGACACTGCACAGATGCAGCTGGCAGAGCACAATGCTGTACTTACTGGTTTTGGGCAGCCCAGCTCCTCCACCCCTGTGAGCTAAAAGAAAACAGAAAAACTGGGCAGGCTGCACAAAGTTTCCTAGCAAAGTCACCTACATTATTAAGATGCTGTTCAAAGATAACAAATCACTAGCCAGAGGTCTTTCAGTTTGGCAGACCGCAGAGAACTCAAGTGATGGAGATGACCCACCAGTCAATTCACCTGATTTCCCCTTTTCTACTCTGACTGGGGCACAGGCAGCACATGCTGCCCATTTGCCTGCTCATCTGCTGGCACTGAAAGGAGAGTGTTAAGACTTGAAAGCCCCTGTCGCCCTGCAGGCCGCACACACATAGCACATGTCGGAAGTGGAAAGCCTTTTGCAGCTATGATCAGGTACAGTTCTCCGTGACGTGTAAGGTCTGCATGAGGTCCTCAAACATAGAGCATCCTTGGCACTGCAATTCTGCTTACCTGCAAGGCAGGTGAAGGACACAGTTCTTGACCAAGCTGCCTAGGTTAACAGTTACACAAGTAATCCACCACAAGGCTAAGAACAAGCACATGAGTCCTTGTTTGTCTGCTTGCATGTAAAGTTAGAAAAAATGCGTGAGGGACAAAATAGATTTTGGTTTTGGTCATGGAAAGAAAAAACCCAACACCTCACTTTGAACACCTCCCTTCTTACTGCAAAGTGCCCTATAGTCCAAGTTTTGACTAGGCAAACGGGTAGCATAGTGTCCTTCTTATATCATGCTGGTAGAACTGAACCCTGAGAATGGTACTTTATAAGTGGATCTTTATATTAGATCTCTGTGAAACCACAGAATCCCTTTCCCTTCCAGGGCTCAATAAACAGTTTAGTAAAGGTTTTGACTATCTGTTTCATTTAATTACATATCCCTTGATTTATGGTCCAGGAAAGGCTGTAAATGAGGACATCACATTTGCAATCCAACCTCAAAATGTTTTCAAGATCAGCAACAAAAATCCTTACATGAAGACTTATGAAAACAGTCCCCCAGGGAACCACATGCAGTGGAGCTCAGCTAGTTTCTGTGTTTACTGAATAGGAGAGATGAATGGCTGACTTTGATTTTTTTCATAGGTGTTCAAATAAGGAGCATTAGTCTTGCTTATGCTGAAGTGTTTACCTTCATCTTTCAGTGTTGCGAGCTGAAAATGTGGCTCTGTGCCCCAAAGGGGGGCACGTGCCAGGAGATGCAAGGCTGAGTTAATGTGGCCTGGCAGGACTACATGGTATCAGAAAGGCAGAAGAGGGGAGACTGTCAATTAACAGAACAGTAGGCACCAAAAGTCATAAAAATGATTTTCTAGATGCTCAGATATCAGAGTTCCCAGTGAGCATGTAAAATAACAACACAGAGAAGCAAGAAACTAAGCAAGTCGAGACCAAAACTCTGCCCCCAGGATGCCTGAATTTTGAGGTTGTTACATCCAAAACTTGCCTTAGGCTCCATATTTACCAAGTGACCTGTTATATTAATAGTGTTTGAATGTCCAACCTGAAGCTTTGTGTTTGTGTCACCGTAAGTACTCAAGGCAGGTGACTTTGTGTCACTAGTGACAAACAAAACAGCTGCACATCTGGAATCCGCTCCACCCCATTTTCCCATAAAATACTGGATAATTAATTTGCAGCTTTGAATTGCTTTTAGCACGCATCAGAAACAAAGCCACAACTCCCATACCCAGATCTGTACCAGGGTACTTTATGCACTCTCATAACACCCCAACTTTAGAGCTGGCCGAACAAAAATGACAGACAAGAATAACCTCAAATAATTAATCTCGCCTCATTAGTAACTCTAAGGAAAGCTCTGTGATACAGGCTCTCAACATGAGGAAACAGTCCTACAGGATACCTAATCTTACATTTTGTTGTACAGAGCAGACTGTAAAACCACATGGGAACGTTATGACCATCTATTCTGTACCAAGTACTACGAATCCACCTAATAATTTCTGCAGCCATCTTATACCATCTGATTGAGCTGTAGCATGTCCTTTAAAGATAGTGGGGTATCTTTCTAAAACCCTGCTAGTGACAGAAACACCAACACATTTTTGGAAAGTTATAGCATTATTGAATTATATTGTTATATAAACTGTTTTTTTTTCTCTTTTTACCAATAGATTAAGACAGAAATTTCTCCCTTTTGTGGATGTTTTATTTTCACTTAGATAAGATTAATATTTTGAGCTCCTTAAGCCTTTTGATCTAAGGCAGGTGCTCTAAGACCTTCAAGTATTTTTTCAAACTGCAAAGGATTTGAAAAAGGGGTATAATATCCTTGAAGGAATCAGAAAAAGAATTAGTCATACTTTGAGCTGGTCAATAACTTTATATTTTTTCCAGTTAGAAATGTTTTGCTGGGGGTTAGGTATTCACCTGACGCAGTGCAGTGGTTGAGATGAAACTTTCAGATGGACGTCAGGTCCAGGCAGTTACATGGCATTCTCTCCTCTGTGACCAACTCATCGAGGATGTGAACATGTGTCTCACAAGTCCCTGGTAAATTTTTCTAGTAAGACATTTTGGAATGTTTCGTATGCATGGCAGTGCATGAGAAAAATAGAATTTGAAATATCCTATCTGTTTTTAATTAAATGGAATTCTTATTTCTAAATATCAGATCAGACCTGGATATTTCAATGAAAGGATAATTAGGATTATAGAAAGGTAATGAACTTCTAATCCTGCTTGCCATTCCTGTGATTATATGCTGGCCTCAAATAAAGTCTTAAAACAGAAAGTTTGAAACAACTCTTCCAATTGCCACAATTTTCTCAACAAAAATCTCTCTTTTTTATCCTTCTTTCTAAAATCAAATGCAGTGTTTCCATTTGGACACTCTGAGTTGAGTCATGAGACTTTGCACAGTTTGTCTGCTTTCACATCTCCCCCAGAAAGATGAAGAAGAACTGCACCTTCTCCACACTGGCTCACTCACCCTTAGCCTGACAGAAAACTTAAACCTTTTTCATATGGCTTCATGAAGTCTGGGCAGAAAATCCAGAACAGAGGCCAGAGAGCCTGATGGCCAGTGTCAACCTGCCTGAGGTGCCAAGTAGCTCAGCATATTGGATTTTGTGAAGAGGCAGCCTTCATACATAGCAGCCTGAACATGGAGACACCCTGCTTCTCTTCTCACAGGCTCTTTATTAAATTGCCTTTTGTTAAGCTCAGACTTCAGATTAATGCAGCTGAATGAAGTATCAGCTTACTGACTCTTCATTTGATGGGAAAATTCCAAAACTGGGCAAGCACTTAGAATAATTCACCCCCTATAATTTAATATATTCCCAAAGTTCAGAACTCTTACAATAACAAAATCTTTTTGATGATATTAAAATTATTTCCCATGTAATGAAATCCTTTGGAATCATATATATACACAAAGTTACAGATTTAAGCCATTGGCTACTCTGAGATAGGAAAAGTTTCATTTTACCATTCCCTTAGTATCAGCCACTGCTGGGCAAAGGCCTAGTCTCTGGAAAGCAACTCATACCTTGAACTCATAGCACCTTTCTGCATAAAAAAAACCTGAGTCTAAAATCAAGTCTTTTATTTTCTTTTCCTCTTCCTTAAAAGAACCTAGAGCCAGGCTCTTAAGCTGTGCAGATGCTCTAGGAGTGCAAATGTTGGCACTTCACCTCTCCCACTTCTGAGAACAGTAAGAAAACAGAGAGCTTGCTTTCTTCTGGTCATTCCTGGGTAACAGCAGGAACAATTTGGTCTCAGATGGCCTTTTTTTTTAGTAGCAGTGCTAATAACATCAGGTGCCTTTAAAAAGCACAGCGTTATTTCAAATGAATGCCATTCATCACAGATTCTTATAGTTTACCATAAAAAAAAATAACAAGGACAACAAAGGCACATGTGTCACCAGACTTATAAGTCAGGGAGTTAGCTTCCAGCTCTTGCAATGCAGGAAAAAAACACCACTTTCAGATGTCCAGGAGACAAAGAAAACTCCAAACTTTTTTTTTTTTTTTTTTTTTTTTAACAGAGCCCTAGCTCTTTTGCTTGTCATAAAAAACCAACTTCCTGATTTTTCATGGTCTGAGTCATGATTTTTGGATGCCTACATTTGAAAACATTAAGAAAGTAGTAAGGAATGCAAAAATGCACTCAAGTAAAGATATCTTTTGCTTGTTGAACCGTGGTGTGCCTTAGAGAGGACATCCTCCCCATCCCTGTCATGCTCTGCATGCAGATGCTCTCCCGCACCCCAGACTGTGCTGTTTGTAACCTCTTTAGCTGAACCAGCTGCCTAACAAATTTGCTAGGAAACATAAGAGTAGGCTGGTCCCATGGGAATATGCTGGATTCTGGCATGTTATTCCAAAATTCCTCACTCAATCACTTTCCAGATATGCTTTTCAACAAACTAACTGAGGACTCTACTCTGTCCAAAAGCCCATGAGGTTTGATATACTGCAACTAGATTTTACACAGAATGCTAATATCTCCAGTTCAGTCTGTTTTGCTGGTAGGCTATGCCAAATGGAAAAAAAAAAAAAAAGGAAAAAGAAAGAAAGAAAAACCCACTGTTATAATATCTTTCTCTCTCCCTTACCAAGTTCTGCAGCTTTGAAACAGCTTGTTCAAATAATGTTAAATTTGGTCAGATTATCAACTGCCTACAGCCTACCCATGCCAAATCTGAAATTCAAGAGAGGACGAAAGAAAGTGGCTTAGCAGAGATGCCAGTAAAAAAATGGATACAGAGACGGAAGCAAATTTTGCTCTCAAAGACTTTCCATTATTCTTTGATGCATATCTACCGATAAGAGTTTAAGATTGTGAGTTAGAATTCAGCATAGTATTCATTCAGTTCTGAGTGATCATTCTTCTGCCCAATGCAACAAACAAAAAAATCAGATAATGCATCCAGTTTCACTAAACTACCTTCTTCTAAACATGTAACGAGACTATCTCTGCTTCCAAGATCTTGCAGTGTAAATGCACAAGATTCATGGAGGGAGGCAGTATTAACTCCATTTTACCTCTGAGCAATGAAAGTACAGGCAGACTAAGTGAATTATCCTTTGTCACTGAAGGAGCTGACGCCTAAGTTTGAGCTTCGGTGGAGCCTTACCTGCTTTCCACTCCATTTACAACCTTTTCTTTGTATTTATCAGTGTTTCTAAAGCATTTTTTGATCTCTTGATGAAAACCATTAGCAAAATAGAAAGTATTCTTATTTATGGTACAGTGACATCAAAAGCATTTACAAAAGGAACAGAAAATTTTACACGAAGATGGTGAAGAAATTACAAACATTTTTCATATTGCCCCTTTACTTTTTTCTAGAAGTCAGTGTGCTTATTTTTGTGGCAATTGCAAGGTTTGCATGGGCTGAAACTTTATTATAGTTTCCAGAGGGATGAATCCACTCCCTTTTTGACCCTAGAAATATCTGTATCCTAACAACTATACAAAACAATAGTGAAGTGTGACTAAACGTGAATGGCAATGTACTGCTGACAAGCTCTGACCATTAACATTTTTCTTTCTGTTTAACTCAGCAGGCGAAAGGCAGCTAACAGAAGCCGTCTGCTGTTATGAGCACTCACAAGAATTTCATTGTGAGCGTGCAAAAGAAAATGAGTGCAATTCTCTCTGAGAATGCTACTTTCTAGGTTTTCATTATTTCTTTACAGATTAATTGTGGATAAATGCAAACAGCATATTTAGAAGCAGGGCGCTTTCTTCTGTTGAGATCTTTGAAGCCCGAAGCCCAAGCAGGTGAAATAATTGAGACATACAAGGCCAGCATCTGCTGTTCAATTGTGCTGATATCATTAGTTTTGCTATGGTGTTACTAAAAGAAGAATTTAATCCTTTTACAGCTTAACTGATCACATTTAGACAGTTGGTGAAATCTGAGTGCAATGGGAGAGCTCCCGCAGGGGTCAAGAGTGACTTCCCCTCACACTTGTATATAGTCTTATCATTAACTGTTTTCCTGAACCCCCTTAAATTACGGCAGGGCATGAGGTGGAACAGAACTCAGCTCTCCTCTTTTCTGGATGAAATTACTAGCTGATCTGCTCTTGTATAAAAAGTCCAGACGTCCTTGTAGTTCTGTTCTTAAAAAAAAAAAAAGAGCCCTGTTCAGTTCTTTGGAAAAGCAGCTGTAGATGCCTATATTCAGGAGATGATTCTTGGCACTGGGTCCTGAATAGACGGAAGAACCTGGGTGCTGACCAGAATATGAACCTGTGTTTCAGAGGGAGCTCTGTGCTTTGCATTTCCAAGAGGTTTCTCTGCATGGCTTCCTGCCCACTGCGGTGGCTGCCTTGACTCCCATTCTGAGACACCCACCTTTCTCTCTCAACTGTACCAGGAGCCTTGGCACTTAACTCGATTCTGGATTTCTCTCTGGACACTCAGTCCTTACAATTTGGGGATTACAACCTCTTGCTTTCGGCTTGCAAGCCCTTGCCTTCTGCGCCTGTCAGTTCTTTCTGTGCCTTGACCTACTACAACTGATAAGACTAATGATCCTTTATTATGGCCCTCCAGAATGTTACAGACTCAGTCCATGAAAGCCATTCTGCACAAACAAATCAATTATTAAGGTGGCATTCCTAAAAATACTGTTACCCATTTCCCTGGCTACAGATACGGTAGAAATCATATTAAACTAAACTCTTAACTGCTGTACATCAATGTAAATCAATGCAGATGTGCTGATTTACACTTGAGGATCTGGATATTATTTTAAGGGAGAAATTAAGACTGTACAACGATGCTCATCTCTAAGATAGGCTCTTCTTGTAAATGTCACGTTGTAGTTCTTTGGATTGTTACTGGAGGGTTCTGTGGTACTCAAATATAAAAGGGCAATTTTAAAGTACAAAAATTTAAATAAAAAAAAGCAAAACCCATGCTCAGTGAATTATGGAGAGTCCATGAAGGGCGGTAAGTGTGAGAATCCAATCCTTGCTCACAGAAAGAGCCCTACTGTATGTTCCTACAAATATTGACGTTTGAAATCCAAGGCACATGTGATGCATTAGTGTGAAACAGGGATTACATACATGCTGCTCTCTGCCCTGCAGTTCAGGAAAAGTCCTTATGTAATGAAGAACTGAAAGACTTATGAGGGAATCCAATGGACTGTTATCGTGTAAAAATACCAGTGCTCTCCAAAGTCAACTCACAGTTGCTCAAATGTATGTCGGTATGTGTTTTGTTTTCCAATAGGCCTGAGAGAGAAGGAGCTCCATTCATGTCAGACCCTGTTAATCTCATACCTACAGCTCGGTGTGTGTGAATGAAACAGTGACTTGGGAAAGCCACTGCTTTTCTTTCCAGTCAATTCTCAAACATATAAAACCTACCGCAAGGGATCCAAACACACTCAAACAATAACACGCAAGTTTGCCAATTACAGAAACTACTTGTAGGCAGTAAGAAGGGAACTTTTCATCCAACTAGGGGCTCTGATTTTCAGTGCTGGAAATTTAAGAATGATTTCTTGATGTTTTCTTCGTAAGTTCCTCTTAAGAGTCATCTGAATCTGTATGTTTTAATCATACACTGCACAAATGCTGGGAGCAATTCTTAAATCAATAATAAAATGAGCAAAATACAATAACAGAGTTGAGAGCTTGTGCAGTCCTAATGTGTTATGGGTGAAAATATTATTTTAGTGGTCACAGAAAGAATAGGACCAAACCCAGATTTCTTCATAGGCAAAACTTAGTGCTCTTTTCAAACACTTTTACTAAACAAAGTTCCTGTTAACTTAATGGTAACTCAATAAAAGTTGTAATTGTGCAATCAGTGCTAAACAGAAGCTACCAAGACCGTCATGTTCATTTCAGATATATTCTCACTTCAGATATAGCAAATCCTCAGCTCCAGCATTTCAAGCTATGCTTGCCACCATGTCTGTACCATTCCCTATCCCACATGTTAAAATATCACTGCCTCTGGTCCTTGGTCCATGCCATAGGAAAGGACCTTTGGTTTTGAGTATTTCCCAGAAATTGCATTTAAATCTTAGGCTCTGTTTGAGACATCTGGTCAGACAGGACTGGTATTGCCACTTGCAAAGTTTAATACAGTGCATCATTGTGTATCAGTCCGGCAGAATGTTTTAATCCATTTTGTTTCTGTAACTAAGCTAGCAGGACCTATCTACACTTCCAGATATCTCAACCTCATTGATATGGTGTTGGTATGGAAAAATAATAGGATATCTGGGTAATGGGGCCTCTGGCACAGTGAGCGAATAGTGGAGTCATCTGTGCAAGAGGTTTATCTCTCTTCATTTATTTATAGAGTTTGAAAGCCCTCCAAAAAGATACTCTGCAAAGTGCGTGCCAAAAAGCCTAGGCCATGAAAGTCTAGGCCAGCTCCTACACCTTCTCTGAGGCTGTGTGCTCTTGCCTCAGACAAAGATCTCCTCTTCCATCCCTATAGACTATCAGTCAGTACTGACCCTGCAACCTGGGCTGTGAACCACCCACACATACTCAGACTGAAGCTTTGGCCTGCATTTAGAGTGCCTGAGACACATAAAATGATTGCTCATCCTCCTTCTGCCACAATTAGCTAAGTTTTATCTTACAGAGCCAGCAACAAAGACCTGTATATAAAGATACAAGTGCTTCCAAATCATGCTGAGAACTCACCCTGTAGTCTCACATATTTCCAGAAGTCCCAGGCCTGTTTCTCTCTCTGAAACAGTATGAACAAATAAATGATTTGCCCAGACCTTCATTTATATTTTATGGACCATCCCCTGTTTAAGATCTATATCTCTATTCTCCTTTGAGAGAGCTTAGAGCTGGAAATTTGGAGAGAAAGAGCAATTTCTTATGTTCCATGAAAATATATTGGGTTTGTTGTGCTTTCTTTGAAGAGTCAGGGTGGAAAATCTTCTGTGCTTGTCTGAGTTCTAAATGACTTTTGTGAAGGTCAGGATACTATTTGTGACTCAACATGTGTGTTCCTGTTACACTAGATCATGGTGATCCCATAACAACTTTCTGTGGCTACAGCAGATGTCTGCTCCTTCAGATGGGGAATTTTCAAAAGGAAAGGGGAAGACACAATTAAACTTGCATCCCGCTACAACTAAAATTTAATGGAATTTGAATACCTAAATTGCCTAGCCCATTGTGGAAATATCCTTCCAAAAAAACAGGTTTAGAGATTCGGATTCTGACTGAATACTTCAGGTTTGGAGACTGTGAGATAACATTTGTGTGGAACGGGAGGAATACTTTAGGATTTCAAAAAGTGTCAAACTTCTGGTACATTTAAACTGCCCTAGCCTGTCCCTATGTCTGAAGAAGATTCAAAAAAACTTTGGTCAAACTTCAGCAAAAAAGACAAAAAGCAGCACAAGCACAAGAAGGAGAGAATGAATAAATTTATGTATACAGATGGCTATAGAAAAGTTTTCCTCACTACCAACTTATTTTCTCTAAGTTAGAAACATTTGTGAATGTGTTGCAGATGTCCGATCATGTCTTCTTAGGAGAGTACCTTACTCTATGCTTGCTGTTACCAAGACTAAGCACACCATGCCTCAAGACTTCAAGCTTATATTGGTAGGAACGTTAAGAAATAACTACTGGTTTCATTCTTCCTCTGCCTGAGCCACCAACTTCCTCAAGAGTCATCCTAACAACTGTTTTTATGTTTGACTGGATTTCTAGCGAGAGACCTTTAAATTTATGCAGATACTTCAAAAACAGAGTGCACAAAATTGCAGGATGGCATAATCCATTCAATCCATTCAACATTTCTCCTATTGGAATAACATCCCCTTTCTGCAAAATTTCCACTTGAGAATGTTACTATTTAGAATAGAAATTACTATGCTTTTAATCACCAGTATCCAAGAGAATCAAGTACTTCTATTGAGGAGCTTTCTGAAATATTGGTTTGATAGAAAAAAAAATAGTGGAGAAGTTTCACATTGTTGGAAAAATATGTGTTGTTTACAGCATAAGTTCTGATCTTGACATAAGAACCTCCAGGTAAGACTATACAGCTTCATTACACCAGTGGTCACAGTTATCTGAAAGCCTTGTCCGGGGCTCCAGGGAAGCTGCACAGAATTTTAGATCTTGCTTAGAGAACTGTGTGCCAGAAAGCAAGAATGAAGGAAAGGAATGATCAGACCAAAGAGTAACCAGCTTTACTTTAAAAGCAAAGGACAACTGTAAATTGAAGAGATTGGCTTATTCTACAAAGCACAAGAATTTTATACTCCTCATAATTTGCCTCGGATGTTCACGTTCATCTAAATGAAAACCTAGTAAACTTTTAGTCTCCATGACATCGTGCCATGGAGTTCTTCAGATCAATCATGGGCTATACAATTCTTAACGTGTTGCCTTTTCGTTCTTGCTTTCAAAAAGTGTCCAATGCATTTCCACTATCTTCTCCCTAAATTTCTGCCAGGCTTTTTTGTACTCATTGCCTCCTGAAACTTACCCGTTGAAGGTCTTCAAAGCTAAATCTATACTGTTTCAATGGCTGTGCTTGAGTTTGCAGAAGCTTCTTATCTGACTTGTTATGTCTGAATTGTCCAACAGAACAAAAATGAATCATGAGGCTGTGCCCAGTGCATGAGCTCCTTTACAGTCAGTGGGTTCACTCCAGACTAGAGTCAGAATGGGAACTAAATTATAGCTCATGCGGACAACTGGGTCAAAATCTTGCCCCAAGCTAGCACGATATTATAGACATAGTCTCAGTTTGTCCAAACAGAGGAGTCTCTTGCCTTTTAAGAATAATTATTGTCAAAATATACTTAAATCATCAACATCTGTGAATAAACATGATCTCTTGTCAGCAACAGATGAGCAGAAAAAGCAGCAAAAACTCTCGGAATTATTTTTTGGAAGTTCCTGACCAGCCTAGTAACAGATAAAAGTACAAAGAAAACCTGAGAGGTTTGGAAAGGAGAGAGTACAAAGAGTCTCAACAAATGCTTAGAGACAGACAGAACTCTGGCAGGAGGAGATTCCTGCAACAGCAGGGAGAAAAAATACTATTGAGCAGAAGTATCTGGAGAATAAAATGAGCAAAGCAGGTTAACAGGAAACAAAGCAGTTTAGAGTCTGGGACACCAAGGAGAGAGAATTTGCCAGAGCACACACATGGAGGGACGATTCTCAGGGCCTCCTGACAGGTCCTGAGTGTTACTCAGTCACTTGCGGATTCAAAGAACAGGCGTTTCTGAATAGGAGCACGGAAATATTTAGCTCATAAAGTCTACCTTCCTCTACCAAGCCCTCCACAAGGCCCCAGCAGGCCCCTACATCCCCCTCAGCACCAAGATGCTCTTCTACATCACCTCTGGCACTCTATATACATGTGCATCACTTAAGAATTTCCTTTGATTCTGACCCAAAGCCTCCAGGTCTAGATGGTTCTTTGGCCCACAATAGAGGGGTGTCCAGAGAGGGCTCGGTGACCTATTTAGTAATAGTGGGCAGGGGTGTTTGCTGTGGCTACTGCAATACAGATTTTTGCAGGCAGCACTGCCTGCTCTAACAGGAAGCACTTCAGCCTGGTTGCTGCCGCTGTCACCAGCTGCTCTAACTGGGTGGCCCTGCAACTTCCAGGAACTCACTGCCTGAAGCAAGGGAAAGTCCAGGTTTCCTAGCTACAGCACTACAGGCTTTTAGATGGAGTAGAGCTGGCAGGAGCACGTCCTGCCCTGGCTGCTGCGGTATGGGCTGAACATCCTTCTGCCCTTTCCAGGCATGGAGAGAACTGCTGTGCACTGAGCAGCTCACCGGTCAAAGCGTTTTCAAGCCAGCAGCGGAGTGGGAGCCAACAGGAGAAAGGGGAGTAGAGGCTCACAAGATCAGTACAGGCCATGACTTCCGAATCCACGCACATGTCTAAGAAAACTCTGCAATCTTGTCTTTAATCTCATAGGAGATAAGCAAAGGAGGGAGGGATTGGAACTGCATGGGTAGCAAAGCCTTGTGAAGGATGAAAACAAACTGTGGGGCTGACTTCATCTACGAAAAACAGCAAGGCCTCAACCACGCCGACATCCTTTGTTACAAAATATTGAATCAATTAGTGACCATAACTTTTTCAATAGCTTCCAAACAGCAAAACAGATTTTGGCACAAATAGAAATCTGTTCTCTTTAGTGAATCCTTACATGGTGACTTTCAGGGCAGAAGCCATTACCAGCAGCACAATCCTGAGGCTGCCCCTTCCCAGCAAGGTTTGCTCCTGCTAGATGTGTGTCTCCACAGTCGCCAGCCTGACTTCTAGACCAGCTGGAGTTGCTAAGTGGATACAGGTTAAGACTTTACTTATGCAAAGAGGATGGATGTATTCATTCTGTATGGTAGCTCTATAGATTGTGTACCCTGTCATCCCTGGGTAAGTTTGCTGGAAGTCACTGTAATTTGGCTTCAGGTTTCCTTTCTAGGCCAAAGCCCAGAAGCAATTCACATGGTGCTCTGGTCCTCCGGCCTGAGTTCTGACCGGCTACCTTCTCTCTTGGGGATAACACTCCATGGCCTCTGCAGTGTTTATTTTTTTTCTAAGACCTTTTAAGCTTCTCAATTTATTTGGATTCCAACCACAGCATTATATATATAATAGCAGAAGTCAATTTTCTTTCTTCCACCCTAATACCTATCCAGAAGGCAAATTCCTTTCTGATTTTGTTCCCCAGTTGTACTGCTGCCTCTTCTGGGGAAAAAGGACCATCTATTTTCCCAAAGCCCTACTCAGCAACACTTCAGTTATGGTAAACTTTTACTTTCATTAGCAGGCTTCTAATCTACAATTTTTGCAAGGCCTGCAAAAGTCTCAGCTGAGGAAACAGTTAATCTCTCAATTAACCTCGCGCTGTCAGATATAAAATAGGCCAGATACACACAGAAAAAGAGCACACGAACGTGCACACATACACGCACACAGCTGGAGCATGGGAAAGTTAATTTACATTTCTAAAGTATTCTGAAATCTCCGAAGCAAAGATCCCATTTTATATGTGATTTTTTATCCTAAACTGTACAAGGCGACCAATAATCATCTATATACTAGGCATAATAATACCTTACATTTTTCAGGATACTTGCAAGTCTTTGACAAAATTAACTGTTAGAGATGAAATTTTACATGCTAAATTGTTATTTACATAACAGAGCACTGTTGTTATTTTTTCACCATGCTGTGATGAAACCAGGTTGGCTGGTTCTAAGAATAAGGTTAGGTGAGCAAGATTAATTTCTGCATGTTAAATACATTCTCCCAACTTTTTTCTTTAGAAAGCTCGACTGAAACAGGGATTTGAAAATTAAATGACTGTTTTTATGTCAGAAATTAGCCTTCTCTCTTCTCACTAAAAACTGCTTGCACCTTGGCCAACCCTTAAGTCAGAGGTGTGCGTGTATTCAGCAATGTGGTAGAGCCTGGCAGCTAAATTCCACACTGAGCGTACTCAAAATGAGGGGTCCAGGGGTTGACCAGGGTTTTCTCCACAACTGCCCTTCCAGTCTGCTGGGTAAAACATCTGAGATTAGGTGAAATGTTCTTCTTTTACCTGCAGGGCTTAATGATGCCCACTCTTCACAGAACAGGAAGCAGCCTCATTCAAATGTGAGGAAAAGGGAAAAATGTGACTGCATGATACTAGAAATGTGCCACAAGACAAGGACATACAGGCAAGATGGTCATGAGAAAGGAAACAGGACAAGGAGTGGTAGAGGGATGGGAAGCATGTCAGGGAAGATGCATGTCACTCTTGCAGTATTAAACAACAGAGAAGTACATGTAATCAACTCACTTCTCCTTTTACATCAACAGAGAGAAGTACATGTAATCAAAGATTTCCTCAACTCACTTCTCCTTTTACATCAACAAGCATTCTTGAACAGTACTGGCTATTTGAAGTGATGCCACTTCTGAGTTTTTCAGGTTTCATTGTTGTTACTGTTGCTCAATAACATGCCATAGTTAGTCAGAGAACGCCTCCATCTGCTACCCAGGGGCTGCACAGATGACTGCCAAGGAAGGAGACTGATGCCCTGCACTGGCCTGCCTCTATGTTGCTTTGCTGTATGTTTGTATATCTGCTTTCATGAAGGACATCAGCATTTGCCCAAAGGAACTGGAATAATGAGCATGACAATGGCAATAGCAATAAACAATATTTAGCCAGCTTTCACTGAGATGACAGCTCAAGTACAAAAAAGAGCAATGGAAATTTAGGCCAGTTAAAAGATACTACTGGTTCCTATGCCTGCTGCTGCCAAAAAAAAGCAAGAATCAGCTGCACACTCCAGTTCGACAAAGTGCAGTGCACTTTCCAACTGCCACTGCAGAGCAGGCTGTATCATGTCTGTATTACCTCACTCCCCTAAGGAACCCCAACAATGCAAGGCCTGACCAAAAAAAAAGGAAAGATGGAGAGAAGCGAATAGGTTGAGCCACCTCTTTCAGACCTCTCTATTCCCTACCAGGGTCATTCCAGCAATGGCAACTGGGATCCTGCTAATATAGAACAGAAACAATGCAGCACAAAATCAAGAATGAGTACAGAGTAACCAGTGTTAGAATTCCTGATTGCTCCCCCAAAACTTCACCTACCTCATCC
>NW_010578318.1:0-16081 GCF_000705375.1 Tinamus guttatus
AGGAGTTGGAGGTAGTTATCAGTGATAGAATATTTCTTTCTAGTTCTTTAATGTGAAGGTGTTTTGTCGTTGCTGTAACTTAAAATGTTGTAAAGAAGTTTGGTTAAAATATAAATGGAGAAATGCATGGGTTTTTGTTGATAAGTGTCCCTATCATGTTTATACTGTGCATTAGATGGGAACCAGGAGAGTTCAAGGAAACTTCTTCAGAGAAACCAACTATTCCAAAGAAATGACACTAAAAGAATTTAACTGAACAGTGTTAGTCACAGAATTCAGCAGAATAATAAATAGCATAAACATGTATGTGTTAGAATTTCATAGCCTTAAGAATAAGTCTCAGCTAAGGCTTTGAAAGGGAAGTTGTGAAGCAGCAAGGATCTCATTGTAACTTTAGCTGGGAACATCTAAATGGCACTGAGTAAATGTTTACGTACTGACCTGCTGGCGTGATTCAGTGCATTGATACAAATGAAGAAGCTGGTGCACCTGATTTGTCCTCCTATGTTTCAGCAGGCTAAACTGGGTGCTCTGTCCGGTTTGACCCATTGTGCTTAGAGAAACAGTCTGGCAGGGGCTTCTGTGGCAAAAGCCTGTGTTGAGGGACATGCTAAAGGCGACAGGCTTACCAACTAGTCCTGGACTCTGCAAGTCATTAATTTGTAACATTAATATTTTAATAATAGATTTTTAATAATTTTTAATATTTAAATAAAATATAATTCCATATATTATTCTGTGAATATCATATAATACCATCTATGTTATCTTTCTAAATTTAAGTTTATAATTTTTTCTAAGTTTCTAAGTTTAGATCATTTTTCTAGTTACGTAAGGGGAATGGTGATAAACATCTGTATTTGATGTTTTTATGTGTATACGTGTTTGTTTTTCCTTAGAGAATGGTTTTTCTTGCTTTCCCATGAAGTACTGAACCCTATGTACTGCCTATTTGAATATGCTGGCAAGAGCAACTATTGCCTGCAGATAAATCCAGCATCAACAATCAATCCTGATCATCTTTCATATTTCTGTTTCATTGGGCGCTTTATTGCCATGGTACGTTAGATTTCTAAAGGTTTTATTGTTTGTTTTATATTTAAACTTATTCTTGAGTAGTATTTGCTTCTATAATTTTTAAAGATTCTTAATTTCCTAATAAATGGAAGATTACGGTATGCAAGGCTGTGAACCTAAAACATCTCCTGATAATCAAGTCTCTTGCTTGCTGAAGCTTACTGAAATGATGATGAAATCTAATATGAAATTTAATGTAACATTATATTGTTATCAATTAGATATGTGTGCTTCATGCAGACTGTGGTTTTCTTCCATGCCTGATTGAGTGTCTGAATACTGATTATCTGGAAAACGTGATTAATTTAGGAGGCTTTGGAGGAAGCTTTTGAGGAAAGTACTAGGCTATGTGTGTGTGTATTACTCTACTAGAAAAAATGTGTCAGAAACATTTTGCAGAATACAGTAAGCCATAACTATGCCCATGCAAAGGTCATATACTGGGAAGAGCAGAGGTTGGCAGGGAGCTGAAAGCTTCCTGATTTTCTGCTGTCAGGTTCCACTTAATTTCTTTTTCTTACATCTGTTGATAAAATTGTCTTTGCCCATCAGTATCCTGATATCTACAGGTGGCCTCCAGGGACATCTGGTAACTTGGTTGGCAGTGAAAACAAACACAGCAGATAAGTGTGTTTGCAGGTCGAAGATTCTGTCCCCTCCTTCTGACATTAAGATTTTGGATATGAAATTAGGTGGGATAAACAAAAACAAAGCGTATTTTAAGCATGGGAAAAAAAATCAAATTTAGAAAAAGGTGATTTTTGGATTTGGAGGAAATCTGTTCTTATAGCAGCTGATGAGGCATAAATCGTTTGCTTTTGGTGGTCACATCTCTTATTTAAGGGTTTTACGGCCAAGGCCGCTATTTCTGTGCTGCCATGAAAAGCTGATGTCCCTGGGTTAACGCTTTCAGTAGGCAGCTGTTTTTCCCTTCCCTTTTAGAGCCCTCATTAAGTTGCTGTGCCCGGTAACAGCCGGCCGTGGTGGAGCAAATTATGTGCTAGAGATAAATTCTGTTTGTTTTAGTCATGGGTTTTGTTCCTGGAGTAACATAAATCCATAACCGAAGTAAAATTTTCCATTAAATTTAGGAAAACTACCTCATACAAAGTATAGATTAGAGGGAAGAACAAATTCAAATCTTTTAAGACATTAAAACGTTAATTAAGGTTGAGAGACACTCTTCCTGGAGTGTTTTGTATTTTAATTTTGAACTTTCTGAGCGTACCAGTGTAATGGTGTCTAATGTGGTCAGTTGCAAAGTCTGGGTATGTTATTTCGTGGACTGTAATGGATAATACTGCCTGCAGTATAGGTTTTCTGTACTTTTTGGAATACCCTGTAGTGATTGAGGCTGGGCTGAATATAGAGATTAAATATGTTACTTTGTGATAAAAGAACTGTTGGTTCTTGCAATTTTAATGTTTTGCTATAAGAAAACCATGAGAATTAAATGACACAATTTAACAGTTTTTTTCAAAAACAGCAGAAAGTGGTTTAGTTGGATACTGCACTCTCTCCCATGAGATGTCTAGGCTAACTTAGAAAAGGCCTTTTGGGGAACCTTTTTTAGCTCTCCGAAGCAGAAGAAAATGCAAGCTAGAGAAGAGGATCTGAAGCAGAGACTGGAAGATGGGGGGAAGGATGGAGCGTTGCCTTTTTCTGGAGGAAATGGCCTGTTAGACTCCTCTGCTGTAGAAGTTCAGCTGTGAGGAGAGAGAGAGAAGCAGTAAAAGTGCTTCATGGCCTATGCCCAGGATGAGTTTTTTAAAGATGTATTTTAGTAAATGAGGTATAACGGATCAGGATGAGGAGGATTAAGGTTTTGATGGTAATAACTAGGTCTCTTAAGTTTCAGAAGCTCAGAGGCAACATTATAGAGGTTAATGTTGTGTGTGTGTATATACAGTGCAGTGCATCCTGTATGTGTTCTGTATGGGTAAGAGGAGGGTGACCAACGTTTGTATTTTCAGTTTCCCCTTGGAATGGAAGGGAGAATTCTGTTACAATTCACCTATAAGAAAATGATCCCCCCGGCTCTTTCAACAGCAACCTGTGCTTGTGTTTTTAACTGTAGTTTTTGGTGGTTGGTTTTTTTTTGCAAGCTGCTGTAGCATTGTCTGAAGGATGATTTTACAAAATGGTTAGGATTTTATACTACATTTTACAAAATGGTTAGGATTTTATACTGCATACAACCGTGTCCTATCCAGATGAGATCAAATATGTTCACCTAGGTATATAGACCGAACCATATAACCAAGATGAAATTTCATCTTTTCAGAGATGGTATTCTTTTTTGATTTTTTTTTTTTTATCCTAAGAATTTCCGGTTTGTATTGATGCATATTCTTAGCTTAATTTTGTTAATTAACTGTGTTTTCTTTCTTCCCATTTAATGTTATATTTCATTCTTTTTAAATACAAAGCCACTATTGCTACTTGGTGCCTTTTTGTTATTTTAAAGGAGAAAGAAAAGGAGAAAAATTAAAGTCTTGAAATAATTCAATAATTTTGGCAATTCAATATAATCAGCTTGCTTTTGTTTAACAGGCGTTGTTTCATGGAAAATTTATTGACACTGGTTTTTCCCTGCCTTTCTACAAACGAATGCTGAGCAAGAAACTTACTATTAAGGACTTAGAATCCATTGATACTGAATTTTACAACTCTCTAATTTGGATAAGGTTTGTAGACTTGTTTTGCTGATGTTTTATAGACTTTTGACTTGTCTGCTTGCTTAGAATAGTGTTAATTTTCTTTTTCTTTTATCCTTCAGGGATAACAACATTGAGGAGTGTAACTTGGAAATGTATTTCTGTGTGGATATGGAGCTCTTAGGAAAAGTAACCTCACATGAGCTGAAATCAGGAGGTTCAAATATCCTGGTAACCGAGGAGAACAAAGAAGAATATATTGGGTAGGAAGGTGGAGATGTCTGTACTTTTTGGCCTTGTATGTGTGTGTCTGAATATGTATACACACTTCATGATAATAACTTTTGGAGTGGTGTCTTAACCCATGATAGGTGTTAACAAAAAAAAATATTAATACACAAAAAGGGGTGGTAGCCTGTGTTATTACATACACAGTGAGAGAAAACAAGTGAAATTGAAAATGAACAAACCAATTTTTAGAGTAACAAGCTCAGTTGGTAGAAGACATGCATTTGAGAAGAGGATTTCACAACTCTTCCATAGGTTGTGTTGTGAAGAAGCTCTAGAAGCTGAAACCAAATTTTAAGGAATGATGGATAACGTGGTGTGAAGTGAGCTAGTTTTTCTCCTTATTCTGTTATCTGCTCTTGCTACCTTCTCTCCTAATCTTTACTATTGCCTTTCCTTTTCTGAACTTAAAGTTCTGACGCACATATTCAGCACAGTCTCAAAAGCACATGTGCATAGATACTTTTTATATTATAATGCCTCTCCCTGTACTGCATATAAAATTCCCACTTCAACAATATTTAGCTTCTCACTGAAATGTTTCTACTATACATATTTATCTTTGTCTTCATTTTTTTATGTTCAGAAATGATTTAACTTTTTGAGTTGGATCTTAAAACACCCTTACATCTCCCTTTCTCTAAATCTTAGCATAAATCAGATGTTCAAATAGAAAATGACTACTCTTTGTTGAAGTTGTAGATAGTCTTATTGTAGCATATTTGTAGACATATTGGGCAAACATAGTTACAGATATTAAAGTCAACAGTATTTTTATTATTTTCTGCCTTCACATTTTGGCTCAAGAAAAGAAAAATGTTAAAATCAGTGGGAACTTTTCTTCCACCTAAGACAGTAAGTTTATGCACGTTTTAAGCCAGAATAAATTTTGCCATAACAAAATAACAATGCCCAAGCAGCAGCCTTTTTATTAAAAGACTGCTGAATTCTGGCAATTGAAAGGTTAGTAATAAAAATACATACTTCTGGAAGTCAATATTAACAAAAGTTCAAGGTGAACAAGCACTATTACTTTTGGTTTGGATTGGGAGAGTTGTGATAGTATATCAGTATGCTAAATTCGTTAGACTCTATAGCGTCATAGTGATAGAAGAAAGTAAAATTGGAGGAAATGTTATCTTAATTGAACAGACACGCAGTGATACATGTTTGATTTTTTTTATGTTGACTGCAAAGTAATATTTAATTTACACTTATGTCCTTTGTTGTTTTTTGCCCTTCCCAGGTTAATGGCAGAGTGGCGATTTTCTCGGGGAGTTAGAGAACAAACCAAAGCTTTTCTTGATGGTTTTAATGAAGTTGTTCCTCTACAATGGCTACACTATTTTGATGAGAAGGAGTTGGAGGTAACGTTCTTTTGTTCAACGTTTTTGCCTTTAGGGAAGAATGGTGTATGTGGAATGATTAAATGGATAGGTCAGCTTGAATCTCTCGCCTGCTACGTTTGATCTCATCTGGAACAGGGAATCTTGACAGGAGAGATGGGAATAAATTATGATCGAAAACTGATACCTACATTGAGTCTGTGCTTTGTGATGTCCAAGAGTTGTGAATTTTAGATGCAATCCCAGTTGTGGAATGCACTTTGTCACACATCCCATTAAAGGATCAGAACGTGAGATCACAGATAAATTAGTTAGTTTTCTAAAACTTTCTGCTCCAGTTGATATGTGCAATTACCTTTAACAGAATCAGGAAAAAGGGACTCTGGTGTATAATAATTGCTTGGTTTCATATACCTGCTATAGGATGTATCCCTATAGGTACTTATGGTTATTAAATTTGAGGGGAGAAAGTTGTATGGATTTTGCAGGTCCTCAAAATGTTAACTTAAGAGCCTTTGGAAAAAGTTGGTTGTACCATGCTTAGCCGTCAGTCTGCCCTGTGCTGTATGTTGTTGGGTTATGGTTTGGGACAAAAGTGCTTATTTCTGTAAGACTTATCAAGATTTTTTGTGTAAAATGAATAGTGTCCTGAAAGCTTATTAAATTAAACAGGAGCTTTGCCAGAGAAAGCACTTTGATACAACTTACGTAGTGCTGGGTTCTCTGGAGGCTTTGCTTTTACCACCTGCAGCTTTTGCTGCCTTGGTTACTTTGCACTTGCACTTTCACTACCTTTTACCATAAGCAGTGATAGTAGCAAAGAAATTAATATCTTTTATGTGAAATAGTGAAATAGTAGTGAAATAGTAGTTGGAAGAAGCCTGAAACTTCCAGTGTGTGGTGCCTTCATATCACTTAAAAACATGAACAGTTCTTGTCCTCCGCAAATTAAATGAGACTTTCTAAAGAAGATGAAGAAAATTCTAATTGTGGAATAAAACAAAAAAAAGTTCACCAGTTGTTCATTCGGATAAGAACCTCTCTTGTTTCATATGAGACAGTCACAAAGGCAGATGTAACCCCATTAACATGTGCACGGATGTGGATGCAGTCGAGCAATCCCTGTGCCCGCAGGTGATGCTGTGCGGGATGCAGGAGGTGGACCTGGCCGACTGGCAGCGCAACACCGTGTACCGGCACTACACCCGCAACAGCAAGCAGATCGTCTGGTTCTGGCAGGTGGGCTGAGCTCTGCTACCCTCCGGGAGAAAAACTTCCTCCTGTATTCAAAAAATTTCCAGCTGGGCTTGCTTTGTTTTTGTTTTCTAACACAAATAATGCACCTGAAGTGAAGCCGTTTGAACGAAGGCCTTTGCTGCTTCCTTTTTTTTCCCTTTTCAGAAAGGAAAGGAAGATTGGGTTGCTTGTTGTTAGACAGCACTGCAGGGTGGCAAATGGCCAGGAGATACCTGCATTGTTATTGGCTTGCTGGGTCATGGGTATTTTTTCTCGGTCTTGTCCTTCTTACTCAAGATACTTCATTACAACTATTACTATTGTTAACAGCAATCGGCCTTCCAAATGCCCTTTTAAGGGCATGTGTGCATATAAAATGCCATGTATTATTTATGGTTATTGTAATATAAACTGGCACTCTAGGATTGATTATTACTGATACCTTAATCTAAGAAATATTTTCAGAAAAACAGAAAAAATCTATGCAAGTTCCCAGTTGCTCTGAAGTTCTCTAAAGAGAAGGTGTCACGGCTAGACATTTCCTGTGTTGTGATTAAAAAAAATAATGATTTTAGAAATGCTTTGAACAAAATTGTTAGGACAAAAAAGAAGTGGTGCCAATCTACTACTTTTTAAATTATTGCATTTTCAGAATACTGTGAGATGTAATTATCTGATCTAGCAGCGAGAAAAAAATAAGCAGCTCATTACCAAAAATATGTTAATATGTTAACCAGAACTTCATGCAACTTGAATGTGGTTTCAACAATTATAAAGCAAAGATTATTTTTTTTTATTATTCAGATTTTTTTCTGCTTCAAACTAACAATATTGACACTGCTTTTTCTTACTAAGATGTTGTCAGGCTTTCCTCTTTTTCCTCCCCTTTCTCCAGTAAATTTCCTTACCAAATGCTAACACTTGCTGTGGGCAGTGGTTTCTCCCACTGAGACTGTCAGCTGCAGAGAGCACTTGGGCCTTGAAATACCCAGCGACTGTGAGCAGGGCAGGCAGCCACAGAGTTCAGCCCAAAGGGCAGTGCTAATTCAGAGCCATGCTTTACATTTTAGCGTGGAATAAAATAGATGAGCTTAAAGGTTCTTGTTAATTACTGAGCTGTTGCCAGTCTTCCTTTTGTCACAGTTGATAATACATAATCTGAAAATGGATCTCCTTGTTGCCTTGCGTTTTACCAGATTGGAGAATGACTTTTTTTGTTGTTTTTTTTTTTTCCCCATTTGAATTTCCGTGTCTAGTTTGTAAAGGAGACGGACAATGAAGTTCGCATGCGACTTCTGCAGTTTGTTACTGGCACTTGCCGATTACCACTGGGAGGATTTGCTGAGCTTATGGGTAAGTGAAGGCTGTAGGATGCCTGTGCTGGAACTGATCCGTTTCCAAATGAACCGTGCTGCAGATGTGTCGTGCCCTCAGCTTGGATTCAGGTCTTTTATGTCGGGAGAAGGCCCATGACATAAATAGAAATGAGCCCTTTTGCTAACTACAAACAGCATGTTCACTTTTATGTAATGTTGAGTAGCACATAATGAGTTCTGTCTGCTGTATACTACTTAACAAGAACAAATAGCACTTTATTTCCTAATTTTTCTTCTAGGAAGCAATGGTCCTCAGAAATTTTGCATTGAAAAAGTTGGTAAGGAAACCTGGTTACCAAGAAGTCACACTTGGTGAGTTGTTTTTATATACGTTAGTGGTTTTCTTTTCTGATTTTGCACTTGTTCTAAAATCTAAAATGAAATCTGATTTGAATCTCTGATCTCCATCTTTGGTTTCTTTAACTGCTCTGAGATGACAGTATTGAAAGCCTGCTGACTACCTTATTCTTATGTTTTTATGTTTTCTTACATTCTTATGTTTTGCTATTGCATTGTTTAATGTCAGTATCAGACACATCAAAATATTATCCTTCTTGCATGGAACTGAGAGATACTTCCCTAATTCTTTAATTTAAAGCGTATCAAATAATTGAGCAGAAGTCATGTTGTTGTCAAGTTTATATACAGTTATTACATATACGTATTATATGGTAATATTATGAAACGTAACCATATAGTCATGAGAGAAATCGGTGCTGAAGAAATCCCAGCAAATGTTCGGATCAGGTTCGTTTTGGCCCTTGCTCCCTTTTCCCTCCAGGCTGCGGATTCTCAGCCTGGCGTTTGCGCTCTGGGCTAGTGCCGCAGCCAGGGATGCCCTTGCGCCAGCAGCACCCGTGACAGTCCCTTGGCTTTGGGCGTCCTCGCCTTCCCCCTTTTCCCCAACGGGTGCCGTTTTCCTGAGCGAGGAGCAGAGCGGTTAAACATCATCTTTGTCTAGGATGGCCTTGGGGATGAGGGAAGAGTGAGACAGAATCATATCAGGAGTCTGTTAGGGCAAAGTCACAGGAAGAAGAGCTCGTAAGAGGTAAATATAGGACTTGGGCTTTTTCGTGTGCCTGAGTTTAGGGGTTTTAGGATTACATTAATTTCATGGTGAACATTTTTTTTCTCTGAATGTGGTATATCTCTGAATCTTGGGTTTTCTTTAGTCCTCAAAAGTTATGTTTTTTATATAATGTGACAGTGGCCTTTTTTTTCCTTAAAGTATTTCCTTAAAATGTGCTTTTTAAGTGTTCATAGAAATGACAAAGCAGTGAGAGCCCACTGATGCCACTTTCTAGCTTGTAATTGTTAGATCAGAACATTTTAACTCCTATCTTAAAAGTTTTGTGATGTTCCACAGGGATAGATAAACTTACCAAATGTGTTTTGTTTCTCTGTTTGTTTGTTTGTTTGTTTGTTGTTTTACTCAGTTTTAATCGTTTGGATTTGCCACCATATAAGAGCTATGAACAACTAAAAGAGAAGCTGCTCTTTGCCATTGAAGAAACAGAGGGATTTGGTCAAGAGTAGAAGTGGCTTCTGGTTCAAAAGGAGATCTTGCAAACTAGAAGGCCCAGCCAACTAAAATGCACACTTAATTGTATATAAGCTGTTTGTTCTGTACAGTGATCTTTCTGGAACTCTAAAAGTATAATTGTTCTCCGTTCTTCCACAAAGATATGCAAAACAGTTCAGCCTTTTCTACTTTTATTTATTGCCCTTCCAAATGACCAGAACCCCCCTCATAAATTTTGAAAGCAGACAAAAGACTTATTTAAGATATATATTAAAAATATAAATATATATACTAATGGGCTCTAGTTTTATAGAGCTTGAAGTGTATGAAACATTGCAGCCATTTAAAAGGGCCTGGATTTGCTTTATCTTGGCTTTATTATTCAGAAGAAATGTTTAAAACTGCTCTGTGTTCTCTCTCAACATTTCCAAGTTTGTTTTATTGCATGGCTGTTCTAAAAGGAGTTAAAGGCTTAGGCCACACGTATCCTAAATATGTAGAAAGATGCTGCTGGTATTTGAGATGACGGAATATGTTGTTCTGTCAGTTTAACTATTTTGAAACACATAAATAGCTGATATATCCCTCCCTCTACTATAGTGATGTAGCCAAGGTCATGAATAAAGCCTTTATGACTTGCACAAGAGTCATGTATAATAAGATGAATGTGATTTCATGTTGAAAGAAATTGGTGCCACTGTTCTGACTTATTGTAGGAGCTGAACAGAATATTTTAATTCATTTGAGCAGCATTGAAATTTGTTTACATATTACCTTGGGTTATTGCCACGAGGATGTTAGGTAATCTTTAAAGAAAAAAATAATAATAAAAGAGAAGATATTATACATTCGTTCTTTGGTCTGGTGTCTTGTAGGTTTTTTTTTTCCCTTTTTCCAATGTGGTGTCCTTTTTCCAACTGCATAGAGAATATCAATGTAAATTGAGATATAAGAGTATACAAAAGATAATGTGAACTTTGCTGCTTTCTGTGTTCATGTTCAGTTTCAATGATGGGATCTAGTAAACCCAAATGAAAGTTACATAAGCTTTGCACAGTTAAAAATGTTTTATTAAGTATTAAAGTCATTAAGCCATCCTCTTAAGTTCTTGTAGAAACTCAGATGTACATGAATTAAGTATGTCTAAAACCTGTCATTCTTTTATGTAGGCCAAGTTTGTCCTAAGTGCACAGTAATACAAAATAATCTTAAAATTTGTCTTATTGGTATTGAGGGCATTTGCTGAACTGCAAAGACGTGTAACAAAATCACAAAACCTTACTTGTGAATTATATTCGATGCTACTTTTAGCAAACCGTGCTTCCTATTATAGAGTAAAATTACCATTTATATTATGCTTTAAATATTAACTGTAAGTTCATTACATTTAACTTTTACAGAAATTTTGTACACACATGAACATGATCTTAGAATGATTAAAAACACTTCTGTAACATATCATATTGCACTGTTAAAAGTGTAACTGCAGAAAAAATACTGGTATATCTGTTCTTGTATCTTTCCAAACAGCACCTGAATTCTGCCAAAATTTTATTTTTCTACATGTTGGATTACATATTGAGGCTTTGCATTCTGAATGCAAGTGTACTGTGGAGCTGATTGATAACTTGTAAATAGCTTTGACAGCAGCAGCAGTGAAACTGGCCCAACAGACTGCTCTATATGACATGAATTTCCCCGAAGAGTTTCAGAAACTTCCACTGTGTGAAGGTTTCTCATACTGTACCACATATAGTCTGTAAAACCCTTTTCATGCATACACCTCTAAATTAATTTCAAGCATAAATCCACCTAAATTATGATGTTTGCCAGTTACAACGGAGGAAGCTTTAAAACAAACCAAAAACTCCAGTGCTGAGCAGCAGAAGCTTGTGTGGTTTACCTGAAAAATGATCAAGAGGGCTAAATGTCATATAGTTGAACTCTATGAATTTGCACTAACGAATGACTTGGTGACCCACTACCAACTGCTGAATCCTGTGAATCTGTGAGTTAAGTGAACAAAATAAAAGGAGAGAAAAAAAAAAAAGACAGCACATGGCAAAATGTACTTGGTTTGCTTTGGTGATTTTTAGGTGTCTCATAAGTGCAGTTGTAATCTATGAATTAACTTTAAATGACTGACTAAAGGAGTTTGGCTCTTAAGTAAAAAAGGAAAATGTATATAGTGCTCTGTGTGTGCCCATGTGGTTAAGCTGGATATTCCGGAACCAGAAATTTTAGCAGTAATGCATTGAAACTCTTTTTTCTGTTCCCATCCGTACTTACCAAAGTGCAGCTGTACTTGGGAGGAGGGAGGAAGAGAGGTCTGAAGAGAGGAAGGCAGTAAAGGCTCAGATCAGGTAAGGGAAGCAGTGAAGATATTACTTGAGGGTGCTACGCTCAAGTTGCTTAATTCAGTCTGCTCCTGCAAGCAGGTTCAGAGCTGCTCTTTTCAGAGGTCCCAAGGATCTTTACCTGGTCCCTGGATAGCTTTCCTCCTTGTGCAGATGCTCCTCTTCAGGGCAAGAGAGCTGCAGAAGGCTTTGCTGCAACCAGCCTCCCGGAAAACATCTGCCAATCACCAAATCACTTCTGATTGATTGATGGGAGAGTTTGAAGAATTGGTACCAACAGCTCTGATGCACTGTGACTCATCCACCCCTTAGCTTCAGAGTGCTAAACCTCATCATGTTGTCCTGTGTCAAGATTAAGGAATTTACTACATTGTAGTGGAGAAAAACAGCTTTTATCTAGCTCCATGATTTGAGGTAAGAATTAAAGCTGATCTCTGCCTGTCAGCTGTGAATTTTTATTGTTGACTTAGAATGAGCATGGCCGTGTGACATGGCTGGTTGGTCTTCCCTACACCGGCATCCATTGCCCCTTCTGTAGATCATGACTTGGGTCGCACTGAAAGGAGAACTAGGAATTCATAGTTCTAGATCGTTGGAGTTGCTACTGCTAATACCATGCATGGTTAAGACTAATTTTTTTTTTCATGATGCAAATTTTCAGTGTGGAAATTAACCTAACCTAGGTTAATTTTGTGTGTGTGTGTGTGTGTAAATTAGTGCTAAAATATTAGGAAAAAACCTGACTTTATCTTTACAAGTAAACGCCTGAATGGCTTCAGTATTGTAGCCCTGCCTTTCTAATGTATTCCAAATAGTATTCCCGGGGTGATAATAGTCTAGAGGCAGAAGGGTGTATTTCCAGCAGACCTGGTTTGGCCACTAAACTCTCAGAATTCACATCTTGTCAAAATGCAAAACATGAGCAAACATCACAAAATGCTGCCCCTTGCAGGGATGTGCAAGGGGTTCCTGCTTCACCTTTTGTGTGTTGTGCTTATTTTTGCTCTTAGCCCTTCTTGTGGGCCACTGTACAGGAATTAAGGTTGCTGGTGTTTTACAGACTTCTGATTAATGCCGCACAATCTAAAACTATTAATGGACATTACAGTACTATCAAAGGTGGCTGAATCACCCAGGAAAGAGAAGTGCTATAGAAATTTAGTTACACCTTAATGGCTAGGTAATGGCCCTATACCTCTTTTCTTTAATATTCCTGTTTCTTATTATTCCTTACAGCTAACATTTTACAGCTGAACAATGTAGAAATTCAACTCAATCTCTCAGTCTCTCCCCAGCTACTCATTGATGAATTCCTTTATTCCCATGTATGTCAACAGATATGATCATGTAATAAAACAATTAAGAGAGAGAGCAAGTTCAGGCTCTGTCTTTAATAAATGGAGTCAGCAGAGCATAAGTAGCAGATTGGTTTGGTTGCTTTTTGTTTTCCTATGCTGGTCACACTGGAGGTACTGAGTTCCCAGTGTCTTGTTTCTTGTTATATAGAATTAAGCAGTTCCAGAGCTTCTTTCTGTACCTAAAAAGAAAAGAATACAGTAATAAGGAAACGATGCCATGTCCACAAAGGCTCTGCCAGCAGACCTTATCCTGCAAGGACCAGACTGTTTCACAGCAGTCCATAAACTACTGCCCTCCTACAATCAGACAGCTTTCTTTCCATAGTTGTTCCCATTCTATAATTTAAGCATAAATGTTCTACTTGACTATGAGTGACAATAAAATGTTTTAAGCTAGTGCCTAAAGTGCAGCAATTCGTTTTGTTTTCAACTTAGATAAAGTTACTAACGGACTCCTGGTTCAAACAGTAGTGAGTTACCCTCTCTGGCCCTAACTGGTCAGCCTTGGGTTTTCAGAACTAAAGAGAAGCTAATGCAGCAGTGTGAAGTGAGAGACTCCTTTACCTAAGGCTTCTGTGTAAAAGAAATAAAATAAAATGGGTATGCCAGATAACATCAATATTAAAATTAAAAAGTCCTAACAAAGCAGTTCAGACAATGTAAGCCAACTATTACAGGAAAAGGAGAAAAATTCTGAGTATCAGCCTAAAGACCAAAGGCAGAGGGAGCAATCTGTAGTACTAGACTATGAAGTCTCATTCCCATCTTTTTGACACCCATCAATTTCGTGGTGTTACCCAGAGAATGGAGAGATGACCACTCCTCGCCGCAGCTATACAACATTCTAGAAAAAAACAAGTTTGTACCAGCAGTCCAACCGCTGCGGCAGCTGAGGGCTTTAAGGGCTTAACTGTTGCACAAAGACCATTTGTGGCTTTGTGCTTTCTTCCTCGTGGAAGAAAGACTGTTGGATGCATGAGAGGAACAAGTCATCACATCCACTCAGAACTGCTGAAAGAACTGACTAATCTCTTACCTACCTCAAGCCCCTACTTTAAGCTACTGAATTCCTGCACATCTTCCCCAACACTGGATGAAAGGAACCCTTACTCATACTCCTACTGAAAGAGGTTACTGAAGGATCTTGCTCTCTGTGGGAGAGACTTCAATCAGTTTGAATCTTACAAGAGAATCTGCAAAGTGGGAAAAACTTGAATTTCTTTTTCTGATTAAAAAAAAAAAAAAACTCTCCAGATGAAGTGTTTCCTACAATTAGGTCACTCGTAATGTCACAGCTAACTTGGATATTTGCTGTAACAGTTAAACCCTGATCTCACACTGCAGCTTTATGGTGAGTGAATCAAGAGCAGCCAGGGCTGCCCAAACCAGGAGGCTTCTGAGCAAGTGGCAAAGGAAAGCCAGGGTCTCGCGTGGCAGCTGGCAACAGAGCTGCTCCGAGGGGAACGTTCCCTCCCTTTGTCGCAATGCAGGGAGGCTGGATCTCGCCCTAGCTGCCTAGAAGGAAATGGAAGGCTAGATTTTAGGGATCTAGCAGGTTGTCATTCATCCATCCTTTCTTGTGATTCCACTGGAGAGTTTTTATTTAAGTCTTTTAAAATAGAGCATTTACCTTTTTAGCTTAAGCACAGATTCACTTTTTCTCTGCCTAGTATAGCCATAGGTTATCTGCCCTAACTTGAACATAGTTAAGGTAATAATAATAATTATCATTAAAAACCACAACACATACACCTGCAGAAAGAATAATAGCAATCCTTTATTAATAGAAAGCTTCCAACCCTTATGTTCAGCTGACACAACACAGTTTGTGTCTGGATGTAATCCTGGAATAGCTGCTAAATTATCACTTACTCTGCAGTAATTTTACATATTTCACTGCCATAACATCACACACGTTGACTCTAAAACATAACTGCACCGTCACACTTTTAAACTTCCTACCTGTTTGTCCTCCTCTGTATGTGCAGGATATTCCTTGGCTTTGCTTAGCCACAGGAGAGCCATCTTTTTGTTGTTCAACTTCAGGTACGTCTTTCCCAAATAGAGCAAGTTTTTGCTGTAGAAATTGGGATCAGCTGTACAGAAACAGGAATAAAAGTTGTTTGAATCATAGTGAGCAGCAGACTATCAAAGTCCTGACACTATTGTCACTCCTTTAAACATTTCCTTCAGGAAAGATGAATACCACTTTGGATTAGAAGGAAGCCAGCATGAAAGTTTTACTGGCTATACTTCAGTCTTAAGTACCGTTACATTAGTCAGTAGTTAAATGAATGCAGTATATGAAAGTAAGCCTGTGACAACAGGAAATGATGAGTTTATGCATAACACCAGCAGCTTCTTTTTGTAAATTTTGTGCTTTTTGGGGACATAGTAGGTGCAAGCAGAAGTGTAACCAGCTTAGCCAGAATCTGCAAGAGAATAAGGGGGCCTATTTCAAATCATGTGCACTAGCTTTTGTTACAGTGATAGATGAAACTAGCTTTTGTTACATGAAAAACAACAACAAAATGTTTTTATCAGCCTTCTCTACTTTTTTTAAGCTGCTTTTATGAAGCGTGTTTTTAGTTACTGACTGCTATCAAAGGACTTGCCTACTGTCCACGCTTGGTAGAGCAAAAGTTTTCTCAGATGTTCAGTCCAAAGTCAGGGGTCAAAACACTGGTAGTTACGAGTGTGTGATCACAGCACCCGAGCAGTGCGTGGCAGGGGCAGGTAAAGGCCTCGCCGAGGAGGTGGCACGGGCAGGTAAAGGCCTCGCCGAGGAGGTGGCAGGGGCAGGTAAAGCCTCGCCGAGTAAAGCACCGTTGGGCGGCCGCCCTGCTGCTGCCTCCCCTCACCGC
>NW_010578319.1:27686-41037 GCF_000705375.1 Tinamus guttatus
GCTCGCTCCTCCTTGTCTCCCTGTCCCCTTGCTCTGGGTTTCCACATTCACACACATCCCTCCTGCTCCCGGAAAGCCACAGCTGCAAACGCAGCAGAACCTGCCTGGAATTGCAAAGCCGGACATCGCCACGCAGGCCGGCTCTGCTGACGTATCATTTTGCTATCACCTAGGCCTCATTAGCATGCAGCTCCTCTGCAGGCCTTGGCTTTCTCACCGCCTTCCCCACACTTCTTATTCAACACGGGCTCGATGGTATCGCTCAGGCCGGCTTTCTCGGCCCCCACGTTCCCCCTATCGATTATTTCCGCGGAGCTCCTGATCCCCCAGCGCCATGTCCGCCCTTCCCTGGGATGGAAACGGAGCCACAATGTCAGGGGACCTCAGCACCAGCCGCGTCGGCTCGCTCCTATTTCACAGACAGAGGGGAAAAAGATGGAAAACTCCGTCGGAAAAGCTGCAGAGGAGAGAAATCAAAATGCAGCGTTCTCGCTTAACGGCTCCTGCCGGCGTGGCCTTGCATCACGGATGTGCAGCACGCTCCGAGCACTTGCCATGCCCCACCGCACTTCCTTCCCTATTGTATGGAGATGCCGGAGCTTTTTAACCTGCATATTGACTAGCAAGGAGAAACCCGGGGAGCTTAATGACATCCTGCAAATTCATCATCACTGGAGCTGCCAAGAGCCTTGTAACAACCATCCCACGTCCTCTTGCAAGGATGACGTTGGCTACACGCTAATGGTCTCGGAAACCTTTTGGTTCAATTCGCCGCTATGAGGGCTTTCTGTTTCTAAGGCGAGGTGAATCTACAGCTGGGTTTTGCAGAGCTCGGTGGGGAAAAGAAATGAAAGAGCTTGAGAATCGGTTGTTTTTCTGGGAATCGGCAGAGTCGAGGGCAGCTCAGCGGAGGGGCAGTGGAACAGCAGGGCAAGTGGCACCGTGTTCCATGCTGAGGCGACGGAAAGGGCTGCTGCACAAAAGGAAGAAGTTTAAATAAAGATGAAGCGGATGCAGCTACATCGCTGTGAGGCCCCTCCATTCAGTCTCCACCTCAGAGGTTACCTGAAGCGAGACCTTTGCAGTGGCCTTTCCCAACCCCTCCATTTCTCACCAGCAGGTCTTTTCATGAATGAGGATATGGACTATGAATCCTTCAAAGTTTTCCACTTCTTTCCTCACCTTTTGGTATGTTCACACATTCCCTTAACCCAATGCAGACCTCTCTGCTTCTTCCTCTCTGTCACGCCTGTGCCAGGATACAGTCCTCGACGTCCAGATCCGTCACCCTGCTCCTTCCAGGGAGGTTTTCCCTCTCCCATGGTCACCCGTCGCTTGTGTGCAAATGACTTTCAGGCCAGCTCCCCACCTTTCCTGTTGTTTCTCTTGGCTCTCTGCTGACATACTTCAAAAACATCTCTTGAACATTTTCTTTTAGTCTGGATTCTACTTAATGCTCCTCTGCCATTTTGAGTTTGAAAGTGCTCAGCAAATCCCAACACCTTCATCTTTTTTTTCCCTCCTAATCCCTTTGTGCTCCTCTTTGCCACCAGTGCTGATAACTGCACTCTGCTTTTGGAATAATCAATATCCTAGAGGATTAGCCCTAACCGTTAATTTATGACTCCTCTGAAGCTTCCTACACCCAGGGCAGCCTCGGCTCGGTGCTAAGAGCTCAGTGGTGAGGTGACCCATTGGGGTCGCTCCCTCCTTGGGGCAGAGGAAGGGACTGAATAACCTCTTGTGATCTAGCTCTTCTCCCTGTTATTCAGTTTAAATGGCTACAAAATGCCATACGGATGGATGGGTCTGAAAGCCTCCAAACATGAGGAATATGCACAGCTGCTGCTTTCTTATGCAAGGAGAAACATCCATGCACAGGCAGTATCACAGAGCAACACAAATTAATATCGGAGACTCTCCCGTCAAGCAGCTTTAACCACCACGGGACACATTTCTTCTCTTCCTATGCAGGGTCCCCTCTGTTCGCTACCTGCAAGAACAGTCCACAATCGAGCATAAAACCACCGTATAGACACAGAGCCTCTGAAGCAGACACGACAGTCCTGGGTATCGGAGAGCTGTAGCACTGACTCAAAGTCACCTGCGTGCTGCCTGACACCGACCCAATAGACCACGTTTTCAAGCCCTTACACGGCTGCTCATTTGTTTGCAGCCAATTCGCTCCGAACGAGCGCGCTGACAGCGAGGGAACGGAGGAGGAGAACGCCGTCGTCTCCAGAAGGTGATTTTATCGGGGGCACTAACTGAATAGAGCTACAGCTCTTGCTGTCTCCGAGGCTCACCCAATTTAAAATTTAGAAAGGTATCCAGGTGACACTATATGATTTAAAAGTTAATTAAACTGAGTGATATAGTATAACAGCCCCAGGTGTTTATTTCAAGCTAGCCAGTTTCTACAGCATTTAGAAGGAACGAATAGGAGGAAAAATCTAATAAAAAACCTTGTGAGTGTTGCATTAAGAAGTAATCACGCTGTTAAATCATTCTGGTTCTGGAGCACTTCTAATAACTTCAAATCTTGGCAATTCTCTCAAGCTCGGGCTCATTTCCATTGTTCTGTTTTCCTCCTCCTTGGAGCTGGCAGGTTTTCCCTTTTAAGAACCCCGTGAGAGCTCTGCAGAGGCCGGCAGTGTGTGCAGCAGCCTCAGGGCTCTGTGCATCGGCTGTGTCAACAGCTACACCTTTGCTCGGAGGCAGCTGGATCCCTTCGGAGCGCTAATGGAGCAGCTGGAACAGCACCATCCCCTCCACGCTCTTGCTGGGCTAGGGAAGCAGTAGTCCAAAGCGAAGAGCCAGCACTGGGGTACGCGGCGAGGACTCAGCAGAAACAAGAGAGCGGCTGGAATGTAAAAGATACATAAGGGGAAGAGCAAATAGAGGCCAAGGAAACGGGATGGTCTGGGAGAGATTTGCTTTCTCCTGCAGACCCAGTTTTTACAGAAAATGCACGGATAAGAGGTTGTCTATGACAAGGCTGAAGTACAAAAGCTTTTGCTCTTCTCAGTAACACTCCTGGAATGGGAATGTCTCCTGCATAGGACCGTATCTGTCCCCAAGGCCCCACTGACCTAGAATCCTCCTTTGCAGGACTTTTGCCCCCCGTATCTGCCATTCACCTGGCACAGGTCCAGCAGCAGACTCCTCTTCCTTTCCATGATTCATCACCTTCCTTCTATAGGTTCTACAAACTTTCTAAAACTTTTGATCTTCCAGTTTCAGGGTCCCCTCATAGCCAAAGACCACCTCTACCAGCACTGCTTAGAAAAGTAGCAAAAGCCATGTGCCGTAGTGGTTGATTTAAAGGACAGAGATGGGGTGGCATGATGGGGTGAAAAGGAAGTAGGGACTTTTCAATGTCACCAGCACTTCTGAAAGGCCCCGCGATACCTCCGAGGGCATTCCATCTATGAGTGCTCCTCTGCATTCGAAGGAAAAGTCCACTTTTCCATAACTCGTCAGGTTAATAAATGACTCCCTCTTCTCCCTACAGCCTCTCCTATTACCAATTCTCATGCAGCGTGCCGGAGCCTCCTTTCACTATTAATACCACTCACTGTGAAATGTAATTACCAGCTCTATCACAAAGCGTCAGGCACATTTATCCACTGTACACACTCGCTGACTCCAGATCACATCAGTCACTGGCAGGCTTGTTCTGACAATGTTGCCCAATGGAAAAAGTGTCTGCAAAGGCTCCCAGCTAACACAGGCCACTTAAGCAGAGTGTAGAACTGCTCTGTGGTTTGAAAACGGGCTCAATGAGCGCACACAAAAACAAGAAGCAAAGAGAGATACTTAATTTAATACAGAGTCATAATTTAAATCCAAAGAAAAGAACAGTGATAGGCAGAGTGAAGTGTCTGGCTGGAGAAGATGGATGAGTAAACGCTCTGGAAAGCAATTCAGAATGATCGAGTGAAATGAATGGCTCCCTCCTCCAGGCTGACACAAGCAAAATCCCTCGTTTGCTTTATGCTTTAACTCTTGCCATTATGTTTTCACTAAAGCCAATAAAAAGCTCACTTACTGTCCCTGGCTTGTGGCTTTCTTCTTCTCCTCCTTTTGACACTTTCCTGCAGCCATTCCCCAGCAAGCATGCAGGATACCAAGCACTCACACCATTCAATTCCTTCTCATTTGGCAAAACAGAAACTCACAAAGGACAGGGACTCAGCCAGGTATCTACCAGCTTCAGCTTTACTTAAAGATCCTATTACTTGCAGGTGAAAATAATACGCACTCTGACTGATGTCCAACCAACTCTTTCCTTAAGTGCTTCAGATTCCACTGAGCCAGAGGCAGTCGTTGCTCTCCTCTCTGAATGTTGCTCTTTGAAGGCATCACCTTCATCACGCTCCATACTCTGGCAGCAGCGGCCTATGCTTATGATAGGAAATAGATAAAATCTGAACTTTATTTACAGTTCAGTGTTATCATTTGACCAGGAACAAAATAATAAAAGCCAGAGAAACACAACTCAATACTTGTGAAAATGTAACATCAGAATAATCACAATACTTGAAGAGAGGTGAACCAAAACAAACAGGATTCATTTTGTTAACTGCTTATCCATTGGAGTGTTCCCAACTTCTGGAATACAGTGTTGTCCCTCATAGACCTTCCACCTGTGGTTCGGACCCTTAGCATCCTTCAAAATTCCAAGTAAAAAGTGGAGCTTCTTCTAGGCTAAGATAATGTCAGAGCTCCAGTCCACGCGCTGGAATAACCTGCATCTTCGACTGCCGCCTACACCAAAAGATCCCCAGACACATCTGCCTTTTCTTTCTTCCCCCGAGGGGATCTCAGTAACAGTGTAAAGCCAATGAACAATCTGCACTCCAGCAACTTCCCTTGCCCAGTGGTTTCCTAGACAGAGGTAGGACAAAGGTGCGTTGAAAAAGAAAAGGAGTTTTGAGGGTACTTTTTTCATAAGAAAAAGATATGCAGAAGGAAAAGTAGAGCTGGCAAAAATGTTATAAGTTCTAAATAACACAGTACTGTTCTTCTGGGGATGAGAAAGGAAACTAGTTAGGCATCTTCCAATTAAAATAAAGCACTATGGTGTAACCTGCCATGGCACGTTTGCCCTGTGCACACACCAAAGCAACATTTGGAATAAATCTGTGTGCTCTTAGAAGTGTAATAGTGCTCCCAGAAGCCTGGGAGGATCAGATGTTCCTCCTTCCACATGACTGTTCTCTTCAAGTGCTTAACAAATGCAACTGGTAGGAGAGAAGGCAAGGAAACAGCTGAAACTTCAAACCTTTCTCACACTCCCAAAATTTTGGTGCTGCTTTCAATAATGATTAATTTGTGGATCATCTACTCCTAATTTCACACAATAATGATACTTCCTGCTTTGATTCAGGCCTTTTTAAGCATGATGGTGGCAGATGGCAGGCTATTACACAGCATGGCCATACTGCGATGGGAGCAGGAAGGATTATTAACAAAAATAGCAACTCTTCAAAATCAAAAAGGTGAAGGCCCACAGAAGAGCTATGATTTTATTTTTACACCTCCAACACCAGTTATTTGAATGCATTATGAATGCTGTAAATATACTCAATGGATATAATGAAAATACATTATTAATTTTTCACTCATTATTAATGAGCTTATAAATTCACAAGTGATGGAGCCATGACAGTGTGAGGGAAAGGTCATGAATAATAACTGGAGATGAATAATATATGCACAGTGAGCTTACGGGATCCCATGCTCATGCGACTGTAGTGCTTCATGTTTATTTAACCTGGCCACGCACTGACTTTTTATTCTTTGTTGGATAATAGCAGCAAGAATTGCAGCCACTACAATCTCTATTAATTCAGTGTAACAGATCACAGTGAACAGCTGAACCTTTTGCAGGGAGAATAGCGTAGACTAAAACCCAGGGATCCCCCTTCCCTTCTCCATCACTGTTCTTCCTCCATGAGATCTTCAAGATCTTCATGGGTCCCCTCATTTGCTTTTATTGCCAGCATGTGGCAAACACGAGGTTTGGAAAGAGCCATGGCTGACCCAGAGATAAACTCAGGTCAGGCTCATGTGTTGAGTGAGGGTCACTAACCTGAGGTCAGGGGAGACTTGCCAAAATCTCTGGTGGTTTCTGTGTTCCACAGACAAGGGAGGGCAGCCCAGTGCTGTTTGCACCTACAGACAACTTCGTTTTGGTTCCATCTGTTAGGACTAATTTGTTAATTATTAAATAGATAATTTATCATCGCAGCCTGCTTGATCTGTGTTTACTATCCACTGTCTGAAGTAAAGGGAGTGCTGTGTGAATAAATATGGGATTAATTAATAAAGAAAAGTTCAGGCAACTGTGAAGCTGCAGTGGCTGCTTCTAGTCACTGCTAAGCAAAAAGATGATGAGGACAACATCAGGAATCCAAGTCTTCGAACATCAGATTTCCTTCTTTCCCTGAACTAACTGCTGCTGGATGATGGAAAGCAAACTCACTCTGGAGACATTCACCTTAGCCCTTTCCAACCAATTTCTTCCAAGACTGAATCCAGCTACTCCATTAATCACAAACTGTGAACAAGCAACTCTCCAGAGGGTTGGTCTGGGCAGCGTCCTTGTGTCATTCCTCAAAACATGGCCAAGAATTGTGTCACTGCCACCTTGCTTGGGACTCTATAAAGCAGAGTCAAAGCAGCACATCATCCGTCCTCGGAGCAGGGACCCAAGCTCTGCTTCTCTCAGCCACTGTTCGGCTGATCGGACACTGATCGGACTCTTCAGGTCCTCACACACTCAGATCCAAGTCCTCGTAAGGCTGCTTAGGGAGCAGCTCCCTCCTTATCGCTTTAGTTTTAGAAATTTTCACTTGTCATTCCTCAAAGGGAATCTCAAAAGCAGCAGGATAACCCAAATCCATGTGTCAGCCTCAGCTGAGCAAGTCTTACTGCTACGCTGCAGTATGGAGGAGCTGCACTTTGGAAACCTCCGAAACAGGTGATGGCTCCTGATTTCGGCCTTTGTCAAATTTATTATTTTTGGATGAAGGGGAAGATGGGAGGAGAAAGAGGCTGAAAGTGGTGCCAGTTGGAAGAAAGATGCTTTCAGAAGCTCCTGATACACTGAAACTTGTCTTCCCACATTTCATACAGTAAAAGGCAAGGAGAAAGTCACACCTGGAACCCACCTTCCTTCACTAATGTAAGATGACCATTCAAACAGTAAAATCCCCAAATGAACCTGATGAAATGGCAAGGAAAAGACAATGTTTACATCAAGAAAAAAAATCTTCCTGAATAAGTGAACCTACGTAATAGGCCACAGGCAAAATAAATGCCAACATGCATAAACATATAGGAAAGATTCTGAAGTGCAGGTACCCGAGAAGTCATTCCCACGCTGTCAACTGATGGGAAGAGCCTACATGGAAGGGATAACTTCCGAAGAGCCAAGTGTCCAACTCACCACAGTATTCAGTCTTCTAAGGTACTGAGGGAAATCAAAGCAAAGAGGTGGCAAGTTATTTGATCAAAGACACTTTTCAGGTTAACGGACAGGCCACAAACAGCAATCACATCTCCAGTCATGCAGGCTAAAAAGGAGAGACATCATGTTTGCTTCATGGTAGCAAAAGACCTTCCCCATAAAGGAAAACAACCTTCCCCATAAAACTTATTCGGCCAGATCTTAAGGGAAATTCAGGTGACCTTTTGGTTAACCGTTGCTCTGCTGTACCTCTGGGCAGCTGCTTCTCCACTGCCTCAACTGCTCATGACCAATTTAACAAGTATTTTGTACAAACAAAAGTTTTCTTGCTAAATAAAATAATTATGACAGAGTAAGCAAAAACTTTTTAAAAATGCATGTTTTGAAGTGATTGCTTTTTAAATTGGCTGGTTTAACATTTGTATTTAGATTTAATTTTCAACTTGATTATCCTTACCACAAGGTCAGGCTGCTGGAGACACAAATTAGCCCTGAAGCCTCTAGCGTTCACTAGGCCTCCCAAAGGAATTCACTTGGCACTTCTGCATTCCTCCAACTCCCTTTCCATTTGTTATTACTATTATTTAAGAAAGTAAGATTACATTTACACCAACAGCAGATGTATTTTCCTAGTGCTCCAACAGTAATTTTAAAATGAGATGATGCTCTGGAGCCCCAAGTACTAATCACAGCTCTGACAACTCCTTTCCCTAATGGCCTGAAGAAAATCTCCATCCTACCCCAACTGTCCCTGTCCATAAAACAAGCAATGATAACAACCAGCCAGGAAGGTATGCCAGCAAGTGAATTAATTATGTTAGGGAATTGCTTGAAACACAAATGCTACAAGCTGGGACAAACAAAGCTATTGCGTTTTCAATCCTGTGACAGCACACGAGGTGCACCTAGGCCGATGCGACGACTGCCTCCAATGTAAGGTAGGTTTGCAGCCCAATTACTATTGTAGCACAGAAAAGCCATTTTCTTCTCAGCAGAATTACCTAGTTGTTAGCAAAGGCAGCCACAGCTTTCTCTTTCCTACTTCAGTAGAGCCTTATATGTTCTTCTGCTGTTTCCCAGAACCAATATTTGCACCATCAGGCGCTCTGCTCATCAGCAGTATCCTTGATTTCTCATAGGTTCACAAATTGTGAAGCTCAAAAGAACCGTAAGAATCAGCCAATCTAAGCTGATGAAAAGCACAAGCTAGTGAATTAAGCAAAGCAATTCCTGCATCAGGCTCATAATTGCTAGCTGAGTTAGAACATTTCTTGTACAAGAATATCCCATCTTCATTTAGACACTTCAAAGTGATGGTGAATCCCCCATGTACTGAGATAAATAGTTTCAATGGTTAATTACCCCTGTCGTAACAAAAGCATTTCCTTATTTCTAATCTTTCCTGGTTTCTACTTCCAGGCATTTGATCTTGTTATGCTTTTGTCCAACAGATTAAAGAGCTCTTTACTAGCCAAAATCTCCTTCCCAAATATGAACTCTGACTATACGATCAAGCTGTGTATTAACCTACTCTTTGTTAAGTTAATTAGAAGGAATTTCTTCAGCTTCTCATTGTCATTAGATCTTGAGGTGAGGCAGGAGAAGTAGATACTGCCCAGAAAGGAGTTCACTGCTTTTTGGTGAAAAGTGGGCTAAACTAATAATGTATTAAAACAGAAATGCACGTGCTGTTCACTTTATACTATCAGCCAAGTCTCTGTGCTAGCTTGTCCTGACTCCTCTCGTCCCATATAGCCAATATTGGCAGCAATGTTGGAAGCTGGTTTCAGGTTGACCTTGTGCATCTCCTTGCAGGTGACCCTATCTCAACAGAGACAGAATAGGACGAAGGCAACTTCTGGCGTCCTCGGAGATTCTGCTGGAAAAGCCACCAAGGGCTCAGTATTGCTTATCAAGAGCCTGTGTGCTAAGCTGGCACCAAGGCTCTTTGCCAGCTGTTCTTTCTTCCCAAAGCTGCTCTGCTTTCTCCTGCCCGCATGGCGAGTTATCTACACAGTCATCTCTCCCCCTAGCACTAACTGGAGCTCTTGGATCACTTCTCCTCTCTCCTCCCACTCCCCTCACACACGTGCCTTTTCTTCACCCTCTTCCTTGCCAAGTTGCCTTGAAGAGCATCTTCTCCCCTCCTTTCCACGCTTCACTCAGTCTCTTTGTGGGAGGACTATGGGGCTGGTGTCCTCCTCAGCGTGCCATCTCAGCCCACGAGATCCCTCTTCTCCTATCTGAAACACCCAGGCTCAGCATGAACTCCTCTTTTGCAGCCATTGCTGTCCTCCTGATCAGCCCTGCTACACTAGATAGGGGGGAAAAACTCTTTCTGGAGAGAGAAACTACTGCTCAGTACCAATGATATTCTGTCACTACCGACCAGCATCCAGACCCTTTAGGTAAAAAGGTCTGGTCTCTATCGACTGGTCCTCTGGCATTGCCAACACTGTGAAAGAACACTTTTTCCCACCAGTTTGGTCTGTGACTTAATGAAAAGGGGTTGAAATTCAGTGAAACCAGCATCTCCATCATCACCTCTCTGTGACTTCCTCTCAATGCCCTGATAATTTCATTTAGGCAACCTGGAAAATAGAGGCAAAGCCCAAACCTGGTGTGATTAGAGACTGTCAGATACACCCTTCCATGCGATTACTTTCTGTAATGAGCTGTCAGACCACGAAGCTGCCAGTGTCACACGCGGCTGCGCACACAGAGATCCTTCCAGGCGCAGAGGAAGGCCGAAACTTTGCGGGCATGGCTGGAACTCGGCTGGCGGAGCCCAGGGAGTCGTGGTAAATGCGGGAGGCCGTTAAGGAAGTCAGCGCCTTTCCCATGGAGGCCTTTAGGCAATAGTAAGAAATCAGCTCTAAGGGTTGGTTCTCACCAGTGGTGTGAGTACTCTGGACATAAATTTTGTTATATTAATGAGTCACAGCGGCCACATAACCCACCGTTCCATCATTTCTTCCTTTCTAATGGCTCCTCCCGGAGATCTAATCTCAGTAAAATGCTGGAGGAGCCTCTCAAATGGCCATGTTTTACTGCTGTCAGTCTATCACGGGTTCCTCATGCCAAAGGGCCACAGGGGAATAATCTCCTATTTCAGAGATCAAAGTTCTGTATTAATGATCGGGCAGAGCTGCTCACCCTGGCGCAGACCTCCTGAGAAACTTGCTGCCTCTCCCCAGCCAAACGTCTCCTTTGTTTATAGCAACAGCATTAATCCAGACAGCAGCTTCCCGATACGGTCATTATTTACTATTTGTTTAGTGCCCAAAATGCAACAGGTATTTGGGAGGACATGATGGAGGCAGAGTCACTTCCCTGGAAAGCTTCCAGGCTAATAATAGAAAAAAGCCCTGAGAGAAGATGAATGAGGACTGCCTTGACATGCAGGATGGGTTTGGATAGATAAAGAATTCAATTGCTTCTCACTACTTTCCTCTCCGCAATAGTACTTTACACCACTTGCTACTGCACGTAACACATGCACCGAGGTGGTTCCTTTACTCAGATGTGGAACAGGATAGAGAAGGAAAGAAAGATGGCAGGAAAAAGGGAGAACAGCTACAGAGGCAGGAAGGAAGCATGAGGACCTGGAGATGTTTGACCACACTAACAGTGTCTAAACCTCCGGAACCATGATTCTTCAAGCAGAACCAGAATGCTCCTGTCTCCTGGCTTTGTTTTTGACTGATGGATGTCAAAAATTTGGCAGGTCTCTTCCAACTTCTGCAGGAATTATACTCTCTCTCCTGCTCTCCTCTGTTACAATGATAAAAGAGTGAAGAAAGTCAGCTAGAGAACTATAAAACTGGCACAAATTCCAAAGAGAGGACTCTATGTTTTGGGACTCCACAAACATGAAGATGTGCTTCAAAGCTCTCAAGAACTTTCTTCCCTACATTTAAGTGCTGAAAAATGCTTCAAAGGAAGCTCAGGAGCATCCATCTCTATTTTACACAGGACAGTGGTCTTCAATCTAAAGCTCAACAGACAACTTACATAGATTTAACACGAGGTGGCTAAGAAAAGCAAAGCGGTTGTCACTGTCAGTTTACATCCATGAGACCGTGTTCATGTCTCCATCAGGAAATATTTAGACATCCGTGAGCTGCAAACAACTCACGCAGGTTACATCACACGATTCCCAAGCTCGGAGAGGAGCCACAAATGGGAAGCAGGACAAGCCCTTGGGCAGCCCTGCTCCACTCTGCAGCGACACACAGGAATTGCGTCCCGGGCGACATGCACCCAGTCTGCACCTTAGCAGGGCGCAGGCAGGTTACGCTGCCACCAAGAAAATCAACATTTATCACTGTCTCTTAGGCAACTATCTTCTGTGCCAGTCATCTGAACGCTTGAGTGTTTACATGGACCATTCAGGTAAATACAAGCTCTGTCTGTGCTAAAAAGAAAAGTGTCTCCATTTAGAAAGCCAGATTGGGCTTTCCCAGCAGCTAGAAGCACTTATCTGGAAACTGTGACACAGATGAAATAACTCCAAAAAACGGGCTTCCATAAAGGAGATAGGCACTATTTCTATTTGGGGTTTATTGACAGCATTACAGGCCACAAGCAAGCTGCCCTGTTTTCACCTGTGGTCTAGTGCTGCCCGTTAAAACTACTTTAGAAAATATTTAGTGCACTGAAGGCTTGGTGAGTGCTGGCTGAGTGCAGGAAGGGCTGGGACAGGCCACAGGACCTGAGGGGTCAGAAGCAAGAGAAAACACTGCCATGGTGCAGACAGCCCCATTAGCAAAGCCTGGCAGAAAGGGGCAGATAAACACGAGGGTTTTTGATTTTTCTAACCACACTGGAAGAACTACTGCTTTTTATAGCATGGAAATCTGCTCTTCGCAGTGTTAGCAAGATCCTTGCTCTCCTTCACCTCCTGGAAACCTTTCTCTCCTGAGAGGAGCAACTTCTGCGCTTTAGGGAATTGGCTGCTTTCCGAGGACACGTTTGACACAGGAGGGACCCTGGTTAACACAGCGGTGCTGCCCCAGCAGCTCTCCTGCCTCTGCCGCTCCTGGCACGCGCCGGTGAGCGCAGCCTCCAGCAAGCACCGGCTGCTGAACTGAGCTCATCCGGAGAAGGTGCCGTTTCTGCCGGGATTAGGCAACGTGCGTGGCAAGCCTCCTGTTTGCAGCTCTTCTCATCCCCTTGCTATTCGCATCTCTGTGCTGGACTAGTTTCAGACAACTGCCTAGCACTGGCTGCTGCTCCATAGCGCCCAAACCCCTCATCTGTAGTTCTCTCCAGCATTCTTCCTGCATGCTCTGCTGAGGATCCTCATTCACGTGCTCAGGTGGCCAAATGCCTACCAGTCACGCTGTGCTTCACCCGGAGTACAGCTGTGCTGTCACTCGGTGACACGTGTGACAAGCTGGGGATCATCAGCGTAGGGATCTGTGACCGTGCTTCGCTCGGACCACTCTGCTACACAGCTCATCGATGGAAAGAGCCAGCAGAAGAATAATGGAACAGGAAAGAAGGAATAACCTGAAGAAACTGTATCGCTTCTCTCCAAACACCCCAGCCTACAATCCACAGCACTTCCCTGGGGCCTGTTCCAGAAGCAGACACAGAGATCTGGACATTTCTTGAACAAAATCTCCCCTGCCTTGGTCCACTACAACTCTAATGAGACCCGTGCTTAAGAGGGAGTCTGAACTCACAGAAGGCAAGGTCAGAGGTTTCATGGCTTAAAGCATTCAGGAAGGGAGCCGGGACACGGGAGTCCCCACGGATGTGCGAGCTTCCTCCCAGCACACAGTCCTCTGATCCCGGGAGGACAGTGGCCTCTGTGCTGGCAGGTCCTCTCTGATACGATGTATGTGCAGCTCTGCACGTGCATCTCAG
>NW_010578320.1:0-21994 GCF_000705375.1 Tinamus guttatus
AGGATCTTAACAGGACTCCCAGTTCCTGGGTATGCATGTGCCCAAATATTTCTGGGGCGGGGGGGAAGGCGACATTCTGCCACTATGTCAGACTAGTCTGGAAAGATCTGTATTAGCACTTACCATTTTCTTACTGTCACACCTTCTTTGAAATTTGGTCCTGACTCAGAAAGTGCTTTCTACCCACCCATCTGAAAACGAGCCAGGCCAAACTACGTGAAAAGGACGGATTCGCAGAACGGCTGCGGCTGGACCTTGTAAGTTAGATTATTTTTTCAGTTGGGAATGTATTAAATCCTGCCCCTGTATGTATAAACTATCTGTATGTAAAGATACAGAACCCTAGGAAAGCAGAGATTAAAATGCAGACTTCAGTAAATCTCAAATCCTACCTCCTACTCAAAGTGGGGCTAAATTCAGACTCAGATCAATCACCCACGGTCTTGTCCAGCTGAGATCTGAGATTTCCAAGAATAGAGATTCTATGGCATTTCTGGGCCACTAAGGGGTTCCACCGCTCAGCCACTCTCACAGTGAACAATTCTTTCCCTTCTTTCTTTATAAATGACAAATATGAGCAACTAGAAGAATTTATGTCACACACTTACTTGAAGAGCCAAAAAAATCTGACATCCACTCACACAGTTGAAGCAGAAATGGAGACTGTCTTGAAACAGGAGAGAAGCTTAAAAAGCATATTGGTTTAGTTAGCTCTAGACCTACTACCAAGAAAAAAAATTAACTCCCACAACAGAGTTAATTTTTCTGTTCTAGTTTTAAGCCATATTTATAGAATCTACTTCCAAATTTTATCTACAAGTTTTACAAGTGCTAAAGAATGGGTAAATAAAGTCCACATTTTACGCTTGGATATCTAGTGTCCCCATTTTGCACATGTAGCTAATACCTCTGGAGTTCCACATGGAAAAAGTCTGGCCCACAGAAACTGCCTATGTTTTATAAATGCACCTACTCAGAATTGTTTACTGCAACAGTATTTCCAGAGTAACACTTTCCAAACATAAAGAGTGCATTAAAAGCTATACACACCTGTAGTATCTTAACTGCAAAGAACTCCCCACGAGCAATGTGTTTGCGTTTGCAGACCATCTGCAAGTCATTTTAGTTAAGTACCCATCAGTTTCACATGTGATATTGATATTCATATCTAATCAAAACACATTGAAAGTTTATTAATAGAGATATAATTGTTCATATAACAACATGCAAGTCATTATTGCTTGATAAAAGGTAACTGGAGTTCAAAATATTCTGACTTTACTATTAAATTACACAAAAATTACAAACGGAAATCATCAGGAATCTTACCTACTACATATAATTCAGCGTATCTGTGATGACACTCCCTATTTTGATGACAACAGTACAGTGCATTATAGAAGAAATTTCCTCTAGGTTTTGTTGCTTTCAAGTTGAAAAGAGTAACTTTGCTTACGCGATCATTCACAAGCGTGTACTGATTTTCTGGGATTTCTTCCGCTAAATTCAGCCACCAGACAATCTTCTTGGAAGCTATTATCTTATTTTTGTTATTATAGATGCAATGAAAGGAAACGTTAGAGCCAACGCTGGTCAGTAGCTTAGGAGGGAAGTACAGGACTCCTGTTACAAGGAAGGAGGAAAAAAAGAAAAAAAAAGAAGAAAAAAGGCTTTGAAATTAGAACTGTAAAAAAATTATAAAAGTCACATGACAATAATAAATATCACTGCCATCCAGTTGTATTTCTAAACCATCTGCTACTTCCAGCTTAAATACTATTAATGACTATAGAGGAGAGACTGGCAGAAATGAGACCTTGAATCTCTCCCCTCAATAATGCCTATAAATTCTCTGATCAAAGTAATCTTCGATGGCCCCTATCAAACAGCAATGAAATGAGCAGAAAATCACTGGGGAGTGGAGTGGGGAAAAAAAATAAAGTAAAAAATACACAGCAGCATGAGTGAAACAGGCAGCATATGGCTACTGTAAATGAATTACTGGGAAACAAGGTTAACAATGATATTTTTTATTCAACACTTTTTTTTTTTTGAAGTGTCAGTGCCAAGCAAATGAGTGTGCTTATGCACTTCCGAAAAACTAGCTTATTTGAATGCTGCAACAAATGCTTGTCTTCAAGTAAAAATGACAGAAAGTCCAAGAAAAAGAAAAAGCACATTTGGATTTTGAGGGAAAACCCTCCAAATCTTTACACTGTGCAAGGATGCTGGAGGCATACACTAGCTGAACCGTTAATGTAATAGTGGAGATAAATGCCAAGACAGATTCACTATGCAGTAGTGCAGAAAAAAAAGAAGCTATTTCAAAGATTTACCAATTCCACTCCTTTCCTGTCTGGAATTTTGCATCTCCAAAATTTACCAATTCCACTCTTTTCTAAGCTGTCTGGAATTTTGCATCTCCAAAATTTGTTTTACAGTCTCATTAGCGCAGAGGATACCAAATTGTAGCAGCAGTACCACAAATAATTCACCTGATTCTGCGAAGCAGGTAAACAGCCCCAATGGGCCAGGTACTTAGGGAAGCTACACACGTTAGGCACCTGCTCAAAAGAAAGTGTTGAAGGGTGACTCAAAACCATCAGGAAATTCCTGAACAGAACGGGCTGGCGTTCTGTCATTCAGGAACCACCTCGGGTGTTCTTAGGACCTTTCCGAAACACTGACCCTCTTGACCAGAAGAGCAGAACTACAACACTGTCTTCATCTGGATCCTTCTTATTAAATACAAATCAGAATATAAAACTGGGCAGATGTACAAAAATCCAGTTGCTTGATTTTAGTATTTATTCATTTGGTATTAACGTGGTTATATGAAGGTAAGGCAGGTCCCTGCTCCTGCCCCTCCGTTGCTCCCAGCTGCCCCGGGCTCTGCACTGTTCTGCCCCTGCTTCAAGACTGGTCACTGGGCAAAGCGGCCAACTGCAGCTTCCTGCAGGCACGAAATTATTTTCTTTATACTGCCACCAGGCTTGCCAAAATGGTATTATGTTGCTGATGAGATGTGTATTTAATAAAATTACATGTCCCGTAACAGGCTGTTAAAAAAAAAAAACCCAACAGTATCTACTGTACCTCTTTCACATATATGCTTGTGTTTTAAGACATTCATAAACTCCTGAAAATATGAAAATATATAATTATTGTTCTCTCATGCACATAAAGATATATGATTTTGCTATGCCTTGTTTTATATCTATAAAACCAAAAATTAAAGGTCAGTTAGGCTTCTAAATCTGTTATCAGACACCCTGTGTTAGATGCTCTCTAACCAAAAGGGTCCAAGTATCTTCAGCTCTGCTGGAAGATGACCTCCCCTGCAAGGTTTAGTTACATACTCGGGTGCTTGATTGAGGAAGTTTTATCTATAGTAAGCATGAGTATGTACCTAGTACTCATCACTGTCACATGGCAGTTCAGAAGGCAGCAACAACACAGACCAAGATATTTCCAGTTAACCATAATCAGAATATGAAAAAAAACAATGTGAAAAAAGTGACACTTTAGGCTGACCCAAAATGGGGTATTATACAGAGCAAGTCAGTGGTCACGATGACCGAGCAAGGATTTGCCAAAAACAAAATCTCTCTTCCAGTCCACAACAGCAGGGAGCAAAGAGCCGCCAGTGATGCTGATGGACTTTTGCTGATGGCAAAAGGAGCCCCAGACGGGGCCCAGGAGAGCCCTCACTTCATGCCACATGTCACAGGCCTTGCCCTGGCTGGGTACCAAATTGCTCACGGTGGGGAAGGTCCCGTGCAGCAGCCTGCGGACACCGTGCAGGCCCATGCTCAGCCCTGCACACCGTAACGTGCAACGGCTACAAATCCCAACCTCCCTTCCATGCTTTGGGCTCAACTCCAGAGCCTTGCACTATGCTAGCAGAGAAGGCATTAGGAGAAATTTCTCCTATCAAGTAGAGGACTAACACTACCAAGTGTCTTTTAAAATGGAAGAACTTTTAGAGGAAGAACTGCTTCTGGGTCTGAACACCAGGGACCTGGTGAATGAGCAACCAGGCAAAGCAGGAAACTCATAAAGCTACCGCCCTGGAGTCTGCGTGCATTACTGCAGAATTCCTTTAAATTCAAGTCTTTACTTAAATGCATTTTTTAAAATAAAAGTCTATGAGGAGAGGCTGAGGGAGCTGGGCCTGTTCAGCCTGGAGAAGAGAAGGCTGAGAGGGGACCTGAGCAGTGTCTAGAAGTACCTCAAGGGAGGCAGTGAGGAGGATGGGGCTGGCCTCTTTTCACTGGTGGCCACCAACAGAACTAGAGGAAACAGCCGGAAACTGAAGCATCAAAAGTTCCACAGGAACTTAAGGAACAATTTCTTCCCAGTGAGGGTGCCAGAGCCCTGGAACAGGCTGCCCAGAGAGGTTGTGGAGTCTCCTTCTCTGGAGATCTTCAAACCCGCTTGGACGCAGTCCTGTGCCACGTGCTCTAGGTGACCCTGCGTGTGCAGGGGTTGGACTGGATGATCCCTGGAGGTCCCTTCCAACCTTCAGCATTCTGTGATTCTGTGATTCTTTACAGAGACAAAAGCAGAATCACAAGCAGAGCTATATGGAAAGAGAAGCAGCAGGAAAAAAGAATTTCCAGGGGAGTTTTCAGCACACCTCATGCATACAGATTACTGTACCACACCATGCAGCACATGCTCACACATGTTCCTTCCACAAAACTGGAAAAATCCCTTCTATTCCAAAAGAAACTGCTCACTGCTCGGGGTGACTGCACACAGCTTACCTGCCGGGTGCAGGCTGTACGGCGTGCTCCAGTCGCTCCAGAACCCCGGGCCATGCAGACGCCTGCAGCGCACCTGAACGAAGCTCAAAGAATCGAGCAGCACGTCACCTACGGCCAGCGAGGTTTCTAGGACAACTTCTACCATCTGTTGGATTAGCAAAAGCCATTATTGATGGGTAACACTTCAGGGGAGGGGTCAGGGAGGAGAGAGAGAAGAAAAAAGCACATGAGAGCAAGTGAGCAAGAAGTCAACAGGACCAAACAAATTGTTAGTCTAAAGAAATTTGTTATTTTTAGGTAGCAAGATGGGTGAAACAAAGCTCTTGTCTTTGAATTTACTGTGAATTTGAATATGTTAGAAGTTGGATACCCCAGTGGAAAACATGTTATTTTGTTATGGGCTGCTAATTATAAACCACTTTTTACCCAGATCTAGCTGTACGGTTGCAAAAGAAAAAGCAACCCACTTGTAAAAGCTATAAATATTAACTACACACGCATCTATTATGGCATTTGCGTTCTGCTGAGAGACCTTTGCCTTTAGACCTCACAAAACCCAGATCTGCATCCAAAAAGCAGGATGGGAGTTTGTGTAACCCACAATCCAAAGGGCAATGGCTCTCCTAGTATAACAGACATGAGGTCCAGCCTGCAGCTGCACCACAGCACTGATGTTACGAGGCTCTGCTGCGCACGACAGCTCGGCAGGGAACCACGTGCCATGCCCAGCCGGGCTGCTCAGCCCACCTGCACCACAACCCCAAGGACAGGCAGCGTGGTAAGAACTCCAGGACTCACAAAGAGACCCCCAGACGTGCACTGCTCCACCATGAAACAGAGGGAACAGAGCTGAATCACCTGCCAGACATCCTGACTTGAATTTCCAGAGATCTTGACTTCATACTTGAGCGGATATGGCATCAGCACGGGGTCAGACCAGCACATCTTCACTTGCCCTTTCTCTGTCATTTCTAGATGCAGGTTCAAAGGTGGTTCAGGCTTTACTGCCAACAAATTACACAACAAGTTTACTGCTAAGATTATTGCCTGTGACTGCTGGCTGTAACTTTTTTTACTGATTCAGAAATCTCCTTGACACCTTTTCTTTAAGCTCCGTTTTCAAAAGCTGCTCTACAGCTAATGTTGTGCAATATCCCCAGGAAAGTGCATCCTGGGAATACTACATAGTTAGCTGTCAGGCCATGCTCTTTGACCTAATGCTAACCTTAAAACGGTGCGAATTTCTTGCCTTGGGCAATGACTGTACTCAGCAGCCAAGCACTAACTTACCTGTTTTGCTGAAGAGAGGGTTGAGAAGGATGGAGTGCTGTGCTGAGCAATTTGCTCGGCTCCTTAACAGGCAGGAGATAATGTCCTTGTATTGTACACAAAGACTTTCTAAATATCCCCATCCCTTCTACAGTGATTACGGCTACAACAAAAGGTCTCTAGTAGAGCTACATTAAGGCAGAGGGAAAATGGAGGGTTTCAGAAGGTTCCCACACAGGTACAGAACTCTCTGGAGGAGGAAATGGATGGGCAATTTAGAATGATGATTAGTATTACATTCACTCTTCCTTGGATAAAAGTAGACAACTCAGATACTACTTTTACCTGCTAGCGAGATCTTTCCTATCACTGCCATGCCTTTTGATTGAGCTTATCCTCACTGGACACTCAGCTTCTCCCAAGGAAGGGTAATACTCTACTAAAAACCACTGCAGATTAAACAGCATGTGCCACTCTGAGAAGAAAGCACTTGCAAGCATCTTAGGCAGCGGGCACATGTTCCCTTGTGGTTCCAGCTGCCCTGGGTGCCCCTCGCTCGCCTTCACCCCTGCCAGAGGGAAACACCAGTGCCAGGTGGAGAGTTACGCTGCCGACTCGGTGGCTTTGCTAACCCGGGTAATATGGGTGCAGCAGTCACCCACTGGGACTGACATTGCTTATCCAAATCTTGCATGGCATCTCAGAGCAACTAATTAACGAAGGGGAAAATTTGTGAGAAGTTCACAACTTTTGAAGCATGACTTAGTAATTTCTGCATCACATTTTTGTGTATCCTAACTATATTATAACACAAATAAGTTCTCATTCTGCTGGTTCTACTGATAACATTTATGCGCATACAACTATCTTGCATTGGTATTTGTATTTTTATTTTCAATCTGTTTTTTTACTGAGCTAAGTCTTAGCAGAGCACATATTAATACTATACATTTTAGAAATATACTTTACCAAGCAGAACAAACTAATTATGTCACTGCAAACACTGGCAGATGCTGCTCTGAATGTTGACATTTTGTGTAACATAATTTAAAAGCAGCATGATGATGAATGTAATCCCTCATCTTTGAAACTACCCATCTAAAGGCTTTTCAGCCTGCAGTTTTGTCTGAAAAACACATCGGATAAGAAGTTTACAAAACACTTCTTTTTCCCCCTGCATTTTTGGAATTTGCCAAGATTTGCAACTCTGGAGTAATGATACCAAACTAATACCAAATAATGCAGCTGACCCCTGCAGCTTACTGGTGAGCAACGATACCAAATACTCACCCACGTTGATGGGCTTGACAGACATTAGGGGTGACCAAAGGGGTGTCACACCGATCGTGACCTGCAGCCACAGGATGTAGGTGGAGTTGAGTCTTGGGGAGGGAATGCAGCACTCACAGGTGTCGTAGGCACTGCGGTCACAAGGAGCAGCCCTTACAGTCCCTTTCAGGGAGCTCGTGGACACTTCTCCCAGCGGCAGCTCCGATCTATAAGGAAAAGAAAGAAAAAAGGAAAGAAAAAGTAATTGTGCTGAGAGTCTGTTTTAGTAGAGGGCATTTCTGGACCTTCTGGATAAGATTTATCTACAGCAAAAACTACTAAAAAAGATGAGCTGCCTAAAAAGGCAGTAATGTTTACTGACTGATTTTGCTTTGTTTCTTCTCCTCTTTTAAATGTTTTTCTAGGAAAGTAGTTAACCTACTTCATGACAATTATTCCTAAGGGTTGACCTTAAAAAACACGTGTTACCATACTAGATGAGATCCATAGCTCTGTAGGTCTGGTTTCCAGCTCTTGGTGGTAGCTAGTACTAGATGCTTCTTAGGAAGACAAATTTACCCTAGAGCAGACAAATTGGGAATTCTCTTGCCCTCGTAGAGATTACATTCCAATTCCTAGTCATAAGACACAGTAGTAAAAAACAAAACATATTTAATATTCCTTCCTAAGCTACATAATAATCAAAAGCCCTTATTCCAATGAAGAGGAAATAAGTTTTGCAATTACACGAAGCTATGTAACCCCACCCTTCACAATACATTTTAGAATTAGTTGTCAACAACTTACAGTACTAGGAGAGGGGGAAAAAAACAAAAGAAAGTCATAACTTTGCTGAATGAAGCTATGTAACCCCCTCCCCAGGAGAGGGGGAAAAAAAAACAAAAGAAAGTCATAACTTTGTACAGTTAATGCTAAGCTAAGACTTCAGCTGTTTTGGCAAAGTTTGCTTCTTAGATAGTTTGACTTTTCTTAAGAAAGCAAATTATTTAATCACAAATATGACCACTACTATCTTGGACATGCCTATGGAAACTATTTTGCTAAGTAACTCTTATTGCATTTTGCTTTGATTCCTTCTCAGGATAAATATCATGAGACTATTTTTGACCGAATCTCCACATTTAGTTTCCCTTTTTCTTTTTTTTTTTTTCTATCAGTACTTTTTACTGGAGTGTTTAACATTACAGTCTTTGATTTCATAAAATCTGCAAAAATTGCATGGTGCAAGAAACTTTCATAGTTTTAAATAATGCACTGCAGCACAGACATAATGTGTGTTTCATAAACTGTTTGGTCAAATTTCCTAATAACATGATTTCATTAGATTTTAAAGGAAACAGATAACAAAATAAGTAGTGCATACAGATACATGCATCCATGCATTATGTCTCTTGTTGATACACAATACAGGATACAAAAAGAGCATATGCATTCACACTGGAGCACCGGCCACCACATTTAGGTTATACTTGTGAAATAGGTATTGCCATTTTCCCCAGGCAATTTCCCATATTCACATCAGTACACAGACTCCTTTCAAGCCAGGGTGCTTTCCATGTATCTTTACAGCAATGTAAAGCTACTGCATTACAGGTGTTTTCAATCCCTGTCTCTGCTAATTTCAGTCAAATTATTTCCCATTTATAGGCAATGCACAAGTAGACCCAAAGCTGCTTCTATACTGAGAGCAATCAGCAGTTCCCATCTATTCCAGAAGCCATCCCTTGCGCCTTTCTGCTTTGGGTCCTAGCTCTATAAATAAAATCATATTTTGAATTATTCTTAAATAATTTAGGATTTTTTTCTCTATAGCAATGACTTAATTATTAATGCAGAGAAAGTAAATTAATAAAACAAGAACCTTTCTACCCAAGTTTGAAATACCTTCATAGTTGAGCTGATTCATTTTACCACTTGAGCTCAGGAAGGGGATGAGAACTCCACATTTGGCAGGGGAAAAGGGATAATGACTTTCTGCCTCTGTTTTCCAATCAATTGAGCCCATGGGAAGCACACATGGTTCACTGATCATGTTACCACAACCTGCCTTATTTAGAAAAAGAAATGTGATTTTGAAAGGCTGGAAACTATGGGGAGCTCAAAAGGGCTGTGCTCTGCTGTTACCACCCTCCAGTCTTGAGTAGTTGACAGTTGTTAGAGCTACAGCCAGTCGGCACTGGCATCCCTGTAGTATTCCCTACAGTATTCCCTGCCAGCATTCACAGACTTGGGGACACAAGTAGTAAGCAACTTTATGCTAATAGTACCTGGCAGACATACAGCCTCTGTATTTCTTGGAGTGCTTTTTCTCTCCTCAATGCGGTCCCACTTCTTTCTCCTTCATTACTTTAAAAAAACTTCACAGATTCCTTCATGTTTCCCTGCCTTCGAGCACTGCTCACTGCTTTTAGAATTCGTCTCAAGAAAAAGAGGAAAAATGAAAGAAAAAAAAAGGGAAACCAGCCACACAGTCAACCCTTAACAAATTTGTAATTATTTCTAATTAACCTCCACCAGATCCAGCCTTGCTCCTATGGCTTAGCAGTGAGTACAGCTGTGAATGACAGGTTTCAATCTTTCAAATAACACTTCCATGAAGATACCAAATTACAGTAATCTACACTCTGTACTTAAATTAGCACTGCAATAGCTCAGCTTTTGTAGTCAGTGAAGACTACTAGTCTCAAAAAACTTGAAAATATCTTATAACAATTACACATTATGGAAAGATATTAAATAAGCCAGTATGCAACTAAGGCTTCCCTTTGCGCTTCAGGAGCACAAACCCTGAAACGAGGGTCACCAGTGTCTCAGGATCTTCCCCAACCCCTTTGCCCATCTACAGCATACAGAAAATTGAGATGTGAAAGAGCCAATGAGCCTGCACACTGCAGCATTTCAAAGCACATCTATACCCTTCAAGGACAGCGGCAAGAGCAGCGGGTGCTGCAGCTGGTAGAGCGCCGAGAGCCCTGATCCCATCCCTCCGGAGCGGGGCTGGGTCCCATCCCTCCGGAGCGGGGCTTTCACCACGCTGCGCCCAGCCATCGGGCATCACGCGGCTCCCTCCGCCTCACTCCAAACACCTCCGAGGCTGCTTCTGCCTTCTGGGCTCCTGGACGCAGCCCTAAAGCTGATCCAAGCTCAGAGCCAAGCTCTCAGTGCCAACATGCTTTTCAATCCCTCACTTTTCTCACTTCCTCGCCCGCAGCAGGCCCCGGTGCGCTGGAACACTGCCCTCTGCATTGCTGCTTGCCCAGGCATCAGCACAAACAGCCAGAGCTCACTCAGGCCTTGTAATGTTGCTCATTTGACACAATCAGCCTCACCTGTGTCTTTTAACCATGTAAAAGCAGACCTATTTGGAAGGCTAGTTACCACTCACACACCTTTTTCCTAATCACTCCTGTGATTATTTCAAATTTGAACAACTGAAGTGAGCTAACAGGCACCAAGATTGTCTAGGAAAGAACAGCAGAGCCTTCATGCGTTGTGCTGTGCTAATGCTGTGTCTGGAAGGTCATCTGTTCAGGAGCAAACAGGCACGGGCTGTTATTCCTTCCTCTCCCTCTGCTGCTTTCTGTTGGGTTTGTAGGGATGCAAGCGGAACCGTGGCTCCGTGCCACGCAGGTCCTGCACCACTCGAGACAGAAAACCACCAGCACCTTGCCTTCATACCGCAGCCTCCTCCTCCTCCGACCACCTCCCTGCCTTTCCAGGCCACTAGCACAAAGCACAGGAAAAGGCTGAGCTATGTTACCAGATGCCAGGTACACTCTGTTCTCGGAGGAAGATATCCAAAACCTAACAAATAGGATAATTGTATTTGCATTTCAGCAGACTGGAAAGACGCAGGGACTAACTCACAAAACTGAGTTCAGGATAAGAGAGCAGACAGCTTCAGGAAAGGGACTGTATCAATTTGCTCCCAGCTCCAAGAAAGACTTGCCAAGCCAGGGCTAAATGTTTTGTGACCCAAACTGAAGCAAACGAGTGGAAAGCTGAAGTGCTCTGGAGAACTGCCCCAGCTGGGGACCGCACGGGTAGCCCGTCACCTTTGCTCTGGCTGCACACAGACCCAGGCCTAGAGTAGCTGCTGATGCTAAACTACAAACACTGATTTTAGACAAGCCTGTGCTCATGAAGCCCTCAGAAATCAGGAGGGGGCAGTGCCTTCATGCAGCAGAATCAAAGAAATACTCAGGAGAAACCTGAAACAAAGCAAAAGCAGCAGGCAGTTAAAAACAGAAACCTTCCATTACACTGAGAACAAGCTGAGAGAAACTCAACAGGAGCTTTATATCACACAAACACAGGCAAATCCAAAAAAACGCGGCAAGGGCAGGGGGAGAGGGCTTAGAAAATATATTCACAGATATTAATGTCCCTGATTAGTTTTGTATTGCTGGCTGCTGGAAATTGAGAGATGTTTTATTGTGGCACAGAGGGAAACGCAAGAACCAGAGGGGCTAAACACACACCTCTGTGTGGGTTAGCAGAGCCCACCTGGGGGGCTGACTGACAGGGGAGGGCAGATGTGCAAAGGCAACATGACTTCAAGATGGAAACACAGGACTGAATTTAGGAGACTCCAGAGGAAGAGAGGAAAGGGAAAAAATACCCTACCACCAAAAAGCACTGCATGCTCTGAACCGCAAAGGAAAATAATGCTGCAACACGGGCTGCTCTCCAAGGCTTGCCTTTCTGTTCTGCTCCAAGTTCTGCACATTCCAGCTCCTAAAGGTTTTGTATTTCAGCTACACTTCACAATCATAGAATGCTTAAGGTTGGAAGGGACCTCTAGAGGTCACCTAGTCCAACCCCCTGCACACGCAGGGTCACCTAGAGCACGTGGCACAGGACTGCGTCCAAGCGGGTTTGAAGATCTCCAGAGACTCCACAACCTCTCTGGGCAGCCTGTTCCAGTGCTCTGGCACCCTCACTGTCAAGAAATTTTTCCTTAAGTTCCTGTAGAACTTTTGGTGTTTCAGTTTCCGGCCATCACCTCTAGTTCTGTCGGTGGCCACCAGTGAAAAGAGGCCAGCACCATCCTCCTCACTGCCTCCCTTGAGGTACTTCTAGACACTGCTCAGGTCCCCTCTCAGAATTAGTCGTAATTTAAGCTAAACTAATCTTAAAATTAGTAATAATCTTAAATTAGTATTCATTACTGTCTACAGAAAAGGCACATTGCGACAAGTGCTCAAAATTCACTGATACTTGCTGACACAGGTGAATTCACCTGAGTCCCTTTGAAGGCACCCTGAGGCTAACTGATTTCATTTTATTCAATTACTAAGCAGGCTTTACAGTCTTCGTAGCATATACAACTGCAAAGATCCTTCACTTATGGCAGACAATTAATTTGTCTAATTGCACTTCAGAATAAACTCTCTACTCCCCCAAAAGAGGCTGCTAGGAAAGGTCAAAAGCTTCATCATTGCTCCTGTCTGAGCCTCTCATAGAGGAAACAGCCCCAGACTGAACAAAGCATTTTCTGTTCAACGCTACTGGATATCATTATAAGCAGGCAAATTGTGGGTGTGTAAAATGAAAATGATACTTCTAATGTTGAAAAACTCAAAACTGGGGAGAACCCAAGTATTTTCTTGTAGTTTCTTCTAGGTCATTATTTTTGTAGCTTGTCTGTCTTATATGTGAGAATCCTGGCATGATCTCCAGACTCCCAGGGAGTAACAAATGCCAGGAATGCATATTTTAAAACTGGGAATGCTTTCAAGGTATTTTGGCTCATATGAATAAAATGTTAAGGTATCAGCAAGCCAACTGGGAAAGCTGTCACTTTACCAAAATATGAAATGTTTTGCTAGCTGTTCTCCCAGAACACAGAGACCCTGAAAGACAAACATTAACATGAACTCTGGAAAGCAAAACAATTCTCCAAAGGCAGGGGCCTCACTGCATCTTGCCCTCACACAGAAAGTAATCAAATACACAAGTGCCACCAGGACTTCTGTTAGCCTGTATGGTCAGCTTGCCTCAGCTGCATGAGGCTGAATTCCCTTTGTAGGACAAGGAACCTCTTCATCCAGCTGGGACTTGAATTTGCTGTTCCATGGGCATTAGGCACACCAAAAATCAATATACAGAGTACCACGCTAGGATTACTGGCTAACATATTTCTATTTTTCAGATGAGAATGTGGATGAAACAGACACAAAGGCAGATTTACTTCTCCCACAAAAAAAAGAAGTGCAATGGTATTTCAGAATTGTAGGTCATGAGGAACACTGGAAACAGGAACCCACTTGAAATCTGGTTTCTGGTTTAAAGTATTCTGTCAACTGAAAATCCACATTCGTTACTAGACAAGAAAGCTGTTGTCTACTCTTACAACAGGGAGAATTTGTGGTACATGATAACCGTCATCCAGATCGGACTTTTTAAATAGAAGCTGTCACCTGTAAATTCAGCATGGCGACTATTTGAACTTAGCCTGTTTCCCAAGGAAATTTAGTCTGTGTGGTCATGCTGGCTATAATGACACTTCCTCCTGGCAGGAAGTATGACACCTTCCAATCCATCAGTAATACAGAAAATTCCATATGGAATTAAATTAATTATTAAATAATTAAATAATCATTAAATTAAATTATTAAATATTAAAATTAAATAATTATTAAATTATTAAATAAATATGGAGTTAAATAGATCCTTTTAAGACCAAATCGAAGAGGTCGTGTACAAAAAGACCTGCCCACCTCACAGAGCAGTAATCAGGATCATTAACATGCACTACCTTTCCCAAGAACATTTGCCGCAGCGACAGCTACGCGGGTGGCTGCTCACCCCTCAGAGGCTCCAAATGATTAGAGGAGCATTGGGCATTGTATTAAGTACGAAAATCAGTTACTTCAAGATGGATAATATTTTGGACAAAAGCATAAAAAAGGCAGAACCAAGATCACAACTTCACAATTAAGCATCTGTAAAAGCAAAGATACTGTAGCAAGCCAACACTGACTTACCTAAAATAACCCTTTTAAGAAAGGCACATGGAAAGGATAGAGAAGAGGAACTGCCCAATGCTAATCACTTCTTATTCAAAGGCAGAACCAGAAGCTTTCCATGCTGTCTTCGATTACTGTTTTGCAAGAAAAGAGCATAAGATTTTCTGCCTGTGAAGCTGATACCACCACTGTGCTGCCAGCTTGCGAGACCACAATTGGTGCTTGAGAAAATGCTTTCAGATTCTTGATAGCAGCAGTGACAAACTCGACATAGTCTGTACTTACACAGCATATAAAAGATTAATCTTCAGATCAGGTCTCATGTACAACTTCAAAAACCGCAGGCCACAGACTAACAGGTCCAGGTCTCCTTTAACCCAGCATTCAATATTCCAATTTGAATCTAAACAGAAGAAAGGGATTAAATGTTTCTGAACTATATTAAGACCAAGAAACAATTGAAATGCCAGAGTAAAATCCACTCGAAAAGAGAGGGCATTTAACAGATATCCATCAAGATGCTGCTGGGCATCTTGTGTGCAAATATTTATGAACGATTTAGTCTAGCAGTCTTCAAAAGGCATTTATTTCTTCCATAAGACAGTTCTTATAAAATGAAATTCTACTCTCCTGAAGTCAAGGGGATTGCTGCCACCAACAGCAGCAGGCCAGTACGTTGCTCAAAGATTGAGTATATGAAAGGAAAAAACACTCCAGGAAAAAAAAAATACAGTTTAATTCATGAACAGATACTTTCAAAGGCTTCACAGTCCAGGCAGAAGAGACAGCTCCCAGGCTCCTCCTCCTCCTCCTGAAGGAGTTTAAAGCCTGCAACTGCAGAAGTATTTAAACTATTTCCTATAGTGGCTAAACACTTTCCAAGACCTCGGCTTATGTCCACATATGCAGTGCTGCATATTTTATTCAATTCTCCCCTAGAAAGACAGTCAAAATTTTTTCCTCCTTTGAATCTATGCTATTCAGTTCCAGCCTGCTTTCATTGCAGGCTTCTGTGAGAAAAGCTTTGACCATACTATGTGGTCTGCTCTGCCTAAAAATGACTCCTCAAACTTCTTTTCTGAAGAACTAATAACTGATTATGCTCTTGAATGAAAAACCTACCCGTCTCCTGAGAAGCCGAGATGCTTGTTTCTGAAGGAATAAACATCCTTGCTTGCATGCTTGCTCTGTACAAAGAGCAATCAATGTTATTATCACCCCAAAGGCAACAGAGAAAACTTTCTTCAGTCATTATCCAGGGAGAATTGGCTCCAGCAGCTCCACGCTCTGTACTGAAACCAGACCAGCCTGCTACAGCTCTAGCAGAGAGAGGACTCAGAAGTGTCTCATTCAGCAGCACACAAGGTAATGAAAAGTTCCTGGGAGGAATCTGATAGACCATACAACGGGCGACTGCCATGTGAAGGAAGTCTGCAAATACGAAAATAAAACAGAAATAGTTGCATTAAATGAAAATTAAACAAATTCCAGGGGTTAGTCCCCACACTGGAGACAAAAGTCGTTGTAAGCATCCCCTCTGAGGTGGTGTCTCACAACTGACAGACACCAACCTTTGCCCCACTGCACGTAAATTTTTGTTTCCCCAGGCTCTTGAAAGACCAAGACAGGGAGGAAGCATCCCTCCTGCGCAGCGACTCCTAAATCTGAGTTCATGCACTTTACAGATAGGAGTCTATCTCCCTGCAGTATGGGGACGTTTGCAGTTCAGATATTTATGATATGACTCCATTGTTTCAGGAAAAAAAAATAAAACCCATTGTAAATGACAGAGATACTTTGCACCTCTTAAAATCCCAAAGAAGAGTTTCACAAGGACATATGACTTGATGGCAACTATACAATCTAAGGGCATTATCTGGGAAATGAGATGCAGGAAAACCATTATCTTTTCCATCAGACTTGGATTCCTCCAAATAAAATCCCTCTGACCACTGTTGTAGCTCTTGTTGGTAAGTCATAGTTTGAATTACGCTAATAATGACTTTGAGAATGATGAACACATCTTTCATAAATAGCTTACTGTAAAATACTGAACAAATCCCAAAGATTAAAGCTCTAGTAAAGGAAAGACAAGGGGTTGGTCTGTGTACTTCCTTGTTTCTAACATTTAACTCAGTAAAGGCATGAAAACTTTAAACAGTTTATTGTGCAGAAATTTATTCACGTTCAGTGCCTTGCAAAACAAAAGAAAACTTCTCTCTGCCACTATCACTGTTTCATTCATAGGATATAAGCATAAGCTAACTAATACAGAACTATAAAAGGGAAGTTTTTCAAAAGCAGATGCACTAAAAGCAGATACATATTACTATCCGGTGTGTTGAGAGATTTCATTTTCCTTACACACAATTTATATTACCAGGCTCCCAAAAGGTTCTGCTCCCTTCTCTTCTCTTGCTTAACAAGGCAGAGTTTGTGCCTTTGTAAATACATATATATAAATAAATATTTCTAAAAGACCTTCCCCTTCCCTTATGTATCATACCAGATGTCATGGGATTAGCTAAATCCTATAAATTCAAAATGTATGCAGCTAGTTATCATTTCTTCAGAAGTACATAAAAGAAGGAACTATAGTGTAGTACAATACAGATCGTGGAGCACAGGATTGGTTGCTATAGTTCTTAGAAGTCCTTTAATAAATCTTAGCATATACCTATTGATAGACAGCATGCATTAAGAATATTTTCCAGGTATGGATGAAACAGTTTGTCCATAACACAGACACACAGCAGGCCATGGTTCTGCTTCTCAAATGGCACCATAATTCCATGCCTAGGTTAACGAGGCTACCAAGATGACACTCATGGGTATTTGCCTGCTTGGAAACAGAGCAGGATGGCCACTCAGTGGCCTCCTCACTAGCCAGCAATCCGTGAGACCCGGCTCCAAAGCAAGCTCTCCAAAGCATCCAGGTACTTTCATTAAAAGGTACAGAAAACGTTCACATTATGCAAGGTGTTTAACAAAGTATTTTTCAGAAGTGCAATATTTGATACCAAGTAGATAAAAGTATGTATATTGCCTGATGAGTTCTTCATCTTTTGTGAAGATGTGAAAAGCCACCAACTGAAACTAACTTTGCTGGATTATAGTATTTCTTTCTCTCTAATCATCATCACAAACTTTTAAACAGTTACTTTCTTAATCCAGAAAATGAGAGGAAGGCAAATGGCAGCTGTCTCTGAACAGCATACACCAATATTGTCATAGACATTTCCCAAATATAAAAACAAGTTACTGTATTTAGCGACATTTACAGTGAATTGAGCACCCTTCAGCAGCACTGTGCACGTGAAAGCAGATATAGTATATGTGCCTGTGTACAAATACAGAACTAAAATGTAAAGTGAACTTGGGGCAATCCTGAACTAAACACAAACTTTCCAATCAGTTGCTATGTCACCTGCATTTTCCCTTCCACTTCTGGACTTGTTAGGTAACAGAATAAATTATTCATAAACTTCTAATCTTTGCACATTTTCACTGAGGCATTTGCTTTAATATGTTTTGATTCTGCACAATGAAAAAATCACACTATTTGCATATTCTAGTAGCATATTGTGAAAAGATTCCCATCCAGGAGAATGTTTTTAAGTGCCACTGTATCATGAAAACAGAGACTACTCTTCACCTCACACTAATTTACAATATACCTGTTTTTAAAAACAATGTTTAAGGTAACTTACCCAACAGCACAAACACGATCAGAATGATTTGCCAACGCATCTTGTTTTGAACAGCTGAGCTGGAAAACATACATAAGATTAACTAAGAGTTGATAATTACCAGTCTATTCTTTTATTAGGATTTGGTACACACACACACACACACATATATTCACACAAATTCTGTCCACATCCAAACACAAGCATTTTTATATTTTAGAAAAATTACAGAGGACATGAGAGTAAAACACAGAGACTGGCCATCTTTCTGGTTAACCAGAACTATATTATTAGTAAAATTTAGAGATCAAGTAAATACAGAATGTAGGAGCAGGAAGTGAAATTTAGGCTGGTGACTGCTGATACAAAACTGCAGAGTATTTGCTGCAGCAAGGAAAGCCACCAGGTTCAGACAGATCCTTCCCTTCACCCTCCAGACGTAATTCCGGCCATCCAATGACCTTGGCACTGCTTTTCGTCTTAGCAATGGCTTAAGGCAACAGTGATTCAACACCAAGTTGCACAAAACCAATCGGTAAGGCTCCAGTGTATCAGCATCAGTCTCCCTGAAAACCCTCCTGTTAGGAAAACCCTTGGAAATTCAGCTGGGGCTGTGCCGGGCCATTTCTTCAGCAGGGACCATCCTCACTTCGGTCTGCAGGATGAGTCAGTCCCATCCACTTTTCTCCCCATTCATTCGGGTTGCAATCGGAATGCATTTTGAGTCACATTTTGAGTAATTAAAGAGAAAGCTCCCAATCTTGAAGGTGATGCTTCACAGCCTCTACTCAAGATGAAAATGTACCTCTCAGCACGGTTGTCACCAGGCCAATCTTATCCATACTCCTCCTATTAGTCTGTCCTCTAATACATGAGCCATGAAGGCCAGAAGAATTATGCTTGCTGCCATCTTCTACGAGGTCTGTCATTTCATAGAGTTACAAAAACCTGTCATCAAAGTTAACTCTCTTTTCCCCCTCCAAATTTCCGTCAAGAAACAAACCATGTATAACAACTAGCTTGACAAAAACATTGACTATTGATACTATTAAGCCTGCAGCTTAATGTAAATCAAAGAAAAAAAGGACAGTCCATGTTGCCCTTTCACAGATTCAGCATAAATTTGCACTCCATAGCTCAACCACTTGTCAGGGGGAAACTCTGGCAGAGATCCCTTTCACATATTGTCCAAGGAAATCAGACGTATATTTCGGAGGTTGATAAAGTTATCAGTTTGCCCTAGGTGCTGTTGCGAACAACTTTGGAACTCCTGTTTTGAACCCAAGTGAAAAATTTCTACCACCAGGTGCTCTAAATAACCCCTAAAGTTACAGACCATCCCATGGTCTCCCAATACTGTGAGAAGCAAAGGCTTAGCCCTGTTTTTTTTCTAGATATTTAAAGAAAACAACTATTGTTCTTAGTTGTAATTATGTCATAATAATGTAGTTTACTGAAAATAACAGCATTTTCACTTTCTGCTGCTAAATGATCTGAAAGAGCAAAGAGATTCTGGCATCAGCACTAACTTAATGTAATCAGCAAGTATTGGGGCCAGAAAGCAAATAAAAGAGTTCAGACCAAACTTCCCCAATATATCTTTTTCTATTTGTATTATATCAGTCTAAGCTAAACTTTTGACCAAGTGGTTTTTTTTTTAATCCTGATTCCAAGAGCCCTCATTAATCAAAAATAGTACTGTATATGAACAAAAAGCAACACAAGATACATATAATCAGCGTTAGCTGCTTTCATATTCTTGGTTTTGTATCCCTTCTGATGCTTTAAATAAGAATCAGGTAGAAAGAGCTATCTATATAAAACTCCTAGGACCAGGAGCATTTATTTTCATCAAATGAAGTATCGAGCATCTTTTTTTTTAGTAAGAACAATGACCTGATCTAACAAAACTCTTTATAAGAAAGAACACAAGTTTTCTATGAAAGTTGCAGGGAATGGGCAGATGAACACAGGAGCACTGTAAAACCTTTTAACTACAGCTCTGTCCTGGGATGAGTAAGCTAAAAGCAAAGGTGCATGCACGGCTGGGACGGTATCCGTACAAATGGAAGGGCTCTGGGTCTCTTTTGGCACATCTGCCTTGCAATACGGTATTCTGGAACCACCAGCTGTTCTGCTGCTGCATACAAGAGGTTTGCCCATTTTCTGTGTTAATAGCTCCTCTCCACATTAAACACCGAGCAAACAAACGCAATGAGGACAGTCCACGTCTCCACAAAAGTCTCCAATTAAAATCATCTGTAACAGCAAACATGACAAAAAAGGAGAAGGATAACGAAATTAAGATCATTTTCACACGCAGCCCGCGAAGCTGTGCAATTCATTGGCATATCAGCATGGGAAACATTTTCAGCATAGCCTGAAACAAAACTGGCTGATGATCCAAAACACCTGCTGGCTGGGGTCAGAAAAGCATACTGAAAGATTTCCTCTTTCTTCGGAGTTGCCCTTTATTATTATTATTCATTTCCTTGCCTTAACAACTTAACATTTTTGTGCGTCTCACCTCTGAATTAAAAAAATGGTGCTTAATGCAAAGAGAGGGCTGCAGTATGAAGCAGGTCCAGCTACCCGCTCAGAACAGCTGAGTGGCATCACGCTGACACCACTGAAACTCCACTGTAAAGTTCCCATAGACTTTTACAGGGACAAAGGGATTAGATAAGCAAATGCTGCAGAATTCGAAATTATCAGGAGTTGGCCTATGAGCAAATACACCAAAATCTTATTTTTCCTGAATTTCAGAAGCACAAACGCAATTAGCAGAATCTCACGTTTTTCCTCAAACACTATATCCATATAGCCTCTGGAAGCTTTTTTTTTTTTTTTTTCCCTCCTTATTCCTAAAAAAACAACAACAGCTGCTAGTTAATGGGAAATGGGAACATAATACTGCAAGCATACAAACCGTCCCTGAGTTTTGAAAGCACTCTGCTACAGCTGTTTTTAAATATTTAAAAGATCTCTATAAAGCATAAAATATTCTGGTAATCATGCCTACGCACATGCATCCTGGCTTGATCCTTAAGGGTGCTGAGAACTTCCCAATCCTGTCGGTTTTGGGCGAGAGCAGTGGTTCTTAATTGGCCCTCCTGGGCTTGGAAATTCATTACATTTGTTTGTCATTTGGTATAAGAGTAAACACCACAAATAAAGAGTAAACGGAACATGGAAAATAGCAACGAAAGTGGCTTGTGCTGAGTATTTTCACTTTCAAACACCCCTTCGTAGGTTTTAACCAAGGCACGGTTAAAAACACTACCAAGCGCTGTACTTAAGTTTGTGCATACGCACCAATCACTTCCAAGACTTAATTTGTACAAATATTGGTGATTTTAAGCAGGGGAGATGGAAACGCACCGCGACAAGCAGCGTTTCCCCAGGCCTGTGAGCGCTGCGGCACGCACAGGTACGCGGCAGCCAAGGGCTCGCGGCACTTTCATTACAAACTCGACTCGTAAACACCCGTGCCAAAAAGTAGTTTAAATTTCCACAGCGCTTTTCCATACGGAGGGAATATACCGGCTCCTACAGCACCTTGAGTGCTGATCAGTCATCCGCTGCGCCTTCCCGACACCTCTCTGGCCCCAAGCACTAACGTCTCAAAGGGGGAAGAAAAAATAAGTTCGTGGGACGTTTTTCGGAGTTTTTTGCGGGGAGGGAACACCGAACTAGCTTCTAAAGTTGCCTCATCCTTTAGAAAGCAGCGATTAAGGTCAATAAAGTGGGATGAGGGCTGCGCCGCGGGCCGGCCCCGCTCCCCTCACGGCGGCGCCGGGGGGTCCCCGTGCCGCCTCCCCGGGCGGGCTCCGAGCGCCCCGGGGCTCTCCCGCCCCGCAGCCGGCCTCGAGAGGGACGAAACAGCGCACCGACCTACTTGGCGTCATCTCCAGAGTTGCCCCTTCGCCGAAAGCCGCTTTGATGTCTTCCTTGCTCCGTGGCGCTTTCTCCCTCCCCGGGACGCGGAGGGCTCCCGCGGCCGGAT
>NW_010578335.1:2108-27743 GCF_000705375.1 Tinamus guttatus
AAGACGTCTTCATGTCAAAGGGGGTGGGGGGGGGGGGAAGATAAGGGGTGGGGGGGAGGGGAAAGCTTGAACTGATTTGCAAAGCTTTCAGCTTCACCTTTGTTTTATTCTCTTAAATATATTTTTAATAGGGCTTTTTTCTTGGGTTGTGTTTGATTTAATCTTAAAATACTTCTGTGCTGAAGGGTGGATGCTTATCTTAACCTAGAAATATATTTTTATTCTTTCTTTTCTTAGGCCTATTCACCTATTTTGACTTGACTTCTAGCTGAGATTTCTTACAGTTGTAATTGCATAACCTGAATGAGCAAAGAATCTTAAACTGGGTTGATTGGGTTGTGGTTTGTCACTAGATTTACTGTTAGCCAGAGAAACTTATGAAATTACAGAAGCAGCATATGGATTTACTGGAACATGGAAGCTTGAAGGTGGTCGTGCTTCACTAGACAACTCTTATTTCAGATGAACAATATTAATCTGTTTTTTCCAGTCAGAGTAAGTTAATGTTACTCTTTCGAACCTCTGTAACACTTTGGGCACTGGTGCAGATTTACTACATGATGCATTCCTGTTGAGGCAGAATTTTGTGTGTTGGTAGCATGCCATCTGAAAGCAGATGTTTGTGTTGTTACCCAGGAAAACAAAAACTGAAAAGCATGAGAACACTTTGCATGTGTCAGCTAGACTAGCTTCAGTAATAGCACGGACATTTGGTTAGGAAAATAAACCTTGTGGGCTAGCAGTTGAAATTGGGATTTTTTATTTACTATTATTTTAAGACATTAATGGAAACACTGATTATGATTTGGTGGCAATTCAGTTTGTCCAGTTTGGTGCACTATACTTAGAAAATGCCCTGCTCTGTAGGGAGACTACCCAATGGGTATTTATATTATTTTGGTTTCATGTGGCAAATGCCTTTGTAACGAACATCTTTCCGTGGATTTACAGCCATCCCTTGGATGATATCCAGTTAGCTGATGGAACATCTGGTAAGTGTTGTGTGTTTGTAATAAGCCCTTACTGTTTAAAGCAGGCTCAGGCTTTTCAGGCAAAGATCAATGACCTTTTCTTGGCAGGCTGCTAGCTGTTTGCCAAAACAAGTGGCTCTCGGGGAGCAAGTTGCTGGTAGAAGACTTGGTTTAAAGGAGCCTTTGTCTTGTACTTGACAAGTTTGTAGTCGATTCAGAAAAATTACATTAGACTGCAACAGGAAAGTAATGAAACTCCTACATATCATATTCCAAGTTGCTGAGTGTCTTTTTTGCTCTTTATGCTGAAAATACTCACAGAATTATGCAGGGAATAGGCAGATTTGATACTGCCCTTGCATGTGCTTAGTGTGTTTTTGTAGAAAACTGGCAAAAAGAATGGGAGCACTTAAAACTATGCTGGTGGCTGCATACCTAAGAGGAACAAACTAGTGATAAAATCTGGGATAGAAATATGTTTTGAAATTCTATTTATGACTAGCTATTTCATAATGTGTGACACAGTAAATAGAATTTAATCCATCTGTCTATAGTATGAGGTATTATGTGGAAGACGTTAATATTATAGTATATATTTTTATATGGTTTCTGTATTTGTTTTCTTGCAGTTCATAAAACATACAAGCTATATTCTGTTATGGTTTGTATAGGCTATATTACTTTTTGCCCTTTAATTTTCTGTGCTACTGTAACATGTTTTTAATGGATCTGTGCCTTCTTTACCCTGCTACCTCCAATAATAGGCAGTGTTAGTATTACTGAGGTGAGAAAAGTCTCAGCACAGTGCATTTCCATTAACAGATTGGGAATAAATAAATGAAGTAAGGCATGCAATGCATGCAGTTCTAACCATATTCTTGGCTTGCAGGAGTCTTATGCAGGTCAGTTGCTGGGCTTGGTTGAGCTCAATGTGGTTGTCTTTGGAAACAGCTTTTTAAGTTCTGTACTGGTGTTTGTCCAACTTTCTCAAACCAGCACTGTAGGTTGGTAGTTGCAACCCAGATTCAGGTATGTTAAATCAAGCAGTTTTTAGGAAGATATTTTTTAAGGTCCTTTAGAAAACCCTGGCTGATTGCCTGTTTAGAGTAAATGATTAAAGAAGTCTGAACTACTGGTTCAATGTATAGATCAATGGATGGTTTTGCTACATGTTGTAGCATATATATTTAGTTTAATAAAATATAAACTGAAGAGCAAATGAAAGGAGATGGAATCAAGAATGTGAATATTGACTTTTCCTTATTGTCACTATACCATATGCTTTCTTTCCTATATCCTGTAGACCATATTCTCAGAGGTGCTGAGCACTGCCAACTTTTATTGCTTGCAGGTAGAATTGTAGTTCTGAATCATTTTTGTAAATTGGGCTCTCAGTGACTTGTCCTGCTCCTTTGGAATGTACTGCTAAGGTTGTGAAAGTTTGGGGTACGTTAATGTCCTCCAAATGTCATTAGCCAAACTTTTACTGCCTTCAACAGATCCTAAATGTCTAATCCTATTCCTAAAGTAGCAATTCCACAGCAATGTTAACGGATGGAGTCTCAAAAATGTATTTTTTCAATATAGTCTTAGATGGTTAAAATATTTATAAGGAGAGTTGGAAATAGAAATTCATGCATAGGTTTGAGACATTTTTCTAAATTGATTTTCTATTTGTTTCATAGATACTTTCTTTCAAGCCTATTTTCAGTGTATGATAATATGTTAATGGCAATACTTTGTGTATTTAAAAGAATCAAACACTTCTGGAAATACTGTCTTAATGTTGTAGTTAACAGTCTGAATTTCAAACACAGCCTTCTTAAAAGTAATAGGCAGGTTTTCTAGAAGGACAGCGTCTTTAGTTTGGATTTGCCACAGCCTTAAATAGTTTCCATCTTTCACACTACCTTGGGAAGAGTGAAAAATAGTGAACTTGTATTACATGCTTTTGAGTTTCAGTTAAGATTTTTTTAAGCATTTGAGCAGTCAGTACATCTTTGTTTTGAGATAATACATGTGAAGTAGAGTGAATCTCCTAGGAATAAGAGCTGCAAACTAGAAAGGAACACAAGTATCAAACACTACACATGGCATGTCCTTGTCTGTAGTCAATGTGGCCACCCTTAAAAGGAGCTCTTGGACTCTGTTTTACTACTAGGCATATGGTACTATTAAATATGTGTGTGTCTATGCTTCTTATGGGAACTCCATTCTCTATGTGATCAGATAGTGAAGTGAAGATTGAGTATTTTATGAATATTACTAGGTTAAGCAGATATAAATCTTAAAAATATTTTACCTTAAAATAGGCAAGAGCAGCAGTGGATAAAAGAATAGTAGTTCTGTCACTCATCAGAAAGTCTTGTTAGCATGTTACATTTGCATATTAAACCTTTTACAGTTTTTGCAGTGGAGGCTGAACTCATAATTTGGTAGGCCCTCAGTCCTTGGTAGATCTTTAAGGTGTGTTTTTAGTGGTGAAATCTGTGGATTTCACTATCTCAAAATAAAGCATTGCATTACCCCACAGTATAGAAGGGGGGAAATATTCCCCTCTAAAAATTGCTGAATTATAAAGTGTCTTTGGAGGTGCCTTTACAAAGATCTGCTGGCTGATTGCACTGCAAAATAAGTATCATCACTATCAGACACACCATGGCTCGAGAGACCTGCTAATGTTGCTTGCTTTTCCTTCCCTAAGTTGGTTTGCCCCATCTCTGTACGGATCTAATTTGGCTGGAAGTAGAAGTGTACTGATGGCACTGCAAAATAAGTGTCATTACTATCAGACACACCATGGCTTGAGAGACTTGCTAATATTGCTTGCTTTTCCTTCCCTAAGTTGGATGCCCCATCTCTGTACAGATCTAATTTGGCTGGAAGTAGAAGTGTTCTGGTAGACTGTTGCTGTGTGTAATAGGAATTACCTTTAAAATTATGAGGTAGACCATGTAGCTTTCAGCTGTGTTTATTTCCATTGCTGTTTTACTCTCCTTCAAAATTCATTTTTTTTCCTGTCCTAGAGCCTCTTCATAGAATCCCAGAGTGCTTAAGGTTGGAAGGGACCTCTAGAGGTCATCTAGTCCAACCCCCCTGCACACACAGGGTCACCTAGAGCACGTGGCCCAGGACTGCATCCAAGTGGGTTTTGAAGATCTCCAGAGAACTGATCATCCTTTGTGGCCCTGCGCTGGACTCTCTCCAGCAGCTCCACATCCCTCTTGTACTGTGGAGCCCAGAACTGGACACAATACTCCAGATGTGGCCTCACCAGGGCTGAGTAGAGGGGCAGGATCACCTCCCTCCACCTGCTGGAGACGCTCTCTTCTTAACGCACCCCAGGATCCCATTGGCCTTCTTGGCCACGAGGGCACACTGCTGCCTCATGGTCAACTTGTCGTCCACCATGACACCCAGGTCCCTCTCTGCAGAGCTGCTCTCCAGAAGGTCGGACCTCAGCCTGTACTGGTGTGTGCCTTTAGCAAAGCACAGTGTCTTTGTCACTGAAAGACTTTAATTGGACATGCAAATCACTGACCAGAACATGTTTGTTACTTGCAAATTTAGGGTGTGCTGTTGCTAATTTTTTCTTCAAAGAAAAGAAGATGCAAGGAGGGACATGGAAGGTCAAGTTCTTTCATCATTTCTCTAGTTTTTTGGCAAGGCTGTACAAAGAAAAGCATCAGAAACTACAGCTGTGGCCAAGATGAAACTCTGATCTAAATATTTCTGAGTCTTTTGTCTTGTTTCATGTTGTGAGTTTGAAATTGTTTTCATTATTGCTGCTGTATTTCTTAAGTGGTTCCTTCCAAAAAAGTGACTTGTATATGCTACCCTATGATACATTTTAATCTTCAGTAACTACTCTAAAATTTGCCATGTTGGATTTTCAACAATTACATACAGTGAGGATCATGGATTTTGCTTATATTAACTCAGAAGTTTATTTCCCAGAACTGTATTCCAGTAAGACACACTAACAATTTTAATTTAGCCATTAATAAACAATGATCTAATATCAGACCTTTGGGCAAAATACTCAACAGGTCTAAATCTGAGGAGCAGTAGTAACTCGCACTTGCACCAATGTGGCTTTTTGCCTGCAAGACACAGATGATCAAAATCTGACTTGAAAACTATTCCCTTTCAATTTCTTTCTCCAAATTCTCCTCTTGCTCTTATAATTTCTAGATCAGTATCAAGAAACTAATCTTTTCAGTTAATTCCTAGGCATATGTATAAATCTTTAGATTCTGTGTTATCAAAAAATCAAAATAAGCGATAATTTCACTTGAAAGAAAGGTCCCATCTTAATCTGCTTAGCTGAGAATGGGTGTGTTGAAAGGAAACTTTCGTCAATTTCTATAGTAAGTAAAATATTACAGGATATCAGTTTATCTCAAACTCTGGTGAAAATCCTGGGAACAGCTTTATTTCTCTTTAGTCAGAGCAATGTTATAGTGATTGTAAGCGTCAGTGTGAGAATCATACAGGATGGATCCCAAAAGGAGCAGGACAGGGAGGGGATGAAATGACTTTCAGGCACTTGAAAGTATTTCTGGAGAAAAATCAGTTTCTTGTTTTCTTTGAGCATTCTAAGAGCCTTTCTGACAGCTATGATGCAAGGCCAAGTTAATAACTGGAGGTTGCATTTGAGAGGAAGAGCTTGGTCAAGACTAGAAAAGGACTTGAGATTTAGATTTGTGTCTTATTTTCCATTAACTGTGTCTTCAAAGGGAAGAGAAAGTAAACTCAACGTGATGTACTGTGCTTAAACTTATTAAAATGTAATTTTTCTGTCTCAGAATCCTAAGGGAACATTTAGTTTTTTAAGAAGCTACATTAAAAGCAAAGACTTTTTGCTGGCTGTATTTATTAAATCAAACTAATCAGGATTCCATCTCTAATTCAAGTTTATTCAAAACATTTGAAGTAATGTCAAGTAATTCAAAACATTTAAATTTTAGAGTCACAATTTGACCGTAATGATTAGACTTTCTCCTGAGTTACTGTGATATAACAGAAATCAAAAATTTTCTTCTAGTAACAGAAAACGAAAAACTAAAGCTTCTATCAGTGTGTCTCAGGATTTAAAGATGAAAAAACATGTATAGCTTTAAAAACATAGGCAGTCATCCTTAGTTTTTTGTCATCAGAAACATATATTGTTCTTGCTCAGAGGAGTTTCTGATATATTAACTAAAACAAATTTTGCTTCCTTCACTCTTCTTGGTTTGTAGTAGTTCGACTCCGTATTCCCTGTTTTGTCAAGATACTGCATTTCAGTGGGTTAATTTCTGCAGAAAATATGGATTACTAGAGCTTGAACTTTTCCCTAGGTAGATTAAACATTTCCTTTATACTTGGTCAGGTGTATGACTAAATCATATGAAGAAGATATACCTTGGTCATCAAATATTTTGCCCATTTGGAGTGGGGGAAGGAGAAAAGGGAGGAAGGGAAGGAGAGCCATGTACTCAGGATCTTGTTGTCTGTATTAGCTGAAGGTGTGGGTGTTGATTGGCTTCCTGCCTGCGTGATCTGGTGCTTCAGACCCCTGGCTTTGCAATGCTGCCCTCCTTGCTATATACAGATTTCTAGCTGATATTGTCCCAGAGAGGCCAACCTTGCATATGAGTTGAGAAACAGCTCCTCAAGGCCTGTGTTTTTTAACCTTTTCAGGTTTTTCCTAATCACCTGTATTCCTGGCCACATAAGGCATCTAGGAAGTCTCCCATCAATTAGACTGATTACTCAAGACATACTTTTTTCCCTTGGGAAGCAGGAATGGTAACTCAGTGTGAGTTTGAGTAGGAAGTACAAAAACCCTCTTCGTTTCTCTGTGGGTCTTGCTGCATCTGTGCAAACTGGAAAGTAATTGGGCACTGCATTTCATTGCTCCTGATTTGGAAAAAGCAAGGCTTTTTAAGTCCGAGTTACTTGCATATAACCTTATAAAGAGCTGAAACCACTATTAACTGTGCAGTACATTTTCCATTGGGTTCTGTGCAGTGCTAGTGTTTCTGTAGGGAATATAAGACTAGTGATTCCTACTGTGATATGTAGCAGCCCAAGTACTTTCCTTTGCTGTGCCTATGGCAAGCGTGCAGACTAGATAGGCTTTCTGTGTAGTTAAAGCTCTCCAAGTAAAAGCTGTATTTGAGAGTTTGCAGCTTGATTATTACTACTTTGCCCAAACTGTCTTCAGCATCTGAAGTATCAAAATGAAGCTGTTTTATCAGATTATTTTGTTACAAATACTGCATGTTGCTTCAGTCCCAGCTGTCCTCTCAAGATTATTTACATTATAGTCTAAAGTAACTTGTTCTTACAATACTGCTACCACTGAATTTACCGATGTTAAAGCATTGCACAAAGCACTAACAAAGCAATTCTAAGGCATTTTGCTTGTAGCACAGGTAAAACAAATAGCTCAAGTGTTGCTGGCCTCAGAAAGCTTGGATGAGGCATGCAGTATTTCTTCTGTGATTGCAAAGAAGCCAGCCCTGTTTCACTGGAACATTTTTGCATCAGTAAGATTTGGAAGGCTACATGGAAAGAATCCAATCTTCCAATTTCATACCTTCACTAGAAAGGCAAAGAACAGAATCTCTCTTTGAACATCTGGAATCTATTTCTTCAGTTTGCTGGTTTTGATGTTGAGTTTTCTTCTTTTTGTGCATTCTTGTCTCTTCTGGGAGACATAAGGTTGGGTTTTTTATTAGTTAAAAAATGGAAGTTTCTGTTCAGGCTTACTCTGCTCTTGAGAGCAGAATTAAATAATGGCGTTGCTAATTTAGATCCTACTGACTTATTTGTGTTCCATTCTTGTAGCCTGTCCCTCACCCAATTAAATCTTTCATTTTCTGTCTTTCTAGTTGTTCTTCATAGGCTGGCACACATTAGTCTCGGGTGAATGTAAAGTGCAGTGCTCAAGTTAGGGTAGTTCTTGTTTGAAGTGAGGATTTAGAGTTTTTCATACTGACAGGCTTTTTGGAAATTTCCTGTTACTTGTGTTATGTAATCAATACAAACTGACTTTCTGAAGCAACGGGAAACACATGCAAAACCTCAGTAACTGATTAAAGGAGATGTTTCTATTTTGCCTTTTTCCCTTGTTTTATTGTTGTATTGAAATGTTATTCTCTAGTGTTGTCTTAAGCACAAGTGTGTGTGTGTATCTATATATGTTAGTTGCCAACTGGCTAAGGTGTCTTATTGCAGCCAACAGCCATTTGTTGGCATTGTTTGAGTTGTCATTAATTTGGTAGGAGTTGCTCTGAGGTAAATATTAATAACATAGTAGGCTCACTAGGTGTCAAGAAAACGTAGTGCTGAAGAAGCTGGAAATAAGCAAATGAGTCAGCCACTATGATTGCTGGTATCAGCTCAGCTCGGGCCAGTATATCCATGGAATGTCGTGTTTCTTTTGGGTTTAGCTGGGTGGCTCCTCAAGTATCTAGTGGCCAAGGAGCAGCAGTCGGGGGGTGGGCCCTTGGGGGTGAGTCACTTACTGGGGAAAGCTGTGTGGAAACAAGACACTTTGGTTACTTGATTTCCTTGCCACTTAGCCACCTACCTCTAAATTCTTTCAAAAAGCCCCTCTGCTGCCCATCTTTCTAGGCACTGAGGACTTGCGCTGTGTTGTGGCCCTGTGCTTGTGCAGGGAAGGATCACGGGCAGCTCCTTGTGCTGGGGCACCTGCCATGTGTCTGAATGCCCATGGTCACAGGATGCCCCGCTGAAATGGGAGGGAGAGAGCAGGTAGCCATTAACCATGTTTGAACTGGGAGCTCAAAGCCTGGGTCCAACTTCCTTTTCTCCCCATAACCTTGAGGTTTGACTGAATTCACTGTCCTGCTGCCTGCTTGGTAAGCGTCCGCCCTCGCTTCCTGGCGAGCTGCTTATCCACTCAAAAAGGATGTTGCTTCCCCTTCCACTTCCTTCCAGAAAAGCAAGCAGGCCTTTCCTGCTTGCGTATGGGTATGTGGAGCCGTAATCTCTTGTAGATCCTGCCTTGTAGATATCTTGAAAGCTTACCACAGTTAAGATAAATGAAAGCAGTCACACAGATGATAGAATCAGGTGAACAGCAGAGCAGCGTTGAAACTGAGCTGTCTTGGAAAGACCACAAATGTGGAATTGGCTAGTTTTGGGGGAAGGATTTTGGAGAGGTCAAGAAACTTGTTGATTTTTATTACTTTAGAAGTCTGTTCTTTGCACAATAAATCATTGCAAACTGTTCTATTTCATCTGAAGTATTAGGGATAAATTAACTTGTGTTTATATGGCAATAATGAGGCATGGAGGTGCCAGTTCAAAGCACCAGATCTTGTATGATTTGGATTTGAAAAGGTAAATAGAACCTGAATTCTGCATAGAAGGAATAAAATTTTATCTAGAGAAAACTGCATGAATACAAGATAAATGACATATTTTCATGAAATTAATCTCTCCTGTCCCTTGTTGAAAGGACATGCAGATTATAAACACAGTTAACCCTACTATAGAAGAGATGGAAAAACATGAAAGGGCATGCAGATTATAAACACAGTTAACCCTACTATAGAAGAGATGGAAAAACATGAGACTTTAAGCATGAGGCCAAATAGGAGGCTAAATGGGTCCCATCAGTCTAAAGGAGAATAATTGCTTACAAATTTTAATGCAGAAGATGTGATCCTGGGACAAAAGAGATACTTCAGTTGTACACTGTGTTTATGTGGCAAGGGAAGAGCACGGGTCTTTCATTTTGTGCTTGACCTAGGAGCGCCTGAACCTTCATTTCCCATAAATACAGTCAGTAGGGCCAACTGTAAGAAAACACCATCCTGACAAAGTTCTAGAAACCCAGAGTCAGGAGGGAGGGGGAAAAGAAACAAGTTTTGCTCTAGGATGTGAGCCTCTTAGTCAGTTGGGTCATATTATCTGTCAATGCACATGCCCCCCTCTTTAAAAAAAAAAAAAAGTTGTGTATATCTGTTAATTGATGTATAACTGTTCAGAGTTTATCATGTGCCTCTTGATTAAAATTAGAAATTATAGCCAAAACTTTTACAATGTATTGTAGTAAAAGAGCTGAATGCTTATCCATTTTCTCTTCTGTACTGTTGAACTTTCTAAATAACCTTTTGTTCTTCAGTACATGCTCTTTATCCATAGCTGGTGTGTCCACTTTTGTTTGTTTTTTGCCAAATACTACTTCATTTAGTATCTTCCCCAACAAGGAAAAGGATGATTAAGCCCTAACTTGTTTCCTGGGCTTCGCAGACAAGTGACTTAAGATTTTTTTTTTTTCTCAACCTTCCCAGCAGCTGAAGAGTGCTTCATAGTGTGGTGGCAGTGCATGGTGAGACAGCAGCATGTGGACAGCAAAAGGCCATGGTTCTCCAAGTCTCAGGTGGAAGAAACTCCCCTACTTGAGCAGCAAAATAGAACAAGAAGGGCAGTCTGAGTGCAAATCCCCAGGGAGAACTTGGTCTATGACTCTGCTAGCTTCCTAATGCAATCATAGTGTGTGTATTTTTTTGATGACAATCTCCGTGCGACCCAAAGACAGAATGAAACAGAGGAAGTTAGCAGAATTGAACGAGTTTAACATTAAACTGTGGGCAGGCAGTGTAGCTGTAGTCAGTTCTTTGTGTGTATGAACACTCCTTTGTTCTTACATAGGATTGGCAGGTGGGAATAAGATACATTAAAGTTTGGGAATCAAGTAAAGAGGGATATTGAGTGGTACATATTTCAGATTAAGATTAGTTCACGAGATCCCCATACTTCTCACCTAGAACTTGGGCATTACCCCCAAAAAGTTTGTATTAAAATTGTCAGATGCTTTTTTCTATATCCTTTTTAGGGGTATTCTTTTCTAGCGAGCATCTTGATTCTGTAAGAAAACACCATATAGATTTTTTTATTTTATTTTAGCAGTAGCTAGTAGCAAGGCCTTTTGGTCTTAGGCCATCTAAGTGTGGCCAGATTTTTAAGACAGAGTTGCTTCCCAGGAACTGGACCTTGAAGCTTGAGGTCCTGAAAAAAAGAAAGAGGAGGATAGTCCACATGCTGTTTGTTATGATCTTATGTGAAGATTACTTAATCTCTAGTTAAAATGTCCTAACTTAATCTCTGCATTGCAGAAATGTTACATAATCAAATTTACTTCATCCCCCTGTCCTTTTGGAGGAAATGCTATTGGTCCAGGCTGTGTCTTGCTCTGTTTCCTTTTCCTGTTGGGCTGTTGACAAGGGCTGAGGCAAAGATCTGGCTCTCAGGTTCTTTCCCATAGGATCAGACAGTTAGTTTTTTTAGTACTTTCACTAACATTCTTGAGACACATTAAGATTCTGTTTGCTTTAATGGTAACCTATTTGAAAAGTTAAATCAAGGTTGGGCTATAAATTTATATAATAATATTGATGTGAGTGTGATTCATTTAAAAGCTCTTCAACTGTGACTGAATCCAGTCTCTAGATCCAGTGCTGTGATCTCTATCCATGCAGAGCAAGCAGGGATTGAGGCAGAGGTTGCAAGCCATGTTCTTTATCCAATGTCCCACCTATGTGATTTGAATGGGGGAAAAAGCAGCAGCTTAATGAAAGGGTGCTTATTAGGTAGCTTGCTTTGTATAAAATATTCCACACAACAAACTTAGTGTGGCCCACCAGACCTGTTCCTTCTTGCTGAGTCTCTTACTACTTACACCAGTCACCGAAACTTAAGATATGGACTGCAAAATTTCCATACTGCATTACTTGAACTTCTAAAGGACAAAGCAGTTGATTATGAAAATAGCTGTAATATTCATTCAAGTAGTGGAAGATCATGTTTTGAAAGTATATGTGACTTGAAGGAGGTAGAAAGGTGGCTTGAAAGGTGGCTCTTCAGATCCTTGCTCTGCTTCTCCTTAGCTCCTGCTGTGACAATGTCAACCAGTTAGTTGTCCATGATATATTAGAATAAAATATGTTTATTAATATGACAAGAAGTTGTTCCAGGTCATGGAAGAATTACTTTAAGAAGTGGAAACCCTTGGAGTTTCTTTAACCCTAGAAGAATTATGAAAAACAAGAAATGTTTGGTTCAGTTTGCCTAAACAAAGCTGCATTCATTAATAGTGCGGAGGATGGATTTTGATTTGTAATTGATTAACTGTCTTAATGTGTTTACATCAAATGAAAAATGCACTAACACAAGCGAAAGCACAATATTGCTCCAAGTAATTTTCCAGCCCTTTGTTTCAGTGGCTGGATGGCATTTAAGGTAACTATGCTGTGTAATGGATGCTGATTTCATCCTATATTGCTGTCATGGTAATGACTAATAGCGCTGATAAAAAGCGGTTGAGCATTTGCCTGGGGCATGGAAAACTGCCACTTCAGGCTGAACGGTACCGTGATGTCAAGGCTGCGTGAGATGCATGGATTCCATCATGTCCTGGCGTTCAACAGGCCTTGCTTTTCTGCTGTTGGGGTGTACAGTAAAAATCTTGTTGCTCTGGGATTGTTTCACTGTGTTAAATTACAATAGGTGCCATACGTGACAAAAATTCTTACAATACTAAAAAGCAATATTCTTTTGCTTTTGATATGGAATACTTGGGTGGCCTGAATGAAATCAGTTGGTGGCCTAGCTCTTGTTACTCAAGGATACATCAAAAACAAACAAAACTCCTCCTTATAAACAACACCCTTGCTGATACATTCAACATGGAGCAAACGGGACTCATGAGGAATGAAACCCTCTCTGACCTTTATCTGTAACTTCTCCTGGAACACTGTATACGCTGCTGGAGAAAATGCACCCTGCTCACTATATTATTTTGCTATTGCATTTCCTTTTGCTTATGCCAGCTTGCAGTTATAGTTTAAGGGAGTCCTTTCCAGCTTTTTCTGCTATCTGAGGAGGGACCTATTAGAGAAAGTTGCAACACAAAGGTGTGTTTCGACGTTCATTTATTTCCTGAAGGCGATGCAGGTAGTCTTGCCATTAGGTAGGTGATGTACTGAAATCTTACAAGGTTTCTTAGCATTTCTGACACTTGCTGGTTGAATTAGTCCTCTTGTGCGATTTATGGTTCATGTGATTCTGTGGCTGGTCAGGGGGCTGCTCGCAGCCTGGCAAGGGCAGGAAGGGGAGCGAGGGCAGCACTGAGCAGCAGCCCTTGTGGGATGTGGCCAAGGAAGTTCCCCTACTGCTGGTGGGAGCCAAGTCCATAAATGAGCCTCTTGGGAAGCAATCAGAAAATGCTGGTAGGTGTGACAGAGGCCAGCTATCTAGATATGAGAAATACAGAGATGGAGCAAGGTACATTTTCTGCCATGGGTATTTATCTCTGGAGATAAATCTTGCTTTTTATTCCAATATGAAATATGCTCTTTAAGAAACAGCAATAACAGTATATGTGGTCATGAACACTTTTGGTTTGTGGAAATCTGTTCATAGTAGCTTAAACAATGATACATGTAAGTGAAATGCATCCTCTATTAACAGAACAATCTGTGTATTTATTAGTACTGCTGAGGTCATTGCTTAAAGATGAAAGAGGGTGCTAGTAACGGAGTGAAGGAGTTAAACCTTAAGCCTACATGAAAGCTACATGAAACAGCGCTGCATGAAACCTGTTAATTTGCCAAGAACTCAGGTGTCCAGATGGCACCAGTGTTGCAGCAACCTGTACTATGGCTTGTTAAATAGGTTCTCTATGCATAGCAAGGTGTTAAGTCTATCTCATAGCAAAATTCCTTGGAAGGACTCTTTGGGGAGCTCTCCCAGGGCCAGTGGGGTTGTCTTCAGAAGTTGTTATTCTATATAATAATGATTTTAACTGATGCTTGTGGAACTCTACTGTTTTAACTGATGTTCCTGGAATCCTTGGTGTAGTCATGTAGTCATCTGAACTTTAAGTGAATGGTAACGCCACAAATGGTCAGGGCTTTGGTATCTGCAGTGTTTGAGGTTATTGGCACAGCCTCTTGTGGAGAGGTCTGCTAGACAGTAAACAGTTGTGCAATATTAAAGCAGAACACAAAATGTTCACCCAAACCTTTGTATATATATGAATTTAAGAGCATTTCTCTGTGTTGACAGAAGATGCCAATTCTCTGTACTGCGATAACTCCCCTGTGCCCTGTGTCCTGTTTGAGAGCCATTTCTTCCTCTGCTTCATGCTTTTGCAAGCAGTAGCACTGCAGCGCTTGCTGAGCCTGACAACCCAGTGGAGTTTCATAGGATGTTTTACTTTAAACAAGGCATTTGCACTCCTGCTTATGTTGTTTCCCAGTATCCTGCAGAGCAGGAGTCAGGAAGGGGAGGCGCTGAGCGGAGCGGCCGGAGCCCGCGCGCTTCCTCCCGCGCTTCTCCGAAGCCGAGCGCGCGCGGGGCTCAGCTGCCGCCTCCTCTCCTGCGTCCGCACTGAGGATTGCTCCTCCATAAAACTGGATAAAATTAACAATACCGAATGATGCGCTGCCAGGTTTCCCATATTTGTATAGCATATTAGCAGACTAGATTCCCATATAGTCAAAGCTGTTTCTGCAGTATTATCTCAAGGATTTCTCGGCAACAGTGGAGCTTAGCAGGGGACAGACATCCATCTGCTGGAATTAAATGCATTTCTCTCAGCCTCCTCTAAGAAGTAGGAGGAAAGTGAATGGAGGGTGATTAGAAGGGGGAAAACTTTTCTGTTTTCTTCTGTTACACATCTGCCTGGCCTGGGTGCTTCAATCTGGCTATAGGGAGATATTTGACAGGTATGTGTCTGTAGACACACTGCAGTGTTTTTACAAAGAGGAGTTTGGGCAGACATGCTGCTTTTCCTTATATATGGCAATGGGACATCTGCAGGTGCATCTGGAGGAAACACTTGGATCCTGTGTGTTGCTGTCTGTTTTTGCTGGGCTATTATTACTGGTCACTGAAAGGCAAGATGCCAGAACTGGGCAGGAAATTTTTTCTTTCTATGAGGATTTTTGACAAAAATATATTTTGAATAGAAGTGTCTGAAAATAATGCAGAGTCTTGTCAAAAATCCCATTTCCCACTCCCCACCCTTTCCCAACCGTTTCTCTTAAAGGTTGAGGGAGTGGGTGGGGGGATGTTTTTTTCCTCTCTCTCAATCCTTCCAAAAACCTCAACTAAACTGGCTTAATTAGTGTGGAGGTTGTATTAACTGAATTAGTTTAAATAGTGTTTCCATTCAGCTTTGCGTTTTGACAAAATAAGTTTAGAACAGAAAATTCCTGATATTTAGAAATTGTGGCTCCTAACGTATAGGCCCTTATAAAGGGCTTCTGAAATGTAAATAGTATTTCAAAGCAGTACGTACTAATGATGGCAGTTTGTTAAAACTCGGAGGATGTATAGCAAAGAAATACTGTGCAAAAGGTCTGTGTTGCTCAAGCCTTTCAACTTCCTTGATTTTTAGTCTGGTTTTTTCCCCATACACCAATAAACACTCCTTGAAAACAGGTTATCAATAATAGGAAAGAAAGTCTATATTTTTGTGTCTATGTCCCTCCTTCCTAATAAGCTGTATCTTCTGTGAGCTTGCTGGTTGTTTCCATAATGGGCATATTAAGCGTTCAAAATACTTAAGCTTCAGCAAGATGCTTATGTTCCTGCAGGCTTTGTGGACAAAAACTGGCTGGGCAGGGAAGGGAAAGTCTGCATGTGCCCTGGGAAGGGAGCTCACTAATACTGGGAGAGAGCTCATGAGCTCGACAGGTAGTTTGGGGCATGTGGAAGTCAGGCACATGTTCATTTATCTTACCTGTTGTCTTTCTAGCTCCTTTGTTTCCCTTACAGGGAGGAGCCATTAGAAAAATGCCCATTGCTTTGATGAAAAACTTGTCCAAATGAGTGTTGGTGTGGAAGTACAGGCTTCTAAAGCACAGGGAATAGCCCTTGGTTTGGTTGTGCAAACCAAACTGGAGTTGGGTTGCTCCTGTGTGTCAGGCTGGGGTTTTGGTGGTTAAAGGACCCTTATGTTGGAGTAGAAGCACAGGCTTCTAAAGCACAGGGAATAGCTCTTGGTTTGGTTGTGCAAACCAAACCGGAGTTGGGTTGCTCCTGTGTGTCAACTGGGGTTTTGGTGGTTAAAGGACCCTTTCCCCTGTGGCCCGAAGCTAAACTTGTGCTCCTGCTTAGCCCTCTTGCTGTTTAAGGGGCTAAAAATATGAAAGCTTGCTGTAATGCAGTGGATTGGGAACAAATAATTTAGTGCAATACACCTGTGTCTGATCCATCCCTGTCTCAAAGTTTTCCCATGACCTCTGTAAATTCACCTGTCTCAAGATACAACTATTTGAACTGTCTTCATAATTCCTGGCATAAAACGATTGAGAACTTTAAACAGCAGCTCTGCTGCTAGTACTTTGGGCTGTTCAGCTCATGTGGAAAACATCCACAGTACGCAAAAATACCCTTTTCTTTAATGGAGCATCAAGCAGGACCAGCAAACTTGACTTCAAGCCTGTAGAAGGAACAGCCTGCCTAGCATTTAAGGGGTTTTAGATCATCTCTTCCTGAAGCTTAACTGAATTCTGATCCCTGCCCTGCAACAATATTTGTTATTTTGGGCCAGTGTTGACAAAAAAAACTTGCAAATAGCATGAAGTTTCTGTGGTATCTCTTGAGATTAGGGTCAATTGGTATAAATTTTACTGGTCAGGGGAATATATACTGAAGGGAATTAGTGCAAAACCCCTTTCTTTGGATCAGATTCCCTGTGCAGGTGCTATGAAAGGTCAATGCAACTCAATTTCACATGGCTCATATTGAAAATTTGATTAGGTTGTACTTTTTTGAAACACCTTTGCCTTGCAAGGACTAAATATCAGGGTCTAGAAACAGTTTTAAGGAGATATCAGCAGTAGCAGAGTAAACCTATGTTGTGTTGCACAACTTTAAATTCTGAGTTTAATATATCCAGAGCCTAGACAGTGCTTTGGAGTAAACCAAACCTGGCCTCAGGTAGGCGAGAGGTCTTGGCCTTGCAGGGCACTGTTCCAAGGCTGCTGGTGCTGGTGGAGAAGTTTCCCCAGCCCGTTTGGGTTTACGCTGACCTTCAGGGCTCTGTTTTGACCTCTGCAGCTCATTGCTATGATGTTTTCACTTCTCATCTCAGAGCTGACCCTATATAACATGATCTTGCAGGTGTTACACCCTGACAGGCAACTAAATGCAGAGCTGAGTGCTGCAGCTGGGGCAGGTTTTGTGCACGGGGTGTCACTGTGTTGTCTCCTTGGTGGCCTTTGCCACCTGTGACCGCATGGGCTCTCGAGAGGGCTGCTGGTGAATCAGTGGTTGCCTCGTTATTACACCAGGTTTCCAGAACTCCTGTGGTCATGAACTGAGGCGAAATGGAGCAACAGTTTCAATTTCAACTTGAAGCTCACTGTAATTTCTCTGTTTTTATTAGTATCGCTGGCAACGTGTATATACATCATATGCTTTTATTCTGCTGCTATTCATTCAGAGAATATAGTGTATTTGCACAAGGATGATCTGTTTCAGATGGCCGTGAGCCTGAAAGCCTTTTAGCAGATGCAAAGTCAAGTCGGGCAACTTCTTTCATCAGGATATGGTTTTTCAGCATTTAATGCTGCAGCTCCCAACCATGTGCAGCCTTTCTGCCCAAGGGCACTGCAGTGTCAGGAGCAGACACAGAGCAGGCTTACATTTAAAATTAAATGTGGCAGCTACTTAGATTCCTTTAACACACATATGTGATGTGAATGAAGTGCCTGGAGTTCAGATGTTAGCAACTATCAGTAGGAAGGGTAGTCGATTAAACAGGCCTGTCAAAGTACCTTGGTGGGGGAAAAAGACTAGTAATTAGGAGTCAAAAAAAGAAATTAATATATAAAAAAAATTATAAGCTGCAGTAGCCTGTTTGTGTGTGGTGATGCTTGCAACCCTTGAACCATCTACATCCTTTCAGCAGATTTTTCTTGTGGTGTAAGGAGCTAAGTCATGATGCAGGCACTAGAGTTCAGTCTGTAATATGTATTGCAAGACATTCATGTTATTTTTGTTATTAACATTGTTAATTACTAGGGTATGATAAATAGTAGGCACAGCTTTAATAGTTGTGTTTGGGAAATGAATATTTGTAGTTACTGAAATCAGAAGTGCCAGTGTAGGAGCAGTGTAGTTACTGAAATCAGAAGTGCCAGTGTAGGAGCAAACGCTTTTTCTTCAAGCACATGGCCAAATGCTGACTGAAGATTTGAAGTCATCCAGTTTGCATTCATTATTTGCCTCCCAATTAGTTCTATCTTTCAGACTTCTGGGGTGTGAAGTACAATTATATTCTAAAAACCTTTAACTGTTGCTTCAGGTTAAAGAACAGAACAGTGTTGTAGTTTGGAAGAGGTGTGTGTTTGTGTAACCTCAGCCTTCAGTCTTTTAACTTAATGTTTGAAGAGGAGTGAAAAAGTGGGTTCTCATTAAAAAATAATTCTTCCAGCAATGGCCAGGTTTTAATATTGTAGTTGTACTGTTCTAATATTATTTTACAAAGAGCACTTGCTGTTATTAATTTGGGCCATATTAAGCAATAGCAGATCTGTTTATTCTGTACCCCGGTGCTGATAAATGGAATAGATTTTGCTTGCAGAATCACCATGACATTGAAAGATGTTATATAACAGCCATAATTTCGGTTAGCAGGAGCTCAATATTATGTAAATGTCAGCATAACCCGGCCGACTGCAGCAGTAGGTGGTAGCACAATCAGATTGATTTTTCCGTAACGAACATTAATAATGATCAGTTAATATTAACTGCTGCTTTCTGCTGTGTGATAACAAGGACTCCCGTTAGGTTCAGGATGCTGCAGCAGGGCTTTTAGTGTTGCGTGACACCTCATGCAGGGGTGGAAAAAGCCCCTGTTCAGTGAAGATACTGCAGTGGGTTTTCCAGTCTTCTGCTTGCTCCTGCCTCAGTGCCGGGAGTGCAAAAGGTTTTGAGCAAGCAACCAGATAAGTCATGAAAGCAGCAGGATTGCTGCAGAGATTGCAATGACTTTGCATAAGGGGAGTCCATTAGGCGCCATAATCAATATAGGGCACTTGGATCCTTTGAATATTGATGAAGCGATGGTGGTGGCAAGGTGGATGGGGAATTGAGATGCATTTTGATATGATCAGGGAAGCAGTTAATGGCTTAAGTAGAATACAAGTCCAGCAGCCACCTTCAAACACTTTGGAATATTCCAAGTTATCATTAATAATGTAGAAGCCATTATGGCATCTTCAGTAGTATTGGCCAAGGCTTGTGTTGTGCTCTGCCCACAAATTGTCTGCAGACATCAGTGTCACTGTGTGGTTTGGATTATTGTAAAGTCAGTGCATCAAAAGAAAAGGAATTACATCACCTCTTTGATAGAAAGTGATATGAAATCTTGAAACTAGAGAAAAGAAGCTAGATCGTAGTTCATTTTTTGCCTATTACGGTAGCATTTTAAATGACAGTTAAGAGGCAGCTGAAATATGTTACAACTGGTATTACAGAGCTTGCAAGCATAAGCACTTGTAGTTCTATTATATAATGAACTCTGGCTTGATCATCAGTATGTGAAATTAACAATTTTTTCATCTTATATAGGTAGACCTGAGCATGTATCAATAAGAGGCTAGCATATGGAGGATGGGGTTCATGGAGCAAGCTAGCCTAGCGAAAGAGGAAAAGTGGAGTGATGTAGAAAGGGGAGGGGAAAATGTTTTGTGAATTGAGAGAAGAATCCTAGGCATAGCATGACATTTTAAATAAGAATTTAGCAGAAAGGCCTAGGAAACTTTTGTCTCATGCTGTTGTGCATGTGAAAGGGGCAAATGAGGCTGGTGTGTGTATGGTGGTATGGTGTGTATGGAACCACCATTCTCATGTGTTTGTGGAAATGGAAAGGTCTGACCATGGAGGACTGGGCCCACTTACTGGGCAGAGAGTCTGGAAGGCTCCTTGTTCTGCTTGCAACCATCGGTTTGCTCAAGGAATAGTGTGAAGTCCTGTGGCATTGATTCAGTTCTTCCTTCTTTACTTAACAGAAGAAAAAAGCACTCGAGCAACTTATTTTTTTACAGACAACAACCTGCATGGGGTCAAAGTCTGAACAGGGAGTTGGAGATCTTGTCAGTTGCTTAGGGAAATAACACATCTTCCAGATGCTGTGGAAGTGGAGGCGAGTAATGCACCCAGCGTGTGCACAGAGAGGAAGATACAGTTGTGCAGAGCAACAGAAAATTTACAGTGGCAGAGGATATTTCAAAAAATAGATTTCCAGATAGTAATAAATACATTTAGCTGCAATTGTTCTCCAGTGACTAAAATAAATACCTAAAAATAAGTGTCTATAAATAAGTGGCTGGCATATGGCCAGGTCTCTCTGCTGTTTATAGAAAAGCAGTAGCTATGACTAGTTTTCCAGCACATGACCTATTTTGACCCTTACTCTAGCATTACTGACAGGCGACCGGTGCGAGTGAGAACTTTCATCTGCGAGTTGGTTGCTGAAAGAGGGACTGGCCTGGGGACGGTCGGAGGAAATTAGGCATCTCGTTTTTGAGAAATGAGTGTGAAATTACAAAGACTCCCAATTTAGAAATACTGCTGCTTACTACTTTTTTCTCTAAGTATCACAGCCAAAATGAGTGTGACCTTGACTAGACTTGGTGATCTCTTTAGTAAGGACTGTTGTGTTTAGTGTTTATTTTGGAAAGACATCTAAGAGGATATTTTGAGTGTGTGTTTGCTATGGCACTTCTTGTGTTCCAGAGGAACCAGAGGGCCCTCCTAGCCTTCAAAAGGCCAGAACAGTTCTGCAGATTGGTTTCTTCATCCCAGATAGTTTTCAGATGATCTAAGTGTTACCTGATGCACAGCTCTGCAGCGCTGCTCACTCTCTCCCCCTTGCAGCGTGGACACTGCTAGTGGCTCATGCTTGGTTATTCCAACATGTTAATGCTTGAGGGAGGCCCAGGGTTGGTACCCACTGTAGTCACTCCAGTGTTGAATGTACCAAATGTGTTTTGGTTTCAGCTTAACATCAAATAGAAATCCACTTAGCAAATTTCAGTGCCACTTCTGCCTGTTTTGTGATGCTAAAACCTGAGGGCCTGAGACAGCTGCCACTAAATTCATTTATTTTGTACATAGAGCTTTTCTACTTAGGATTAATCTGCATCACTTTAACGCCTGATATTGTTTGGTGTAGCCATCCTAATTTCTTTTTTTCTTTCCAGGATTATAGGGAATATAAGCATTCAGATATTAGAAAATATATTTTTCTATTCATCTTCTGCAGACACTAGAAGACCATGGACCCCTAAAGTTGAGTGTCACTGCACTATCACACTTAGTATCACTTAGGTCTTACCTGTGCATATTTTCAGAATGATGTTAAAAATACCAATTTCTCATTAATAACTGAGCAGAAACTGCATCTGTTTTTTGTTTGCAATAAAGTATATTTTGTAATATTTTTATGAATTTATGCCCCAAAAAGTTACAAAATGGCTTCTTAATCCATTCTGCCCTTCATAAAGTATTTCTCTGTTGAAGAACAGAAATGCAAACTCAGCTAAATTCCTTTAAGAGCAAATCATTCTGTCTTCTCACTGACTCCCCATGATTCTGTTAAGAATTGCTTTAAGTTGTACAGAATCCATTTGAATGTTGTATTATAGCTTTCATTAGTCCCAAACGGTGAACCATAAACACATGGTTCTAAACATACTTATTCCTCAGCTATTTTTCCCCTGTTAGTACTAATTTGCTTGGAATGCTGCAGCTTTTTGCACTCTCCAGCAAGCTGCAATGCAAATTCTTGCCCCCTGTGTCCTTAATAGCTGCATCTTACGTGTTCACAGGAGTGGGGGGCAGGCTAGGAGCACAGTTGCTACTGTAGGCTCACACCATTTAAATCACTAGTTGTTTGGAAAGTTTCAGGCACCCTGAAAGTGTTCCCCATTTCCTCTAGCACTTCCCCCAGTGCAGCATGCCGAGTTCAGGCAGTGCAGCTCTGTCATGCCAGGTGTCTGAACCCATGGGCTCTGACTCCCTTGTTAGGTCCATATGTCACAAACCAAAATCCTTCTTGTGTGTTTCCATATTTGCAGTCACCAAAGAGCTCGTATCAGTTTCTGACCAGGAGTGCAATTAATTGTATCTGCTTGATCCCAGTTTCTACTCTCTTTTACAGTTCTGTGTCATTTTTCCTCTTTGCTCAGACTTGCTTAGGCTAACCAAAATGTTAGGCGTTTTACCTTTCTTTCTCCATGTTCCATCAAAAGGCATGCACTTTTCTCATGGGAGTGCAGGCTTTTGGAAGATAAATTTTAGAGCCATCTTGGCCTCTGAAGTTTTCCTTTGCCCTCATAGGGATTCAGGGCTGGTTTGAATTCCCTTTCCCCCATGCCCCCCGGCTTTGGGAAGTAACTTTAAGCTTTCCTTAGAGATTCAGTGCTGCCAGGTGGTGCTGGCAGTAATTGGGCTCTTTATTTCACCGAAGTTCCCACTGGTTGCACAATTTCATCCCTGACCCACTCTGTGTAGTGCTATCTGTATTAGCATGTTGTAAGTTCAAGCAGCCTTGAAAATTTGAGGATTGTCAGCTGTTTTTCCCTAAATGACTGTTGTAGCTAGCAGGTCTTACCTGGGTAGTTGAGAGATCATTCTAGTGTCCTCTTTTTTGCATCTTTCAATTCTGCTTCTCAAATTCTTAAGGCCTTTTTTCTCTCTCTTTTTTGATTTTCTTGTTCACCTCACACATTCCTTTTACCTTAATGGAAAAACTGTGGGAGCCCTCTGCACTCACAGCTCTCCTCTCTGAGGATGTCTAGGGGAAAAAGCACTAAAAGAAGCACTTGTAGGGCCTCCATAAATGACTTAAGACTTCTCTACTAGCTGAAAGCAATGGGAGGAAGTTGAAACTATGAAATATGAAATAACCTCCACAAACTTGTCTGAGAATCATCTTAATCCACATGTGAAAGCCTTGGGGTGCTTTAGCTTTCACTGTTTTTCTTATTATGCCAAAAAGGGCACTTATGAAATAGGAGCATCCACTACGGGAGCGGGTGAGGAGCAGCCATTCCAGCCTCCTCCTCCATGTAGACAAGCCCTCATGCTGCATCTGCCATCCTTTGTGGGCCATCAAAGCTCTCTTTCTTATAGACTTGGCAATACTACATTTAGAAAAAAAGGAGACTGATTTTTGCCAAGGCAGGAGAGCATTTGTGAGGAGAGCATTTGTGATGACTGTACTTCCGAGGACATAGCAGGATGATGTGTGGTGTGGTGTGGTTTTTTTTTTTTTTCCCTTCAGTGCTGTACTAAGAGTTCCCCACAAATTACAGAAATTTAACTGTCTGCCATCCTATTAGAAATAGGCTATTCCAAGCCACCTTAGTATTAGATGCTGCTATCCCTGCACCAGCTAAGTGTAACAGTAAAGTGTTTAATTGCAAATCAATATGCAATTGAATAATATGACTATTATTCAAATTGTGAAGGTGATGAGCAGGCAAATCCAATCATACCATTTATGACTTATGCATGGTGGCTGGCAGTGTTATTACATTACTCTAATAGAGCCAACTGCTGAAAAATGTCAAGAAATTCTGGGAATGTAAAATGCGGGCTTTCCATGCATGACTTGAGTTGGCATATTAATGGTATATACTTTCATGCAGGTATTTCCAAATGTTTCTTCAGGTTCATTAATGTGATGCTTAACTACTCCTGGAAATTAGCCTTTTGTCTTCCCTGCTCTATTCCCTCTGAGCTTGCTATAAGGACTAATTTAAAGTGCTGGGGAGACAAAGAAAGAAAAAAAGCCAAGATCAAAGACAAATAGAAGATATTACGATAAAATATGGATATGGAATATTCACTGCATGGAAGAAACTTGCCGCAAAAAATGAACAAAGCAGAATAAAGTAGTAGCTGAAAGAGAATTGGGGTGGTTGGGTTTTGTTTTTTGATTTACATGGAGTTAATCAAGGAATTCGTTTTTATAGGAATGACTGTTAGGAGTTAGTGGAGTAAGAAGTGGTATCATACAGTAGGCTTGCATGAATATAGCATGAGATGAAAGATGCAAAATATTTGAATGAGCACATAGAAGGCAATTCCTGTTAACACCATAGCAGGTAGTGCTAGATTTTTGTAAGGCCTTTCAAATACTTGTAAAGAAAACATTCCCAACATGGAAAGGACTTTAAAAGTGTTGAAATGATTTCCGGAGTTGGGGAGAGAGTCTGAAACAATAGCTATGAGGTGTGAATTGCTTCCTTCATTTCAGCTAAATCTAATTTGAATTAACTTGCTGGTGCATGTGCCCTTGGTTAAATCGCTGTTCAGGTTTTAGGGAAGATGATTTAAGAACCTAGTATGCTTTCTCAGGTTTGCAAATCCACAGGATTTTTCACATCCAAGTTTCTATTTGTCTTCTAATGCCTAAAACTTCACCATCTGGTTGTGCTGGCGAGACCAAGTTTCTTTCACAGGGTGGTCAGGATTGGGGATGAGGTTTGGTGTTTCCTTTATATAAAGTCCTTACAACTCCTAAGCATAATGATAGTTGGTAGACTCTTCATGATGACCCTTTTTCATGTTCTTACTCCTCATAAAAGTGTCAAAAATATATAAAAGGATAGCTGTAATTTAGAATTGCAATTTATTTCATCAGCATTCTCATTGGATTTGTGTTAATTTTAACTACTGATATTGCAATCACAGTTGTTAACATGCTCCTTTATAGGCGTTTGATTTCATGTCATAAAAATTGGTCCTTTAGTGATACTTTTATATGGCATTTAGTATGTTCTAACTTGCTGTCCTATAGCTTTCAAGAGCATTATAATATTAATATTACCCTTTCTTCAGCTTCCTTGCTAAAATTAATCATCTGTAGTGAAACTGCATAGGAAGATGCAAAAAAAAGATTCTTGGCAAATTGCTTTAGTATTAATGACACATAATTAGGTCCAAAATGTGTGGAAGTGGTAGCAGCACTGAATGTCTTCATTGCATTTACTTAAAGGCAGCTTAAGTATTAATTTTTATATTCAGTAAAACTTTTAAAATAAAACATCCATCTTTCCTATCAGTAATTTCTGGTTACTTTCTGCCAAAGAGATGTAGAGAAAGTCAGTGCTGCCTGGAGCAAGACATACAGTCATAGAATCACAGAATGGTTGAGGTTGGAAGGGACCTCTAGAGATCATCTAGTCCAACCCCCCTGCACACGCAGGGTCACCTAGAGCACATGGCACAGGACTGCGTCCAAGCGGGTTTTGAAGATCTCCAGAGAAGGAGACTCCACAACCTCTCTGGGCAGCCTGTTCCAGGGCTCTGTCACCCTCACTGTTAAGAAATTTTGTCCTTAAGTTCCTGGTGCTTCAGTTGAGGTACTTATATACCCTGATTAGATCCCCTCTCAGCCTTCTCTTCTCCAGGCTGAACAGGCCCAGCTCCCTCAGCCTCTCCTCATAGGGCAGATGCTCCAGGCCCCTGATCATCCCTGTGCTGGACACTCTCCAGTCCTTCAATAAACTTTATTTCTCTCTTCAGAGTAATTGTGACTGCTTCAGGCAAATGGAATCTTTTCTGAGATCAAAGTTATTAGGAGCAGAAAGCTGAGTTATTAATCTTTAGAGTT
>NW_010578341.1:2670-14203 GCF_000705375.1 Tinamus guttatus
AAATGTTTTGTGCCTCATTTTTCTTGGTAATATATCAGTTGGTACCATTTATACCTTTCTAAAAATAATTATTTCAAAATCACGAGTGCAGTCCTGATAATATTAGGGGTTAAAATGAAACCTAGGCTATATGTGGTTTTAGTGCAGATTAACTTCTTTAATCTGGCATTGCATTTGGGTTTAGTTTACTCAATGGTTTTAATTCCGTATCTATAACACATATAAGTATGCTTATGAAGAATTTTTCAGAATATCATGTGTTTCTTCATATTGATCAATCCATGACAATTTTACAATATTTTATTGCATTACTTTAAATAATGAGAAATATATGTAAAAGTAGCAGAAATTGACTTATAATTTGTTAGGTGCATTTGTCATTTTTTTCACTTGCTTTTTGAAATTCATAGGTAAAAAGGCTGGAAGTTCTCAGAATTTAACTTCAGACACCAAACCGATACAAGAAAATAAGGGATGTCCAAAAAAGGAATATGAAGCTGAGCATGTAAGGCAAATTATAAAGTATATTTTATATAAAAGTATACAAAGCATATTTTATTTCTGAAAAGGTGTGTTTTAGTATTTGAGAGTGGTAGCAAATGAAAGCATAAAAATGAACATATTTCTAGTATGCAACCTGTGATTGAGGTGTAACTGTTCTTTTTACTATATGGTTTAATCGTTCTGTGCCTTCTGGTGGTGTAAGTTGCCACTGCAGTTATATGTGATCGACTCTACTCCTATAAAATGGATTTCTGACCTTTTCATATATTAAATATGAACAGTTCTTACTTGCTTTTTGTGAATAATTCATAGTTGTTACTTACACTTCCCTGGAATAAATGTTTGATGGTTTGAAGTACTGGGGGAAAAGCTGTCCTTGAGCACGGTTTGTACCACCAGCTGTTTATTGTAGATGCTTGTATAAGTTAACATTAGGACAGTCATGTTTCGTAAATTTTTAATGCAAATTTTGAATAAACAATAGAAATAAGAAGTGACTAAGGCTGATGATTCTAGTGGCAGTGCAGCATGCAGGACTTGAAACTGGATCTCATCTTTGGTCCTTGCCTTTTCCATATGTGTAGGCTTTAAGTACCATTAAAACTTGGCCCTGGGAAGAAGCACTGGGCAGTGCTTTCATTAATCTCTTAAGAAATAAGTGTCTCCAAAGGAGGAAAATGTAGTGGGAAGGGAAAGGAGAGGGAGAGAAATGAGACCAATAACTGTGGGGAATTAAAAATTAACCTGCCTCCCCATTCTATTTTAGTGGCATGTGTTATAAAACATTTACAACCATCTGCTGCTGGGGATATTACTGGAATTATAGTTTCACTCTCTTTGGAAGCTGAAACTGGGGCGTTGACTCTGCATCTGTTGCAAAACTTGATAAATACTGTGCAAACGAGCCCTGACTCCAAATTGCTTTGAAGTTTTTCAGCACTGATCAACAAAATCCAGATTAGCCAAGGGAAAAAAAAAAACCACTCTGCAGCTAGAGTGCCTGCAGAACTGCCAGCCAGCAGATGATGATGTGTATTTCCCGGGAAAATTTGTAAATTCTTTTCACTGTAAAAATAATAATAAAAAAATCCACTTTTGAAATAACTCCTGCCAATCAGTTCTTTGTCTCTTTGTCACTAATTGTCTTTTATATGCAGAAAGAAGGGTTTAATTTCTGCCTAGTGGATCTCTAGGAAAAAATGTGTTTGTCTTTCCATGCTGTGGCAATGAAGACAACCCACTGGATACGAGAAGAAACTGTGGTAAGATGATACTTGGGATTGTGGAGTTTTAGCCACAGTTTCTTCTCGTATCCAGTGGGTTGTCTTCATTGCTATAGCAAGGAAAGACAAATCAAACAGGTTTTTTTCTTAGAGCTGTTTACAAATTTTAGGAAAAACTTTATTAAAATCACCAAAGTGATTCTAAGAAGTCTTGAATGGTTACAGATTTGTTCGTATATGTAGATCCTGCCTATTTTGTCGTATTACAGATGACCTAAATTTAAGAAAGGGAAAATTAAAACAGAAATCAGAAGCATTACAATGTCTTTAAGACAATGGAAGCAATTTGGGAAGATGGAAATATATTGACTGAGTTTAGCTCAGTTTCTGGTGGTTTTCTATATATGGGCACGTGTGTGTGTGTGTGCATCTTGAGCTTGATAGAACATAATGCAGTTTTCAAAACTGATAGGAATTAGCTGCTATTAATATATATATATATATATATATATTTTTCCTCCTGAGGTCCTAGTAGGAAGGAGCAGCAGTTCAGATGAACTGGATTTGAAAGGCGACTTGCAGCAGTCGCATGGAAATCACCAGGAGAGAGAAAAGAGTGAGTTGCAAGAAATACCGTGTTTTTCTGCATCTACTCCCTGTAGCAGCTGATACCGATGTGCTAACACACGAGACGCTTTTGATCATGCTTTGCTGATGTTATGGCTAAAAAGCATTCCTGATTTTTGTTCATCCCCTGCTTGCTTCAGGTGAGAGTGTGAGCAGTGACGCATCCCTTGGCTATAATAACGAAGTGGAGATCGCGCTTATCCCCTGGCAAACGCCTGAGGAAGAGCATGAGGTTAATGCATCAGCAGATGTTTGTGTGGATCCCCAGGTACCTCGCTGGTTTCAGCTTAGTCCTTCAGATGCTACAAATTTAACAGGTACTTAGGCTAAAGAAAGTGTTTTAGATTTTAGATTTTTATCCCCAAGGGAGTTTATACAGTGCAATTGGATTACAAAAGTATGTTGTTTAAGCCAAGGAAGAATTAATTACTGCTTTAATTCATCCTAATTGCACAGTCATTTTTTTCCACTTTGAATTTTCCACAGAGAAGACTGAGAGGGGATCTGATCAATACGTGTAAGTACCTTAGGGGAGAGTGTAGGGAGAATGGGGCCAGGCTCTTCTCTCTGGTGGCCAGTGATAGGAGAAGGGCTAATGCGTACGAGCTGAAACACAAGGAAGTTCCACCTCCATGTAAGGAAGAACTTCTTTAGTGTGGGAGTTACAGAGCCCTGGAATAGGCTGCCTGGAGAGGCTGTGGAGTCTCCTTTGCTGGAGGTCTTCCAAACCTGTCTGGATGTCACCCTGTGCTCTGAGTGTCCCTGCTTGAGCAGGAGGTTGGACTAGATGATCTGTAGAGACCCCTTCCAACCTTAACCATTCTGTGATTCTATGTGAAAACAAAACATGGGTTAGAAAGATTCTTTATTTCCTTTATTGGGGTGTGTTTATTCTTAAGGGTATTTTTCAAGTTGTTTCATGTTGTAAATGACTTGCAAACATTATCACCAAGGTTTTGTTCGTAGTGTGTTGTTAAAGAGGAGATTTGAATGCCCAGAATTTAAAGAATTGGGAAAATCAGTTTGAAGCTGATGTAGGTCCTCATAAATTGCGAACTGGAAAATAAGCACACAGTTGAGATTGATTGCATTATCATATGCAATTACCACTCATCAGCTGAGATGTAGTAGCTGATTACATGGGCACTCTTTGCCTGCCCTTGTGTTGAAAGAAAATGATTAAATTTAATACATGTTTAAGGTTGATAGACTGTATTTCATAGGTAGGTGGTCTAAGAATGTGCAGGAAATTTCTTACTGTGTATTTCAGCTGATAGGAAACAATTGGTTAATTCGCAATATATTTCCGTGTTTTAATCTTATCCTTCTTTTCTATACTTGAAGAACACAAGGACAAAGCAAGTTGTAGAAAGAGAAAGAATTTTGTTAGACCTAGAATTCATTTCTTTTGGAGTTTGGCTTTAACTTTCTTAAGAAGCAAGTTACCTGACAGACTGCAAATTTTACTGTTTCTTTGTAAAATGTTAATGCTTGAGCATATTCTTCTTTGCTATTACCGTATTTTTTTTAGTTGCCTTTTCTTCTGTTGCTGTTTTTGTTATGACTGAATGGCACACTGAACCTGAATGAATCTTTATGATATTTTGTCCTGATGCAGCATGTTTTCTCCCTCACCTAAAAATATTTTGTTTTAGATAAATAAATGAAACTCCAAGTCATTGGTTAGATTGAGTACTCATATTTAAGGAAATCCCTTCAAAACTGTTCAGAATAATTATTCCTGTTATGTAACTATGTTCATATTTTATTGACCAAATTTACATTGCATTTCTGATTAGTAGAAATTGAACTTTTTTTTTCGAATTTACAGATAGTAGTGAATTCCTTGCTGATGACTGCAGTATAATTGCTGGTGGAAGCCTTACAGGTTGGCATCCTGATTCTGCCGCTGTGCTATGGAGGAGAATCTTGGGAATTCTTGGCGATGTGAACAACATACAGTCTCCTAAAATCCATGCAAAAGTTTTTGGGTATCTCTATGAGCTGTGGTATAAACTTGCAAAGGTATTGTATACAATGTTTACTTTAATGATAATGATTTTTTCATTTGTTGTAAGAATGATTATTAGTTTGGATTTAGAAATAGCATCTAGGACATAAGGGTGATTTTTGGGTGATTCTTTCATATAGATAATTTTATAGGCATTTCAGTGGGTATCCCCAATAACATGTTCCTCTTCAGTGATTTTAAATGAGATTTTAAATGAATTATTTGAAAAGGGGTGATGAAACAGTGGCAGAGAAAATAGAAGTGTAGCCTAGAATATCATCAGTGTTGGTGCTCAGCATAAAAATCCATTGTATGTCTAAAATGACAATTGCTTAGCATGTGGGGAAGCATTGTCAAACAATCTTTGGTAGTTCTGGTTTCTGTAAAAATCCAGTGTGTACCACAGGGTTTAGTACTTTTGATAGAATAAATAAAATGGAAAAGCAATCATTAGAATGAAAGAACTATTTTTGGCTAAGTTACTGTTTTTATTATCCTTTTTGTTTAAAACATCAGATAAGAGACAACCTTGCTATAAGTTTGGACAATCAATCTACTCCCTCTCCTCCTGTTTTAATACCTCCTCTCAGAATATTTGCATCGTGGTTATTCAAGGTAAGCTGCATTTTAGGTTAATGTTTCCTACTGTATTAATACTGAAACTGTACACATTTAGTTCCATGATTCTTAATTCTCACAATCTCTGAGACGATGGATCCCCTCCAATGTAGGTGGACTTAGATTAGTCCACCTAATCTAAGTTACCAAAGCAGTTTTCTTCTGTTTACTATTTGTACGGAGTCTGTTTTAGTAAAGAAATGCTTTAGACTTGCTCTATAGAAAGTCTTGCTGAATATTCAGCCTTATGTTAACTGGCTGGTAGAAGAGATGAGTTGGTACAAAGTCTTTGCTCTTTTCAGGCAACCACCCTGCCAAATGAATATAAAGAAGGCAAACTTCAGGCGTACAGGCTGATCTGTGCCATGATGACGAGACGTCAAGATGTTATGCCAAATTCAGATTTCTTGGTTCATTTTTATTTCGTGATGCACCTTGGCCTAACAAGTGAAGACCAGGTATAAACTTGAAAAAATATTCTATTACGAATAGATGTGTCTGTATACTGTGTGCTGATGGGAATGTCTGTATTTGAAGATCTGGGGTAGAAAGGAAGAAAAGCTTTGCAGAAAAATATATGAAACTATCCTGTAGCTTAATATCCTGTGTAGCCTAATGTATTCTTATCTTAAAGTATATAGCATGTTTTCCTCCTTTGTCGTGACTTTCTCATTGCTCTTTAGGTTGTAAGCTTTTAAATATCTTCTGCTTATGCCCTTTCACAAGTCATCTCTTAGAAATCCAACTGTGTTAAGTTTCTTTTTACTTTCACATTAAGAATAATTTAATAAGGAATTAGTGGGGTGCAAAAAAAAAACAAACCCAGTTTAATTTAAAGGATCCCACTGCTAAATGGCACTTACTGCTTTTGCTATCTGGTATGTGATGTAGTGTTTTTGTTCAGATTTAATCAAGAAGAACAGATTTACTCAGAAGAACAATCCCTTGTATGCCGAAGTGTCAAGATCCATGTAAACATCAAGCGTGTATCTGGCACAAAAGTTTGATACCTTTTATTTGTGACTTATTATCACAACTGTATCAGAGATTTGATATTTTTGCCTTGGGTTCTGTATAACCTTAAAGAGCTCTTGTCCATCCATATCATAGGGTTAATAGATGAGTCAAGCTGGTTGTATTGGAAATGTTCATATGCTGGGTTGGTATAAACCCATGTGCTATGCTGCGTGTTTGACCAAAGTGTTTACATTTTGGTTTTGCTAAAATGAGCATCTGTTATGTCCAAATAACCTAATGTTCCTTCAGAAGGCGTGTGGCTATGGAGCTGGTGCTCCCCGAGCTGCTGCCCAAGGTGCTCTCCTCTTTGCGTTCCTGACAAGTTCAGGTAGATGTTCCTGCTTCTTCCCTCCTGTTAGAGGTTTTTCCTTCTGTTGCAGGGCCTGAGGACAATATCAAGTTCTAGACACCCTCCTGGGCAGTGGATGGGCTTATGAGTAGTGTCTGCTCATATTCCTTCTAGTGTCCTTTGCCAGTGCTGGCAACAAGGTCTTCCAGACGTACTTTTGACCTGTTCTTCCATAGACTTTCCCCCTGCAAAATTGGTCCTTCGGGGGTGCTTATGGTGGTCATTTCATCTTTTACCTGGTATGGAAGGGACCACAGCAGGATTTTTAAATGCTCCCCCTGCAAAATTAGTCCTTCAGGGGACATTTATGGTAGTCATTTCACCTCTTTTTACCTGGTACAGAAGGGACCACAGCAGGATTTTTAAATGAGAAGTGAGAGGGAAGGTTGTTTTGTTGCTCTAAGAAGGAGCTGCCATCAAGACATTCTGTTTCTTTGTATTAGTGTCACTTGTGGGTCCACCTGTAGCAGTTTGGCCTGATCTTAGGCTGCACAGTGGGACAGACTACGCGGAGGAAGATGAGGGGAAAAATTCGTTAAGATAGAAGATTATGTGACCACAGAAACAGCTAGGTACTCATAATGGGGAAAAAAAAAAACTATAAGGAACAGATTTTAAGTAGGATTGACGATATTGGAAAACACTTGTATGTTTTCTTTAGTGTTAGGAGGGATGGTTTGTGCTGAGGAGAGCTGCTGTCGTGCTGGGCTCCAGCAGAGGGCGCGCGGCCCCTGCAAACAGCCTTTCTGCTTGTGCCAGAACCCCTGTCCTCAAGGTGCCTGCAAGGCTCGTGTTGAGCCAGTGGGAAACAACCTCCGTGGATACGGTTATTCTAGTTGTAACCAGGCTTAGTTACACGCAGGCCTGATGAAGACCTGTCCTCTTGCTTGACAAGTGCCAAGGGGCTGAGGCTTTGAGGGGCCTGAAAGCTCCGTTTCCCTTGATCGGAGGTCAACATGCCACCCAACTTGGAGCTTTTCCTGAGTGTTTTGATCTGCACATCGTAACAGCAAAACATGGATATTTTGACATATTCCAAGACACCTCCTTTCTAATCTTCCAAGGCATGTGTTTAGCAAGGCATGCTTTTTTTCTTAAAGCAGGCTTGCATCAAGCTTTCATATTATGAAAAGTAGTAAAGTATTAACTCCCTTTCCTGCTGTAGCTGGCTTTGCACAAAACCTGTGTTGATTCTCTCTGGATTGCTTGTTGTTTTGCTGGTGCTTTTTGTAGGAAAGTCAAAGTTCTTACTACAGTTACACAAGCGAGTGCGTGATCTGTGATTTGCCTGGGTGTAGGCCAGTAACATTCTCATGGAAAGATGATAATCCTAAAGACTTTTAATATTATCCTCCATGCTACTCTCGTGGCCTTTTCCCCACTGTACCACCAAATAAAATTCTTCATTAGGAGGGTAAAGACTGGCAGAAGAGAGCTGCATTGGCAAAAATATGTCAAGGCATTTTAGCAAGGTAATAGGGGTGCTCTTGAAATATTGCCATTCTAGATCAACTCTTGATTATTTGTACTACTCCCCTTTCCTTTCTTCACAACTGCATTATGCTAGATTTACATTTTTCTTCTTGGGATAAAGGAGGAAAATCTAAATCAAACTTTCTTTTTCTTTTTTCTCAGATTCAGTTTTGTCACTCAAAATAAAACCCCAGCAAATTTTATGTAGTAAACTGTTTAAGAACTCTGCAGCATTCTGATTTTGCAAAGATACTGTCCATTAAAAATAAGCCAAGTAAGCAGATTTTCTGAGATAACATCTAAAAGTCCTGGCTGCTTTTGCAACAACCAGAAAGCCATAAACACCTGCCACTTCTTCCCCTGTTTGTGGTTTGTAGGAGTGCAAGGGGAGGGCACCTCTGGCCACACAACGTTTCTGGATGGCCAGAGCAGAGCTCCAATAAAAGATTCCTCTGCAACCCCAGAGCCTCCTGGCCTCAGGTGCTCAGTTCACGTGGCCAAGGGCTGCGGAGTCTCTAGATTCTCAGCATTTCCCTAATGCAGTTCAGATTTCAGACAGGGTGCTCTGTGCTGGAGAGCAGAAGGACTTCATGTCCCCACAGAAACCTGTGATAACATCCCTCTATATTCAGACCTCCTGGATTTTTGCCTGTCTGCTTGCTCAGTGGGTGCTTCAAGACCTTGAAAACAAGGTAGCACCCACTACCAAATCAAAGATGAAGGAATAGAAAGTGGAGATGGAGAGGATTCGAGACATATGTTGCTTTTGTGTACACGTTTCCGTGACGTGGACACATTTCTCCCAACTGCTAAGCTCTTGGCACTGTTTTTTCATAACAGGTTTATGGATCTTGTATTTTACTTCCTGCAGAACCACTTCCTGTATGGAAACTAATCAGTTTTTTAATGTGGTGTCAGTTGTTGATGAGTATTTTTGACCCCGTGTGTTTATATTGTTTTGGTCATTAGTGATAACTGTTCTGTTGATTTAAGCTTCTGGCCTTGTTGTAACTGGGATTTCAATCCTCGTGCAGGTTTACAACTTACCAATTAAGCATGCTCAAGGAATGAGGAGTAAAGGAAGACCCTAAACTACAGCTCATCCCAGGCTTTTGCAGATACTTTGCACAGTGATGCTGCTCTTTTGTTCTTCCTTGGCCTGCTCTGTTTTTACCTTTTTTGCCCCTTGGTGGCATACTTGACCACGAGTTTCCTTCTTCTTACTCTGTGTTTGCGCCTCTTCCTTGGTTACAAAACTGATTGAAGTATCAACTCCTGCTGCTTTGGAGCCTAAGTTCTCATTCAGTATGTTTTGTTGTTTACACATTGCACATGCTGAGGGTAAGATCCGTTCCAAGCACAAATGGAGGAGTGTCTTGTACGAGGCAGAAGTGAGTCCGCTCTGTGAGAACAGCACATTGTGAAGCACACGTTGCATAGCACTCTGTTCTCACAGCTTCCAGTAGATGATGGTCATACACAACAAATACAATATACTGCAAAATCTGATACTCATTCTTCTTAATCATTTTTGGTATAAGCTGTTATCTGGTGACCCTGGTAGGGAAAAAGGTATATGGTTGGGCACCAGCCAAACATGGATCCTTACATTTCATAATACTGCAGAATGCACCTGCTCCCCCTTCCCAACCTTGTTTCTAGGATTTAACTTTTTATATACTGAAATAAACTTTTTCTTTGCTCAGATTGCTGTGAAATTCTCCAAATGTGAGAAAAACCTTCACTCGTGATGTCTCAGAGAATTTGCAGGCAGCACGAAACAATAGCTCTGAAATACCGTGTCCCGCTAGGTACCATGTGGCATTTTGAGATGTTATTTGTCTTGTTAAATGGGGCTATTGTGTCTGTTAAAATGAATTTCTCTAACTCCTTGTGTTTCAGAAGCCCTAACAGTCTATTACTATAGCAGACAAAACCACTAATTTCTTTTGACAGAAGTGAACTACTGCTGCCTAGATTTTGTCATATGATTAACAAATCACAATTTTGTGGCAGCTGTATCTGGAGAAGTCTGTGGTGCGCAAAATTCAGTGACTTTTATTTCATTCAATAGAAACTTTAATTTTCAAGTCTGGTAGTACTACGGAATGAATTTTCTGCAAAGCAAGCTTGCTATGAGGTTTGATTTGAGGCTATCAAGAAGTAAAATGATGTCCTTAGTGGGGGAGGAAAAAAATTTATCAGTTAAACTGGAGTCACCCTTTGGAGACTCTGTCTGCCAGGAATTTTCTATGCCAAGCTAATACTGGCAGTAGTCATGTCATTATTAAGACATGTGTGTGCGTTTCAGTATGTCTGCAAGAGGACTTGTGAGACAACATTTCAGATTAGAGAGTGTCATAAAAAGATCCTGGATCGTTCCTTGGTCTCTGTTAATATGGGTCATGGATGTATTTTTTTAATTATTTATGTTTTTTTTGTTTGTGCTGTCCATGGTACCTTAATGAGCAGGCATGCAATCTCCCTTCCACAGGGAGATAAATCACATAGGCAAGATATTTCAGGAGTCTGTTGCCTTTCCACTAACAAGATTAAACTTCCCAGGTGTGGGGGGAAATTTGATCCGGTTTACGCAAAGAGGCTGGAAATTGGAGCCCTTGCAGTGGAATATGGATCTACTTTGTGAGATTTCCTATTTGCTGAGCTCAAGCATAAATGTCTTGCTCTTAAGGCAGGCAGATGTTAGCAGAGCAATGGGAGGGAGCTTTTCTTACAGGAAAATCACTGTAGGGAGAAGCAACGGAAAGATGGATTAACCCAAGGTAATCGCGTTGACTATTTTAGCTCAGGTTTTTATGTGGCTACATAATTTATGAAAATTACAGTCAGAAACCTATTTTAATCCAAGTGTGATTATCAGTATTTTAGTTTCAATTTCTCTTGAAAAGGAAGATGTTTCCTTTTGAAACATTAATCTTAAAACACAAATCTTACATTACATGAGGAAACTGTTGTTATGGAATTAATCATAATGAAAATAGCACCGCTAATATAAAGAACTTCGATAAAGCACTAACTTAGCTGTCTCAGTAGATAGCAGTTAAACACAAATGGAACTGCATTTATTTCAGTAGACCCTTTTCTAGATGAACACAGCTATCTGGATGCAGAGAATAGGTGTCTCTGACATTACTACCTTCCTGCTCAAATGTATGTACTGTTTTCATTACTTGTCACTTTAAATTTCTCTGTTTTTTCCCCCACTCCTCTGCATTTTGCTGCTTTGTATAAATTTTGGTGTTGGTAGAAAAATAAAATAATACATTTTGAATGAGTCTGAAATGAATACAATAGTATTCATGGCAAATGCAGCCCAACATTTCAAACTTGTCTCTTATCTCCTGGGATATACAAAAGAGCAATGCAAGAGAGTAGTTTGTGAAAAGCTCCCCTGGCACTCAGTGTTCAAGATTTAGCAATTAGCTTAGATGAGAGGAGATAGTGATGCAACTGAACTGCATCTAATTTGTCTATATCTACGTGTCTCATAGCAAACAGCTCTGCATGAAGTGAATAATTCTCTGCAACAATTGCATCATCTTCTCAGATGAGCGAAGTTGCCGTATACTTGGCAGTAGAGAGTAAGTCACAGCTGAATTACCTCCAGCTCCTTAGCTAAAAATAGTTGCTTAAATGTGTCTCTGCACTACAGTTGTAATAAACATGCCATTTTATAAAACCACTTAAAAA
>NW_010578341.1:23601-52172 GCF_000705375.1 Tinamus guttatus
CAGGATTGAAACGGTGACTCTAGTTACACTTTTTCATTGTCCCTCAAGGAATTTGCAACCATTAATTTTCTGAAATCTGTTTAAAAAAGTGTTCTCAGCCAGTAAATTACCGATCCAAATCTTGAAGTGCTAATAAGAAGTGAAAATTTAATTTTCCATAGAAAGTCTTTTTAAAAAGCCTCTCTTCCTCCCACAAGTATAGAACTTGTGTACCGTGTGCTAATTTTCAGCGTTATGGAAAGTCATGTAGCAGTAATTGCATTTATAGCTCTTTGCCCTATAGCTTTTGACAGATTTATTGAAATGGGAATCTCCCTACGTGTTTTTATTATGTGCATAGTTAATTCTAGTGCAGTTCTAGGTATAGGAGATTTATGAAGTAAAAAAGTGTTTTGAGAAAAGTTGAAAAGCAAAAAATAGACTTTGGGAAGCAAGAAGGGAGCATTTATGCCATTGTATGAAAAGTGTTTGAATTTCCTGCTGCAGGTTTGCAGTGAAGCAATTAGGAAGAGTGACGTGGTCAGCTATATGCATGTGTGAGACAAGCTGAATTTTTAAACCTGATTTGCTGGTAGAGGGGATGGTGTGGGAGAACTGAAGAGGAGGGAATAGGTAGGTAGGAAAGAAAAGGTTTGTACTGACAAACTGTGTCAGTCGGCGATAAAGAAGACGTTACTGTTGTGATAACACTGCATACAAGTAGGTGAATGCATCTAGGACATAGACCTTACAGAAATGTATCCCTTTAGAGGTGGGTCTCTAAATACAAACCTCTATAACAGTGCATTCTTAATAAGATATATAACTGTGTAAAGGTAAGTATTTAGTAAAACAAATTTCAGAATTTGACAAGAATGGGTATTACAGGCTTTTCATATGTAATTTAAAAATATTTTTGAGATAACTATTCTTAATCTGTTTGGTCATTTAGTATGGGAATATAAGTAGAGTTCTATATATTTATTTTAAATTTTTGTGTGTCCTGTAGATGTACACCTACTTTTCAAACAAAGATTTCTACACAGAAAGCTTTAAATCTATCTTATATCCCTAAATCAACCCACGGATGCATGAAATAAGGCTAATTATCAAAAAAACAACATTAAGGCTTTTTGGCGCTTTCATCTTGGACTCTGCTTAGAGAGGGTCAATTCTGTACCTTTACATTTTCTAGCTGCTTGTGGTTTATAGCTAATAGTAGAATACTCTGCAGTGTATATAGCATGTGTTTATGCTCATTGCAGTTACAAAAGAAAAAGCCCTGTAAGCAGCACATTTCATCTATGTAGCTAGTATTTTGGCGTCTCTTTGGCCGCTATGTTCAAGAGCAGGCCTGAGGCCTTTCTGTAATAGAAATTAGTAAATTGAGGAAAAAGTAAAAGCCTTTTTCAGCTCAGCAAATAAAGCTGATTTTGGTAAGTATCTGACATACTTATAGGTGTTTCAGCTCAGATTAGCCATCGAATCACCAGTATTGGGGACCTCTTTGAACACCCTGTAGCTTCCCTGCTTTTCCACCTGCAGGGTTTCTTTCTTTCCAAGGAAACCCCCCACACAGGGAGGTGTTGTGCATCCCATCCCATCACGGTGTATGGGGTGGGCTGTGGGACTACAGGAATTGCTCCCTTTCTTACACTCATGCCAGACCAGGGGCTCCCAAAAATATCTCTGTGGAAATAAGAGAAGTGAAAAAGGTAGCGTAGACATCAGGAAACAGGGTAATTGCACGGAAACACATAGGTAGTATCTGCTTGGTACAGAAAGAGCTTTGCATAAGGTTCATAGGCAGAAAAACACTACAATAGCCCTGCAACAAAAAGCATGGAGAAAATAAGTGTTTACAAGTCACTGCTGTACTATTTCTTTCACTGCAGTTTTAAAGGGAAGAAGAAAGGCAAGAAGTAGGTAGTATCTACTAGCTCACAACTAAAGATGTTGTTTGGATAACTTCATGAAGCTAAAAATTGTGTTGTCATCCTCTTCCTTTCATAGGCCCCTCGTTCAGAAGCTCACACCATCCTTGGTTCTCTTGTTTGCTTTCCAAATATCTACCAAGGAACGCCGCTACTGCAGCCCATTTCAGAAGCCGTCGAGATCGTCACAGGAACTGCAGATGTAAAAGTGAAGTCACATTTCATTTGTAAATCTTTATGTAGCCAAGTATTTTTACAATTAAATCCATTTCTTTTTACTGTACACTTTTTCTTAAAAATAAACCCCTTTTAAAAAAAAACCCACTTAAAAAAAAAAAAACTCACAATATATGTTCTTATTTGATAAGCGTTGCTTTGCTTAAAATAACCATAAAATTAACAAAGCTTAGATAGTGCAAATTACATTTTATTTTCAAGGAGAGTGAACTGGCTATGATCAAATGCTATGTTTTTCAGCCAGATGCCTGTCAGTTCAATTCATTAAGTGTTGTTGGTGCTATTATTTAAAGGGTCTACTCGCTGTATCTGTGCGTAATAGTGATTGACTTGTCCTAAAGAGATGCAATTTGTGCATAAAGGGAGATTTTTTTTTTGCCTTATTAATATTATAAGAAATCTGGGAGAATGTATTTACTGGGGCACCCTGCGGTCTTGATTGCACAACTGGAATTAAACCTTTGTAATTTAATAATTCACAGTAAGAGTCCTGGAGGGGAATAACAAAACTCTCTCCCATCCTCCCAGTGTGAAGCCCAATAAAAGGCACCTAGAATGTTGCCTGTAGTCCAAACCTGTCCTAGCAGTGGCCTAGCACCAATGTTGGTTGCCCTTTAGTACAGTAACTCATTTTTTTTCAATCCTGGCCCAGAATCAGCCCCAGCTGTTGAGGAATCCCAAGAAGAGAAGGAAAGGGAATGCTGAGTATTTAACCTTGTCTATTCCACCTCTTGCTTTCTTAACCAAGTACAACTCAAGCCCCAGGGAAAAAAATCTAGGTTTAGAACCAGTGTTTTCTCTGGACCAGAATGCAGACTGAATTTGTCAAATGTGACTTGCTTAAAACTTAAACACCACCTGTTCAATTATCATATGTTGAATTATCAAATGCGGAATATGCAGTTAATAAATATATAGCAGCTCTGCAAAATAATTGGTTTCAATCTTGATTCTCGTGTGTGATTTTAGCTCAACTATTTATCCATAAACAGTAGTGTACTTTAGTGTAGCTTAGTGTACTCAGCAAATTGTGCTCCTTTGACAATGCAAAATTGATATGTAGTAAAAATACTTAGGGAAATGTCTCTCTAACTTGTGATCTTGTCAAACTTAATCAACTATAAATAAGAAGTATGAAAAAGTGCTTATTCTAATTGATTTTATTATTTTAGGGTTACCTCATAAATATTTTATTGAAGAATGCTACTGAGGAGCCAAGTGAAGCTGCAAGGTAAAATATTGAGTAAAAGAAACCGATTAGGAGTGCTAAAATGGCAGGAAAAAAAAAAGATTAAATAAAGCAAAAGTTTCGCTTTTTCTTTCTGGAATCCTTTACATGTCCTTTACATGAAATCAAATCCTTGTTATAATATTCTTTGCCATATATTTAATTAAGAAAGTACAAATTTTACATGGGGCTTTGTTGGGGAGGTGCAAATCTTTCAAATGCATTTCTTTTAAGAGTTAACTTGAATGGCCAGTACATAATCTCACAAACATAAGGCAAATATAAAGACTGGGTATTTTTTACATATATCATTAAAGTGCTCTTACCTGTATCCTGCCCGTCTTCAAGAAGATACGTTAATCGGATTGCATTTTAGACCTTCAGAAATGTTCATACTTTTAACTGCTTCCACTTTGGGCTGCTATTTAAGGGATGAAGAGCCAGCAGGTGTACAGAGGGTCTCTGTGGTGTCGGGACACTCTGAGCAGAACCCCCTGCTCTGCTGGAGGCCCCACAGACAGTCACCAGACACGTCAACGGGGCTCCCCTCGCAGTGTTAGACCTCTCACCAGTGAACCTCGGGCTCGTGGAGACCAAGCGACTTCGGTGTGTCCTGGGGCCATGACCATAGCTTCTAACAAAGACATATTTATTTCTCAAGGTGCATAGCCATTTGTAGCCTTGGAGTTTGGATATGTGAAGAACTCACGCAATGCACAAACCATCCTCAGGTGAAGGAAGCAATTAATGTCATAGGCGTGACACTCAAGGTATTACTATGATGGTCTGTGTAATTAATAAATGCTATGTAAAGAAGTGTTTAATTCTAGAAATATTCACCAACTGCATGTGTGTGTATGTTTATATATGTACGTGCACATGTATATGTTATGTAATTTTTATATGTAAAATTATATATGTAATTTTTTAAACTTGAAATCAAACTGGGCAGGCAGTATATTTTTTCACTGATGAGGTTCTTCAGTGTGCCACCTTAGACACACTATATAAAAATACAAAATCTTTGAAAAAGTAGTATGTGATTATGTATTTAACTCTCTCTGCAATAGACCAAGTTAAAAATATACAGATAATGTCGTTTGCTGTTTTGCTCCATCAATATTTTATATAGTTTGTGTGGCTGCAATATAACTTAGAATATAGAAAAACTAAAGGTGTAAATATATGAATATAATTTTTGATTTTTAATCACCTATTTATTCTCTTTCAGTTTTCTAATAAACTGGTAGCTCAGGTGGCCTGTGATGTTCTTCAGCTGCTAGTTTCCTACTGGGAAAAGCTTCAGAAGTATGAATGCTCTCTCCCCAGGAAGATCACTGAAGTATGTCTTAATGTTTCTTTAAAATATTTGTATGGAAGTTCTTTGAGAAGCTGTCTAAATTCTTTGCTCAACCTGAGTTCAGAGTTACAGGAGCAGTTTCTTCTGCAGATACTGTTAAATGAATTATTTGCTGCAGTCCTAGGACCGATAAGCTTTTCTCACTTGTGCTAGTATATTCCCAGAACACTTTTTGTGATGCCTTGAAGTTGGCTTGGATACTGCTTGTCCAGGTAGATGCCCTTCAGAGAATGTCATGCTTTTCATATCTTGGTGAAATGAAGGATGTGCTCTGTCTTTAAAGGAGAGAGAAGTTAACTATCATTCTGCTATTCTGTTTGCTTATTTTCTTGTAGATCCTTGTGGCCACTGTTGCATTTCTTTTGCCAAGTGCTGAGTATTCTTCTGTGGAAGCAGATAAAAAGGTACGTGACTTAAAAGAACAAAATCTGTTGTTTGTTTTTGCTGTTTGAACTAGTTATTAAATGGAATGTTCTTCCCCTAAGTCTTATTTTAAACTTTCAAATTCACATGTTAGGACTTGAGCGAATTTGATGGATTTTACCTAAATACTGTATTACGTGTTTCTGTTTAGTTCATAGTTTCGTTGTTACTTTGCTTATTGGATTGGTGTATGGCCTTACCAATGAAAATGTTACTAGAGCCAGTGTCTGCTGGTGTTCTTGAAGACCAACATACCTCCAGAGCTCCTTTACTGGACTATATTTACAGAGTGAGTATGAAAAATGAATGCAATTTATTATTTAGTATAAGGCTAGTCTTTAAAAATGTGCATTTCTTGGGTCCTGTTAGGAGCAAAAGTATTTTTAGGAAGCTATAGAGAGTCATGATCATTGGATTCTCAGAAGAGTTGTTAAGAGTTTAAAATGTTAGCAGTATAATAGTTACTGTTATAAGAAGCTAAGATCAGTGCAGAAAATTATAAAGGAAGAAAAGCGGTTTGAGGTGATGTGTAACACAGGAGGGTGGAAAGAGGAAGATCATCTGCTCAAAACAAGTCAGGAAAAGAATCCGCAGAAATAGTTAACTTGTTTGGAGTGGAATGAGATAGTTTGATCTGTTAATGCACAAAATACATCCTAAGGGAGAGTCTTGTTTTAAAATACTGAATTTAGATGTAAATGTTATTTGCAGCATATACTGGCTTGGTAGCTTCAAATTATGGCAGCTCACTCATCACTGACTGTGGCTCTAATGAACACTTCATGACTTTTTCAGTTTTGTGCTCTTTGCTCTTCCAGGTTTTGCACTGTTGTGTTAATGGCTCCAGTACCTATACTCAGCAAAGCCATTACGTGCTGAGTCTCGCAGATCTCTCATCCAGTGATTATGATCCGTTCCTGCCGCTGGGGAATGTCAGGAATTCTGAGCCAGCCCAGTGCCATTCTGCTACAGACGTGGGCAACCTCCTCACTGTGGCTGAGGGTAAGAAACCACACACCGAGAGCAGGAGACAGGGGCAGGCCAACATTTAGCATCCAGCAAATAAAACTAAGTGAAAATGTGCTTGGCCTTCATGCGTCAATAAGAATTATGCCTTGAAAACTGGGGTGGGAGGTTAAAGAAGTAGTTAAATTTTCTTGGTCAGAGATTTGAGATATCTAAATTGACATAGCAAGTTTAGATGAGAAGCCTGTAAGTTACCTGGAGATTTAAATGGTTTTTGATACACTTGGTTTTTTGTATAAATTAGGAGAAAAATAAGCTAAACAAGATTCTAATGAACCTTTTGTGTTTTGTAAGTGAAATTTGCCACAAAAAAGACTACTTAGAGGAGATTCTGTTGTTGTGTGAGCTACAGAGTATTGATGTACTGAATTGAGGGGGAAAAACTGCTTATTCTCAACTGTCCTCAGTTCAAAGAGCAAGAGTGAACTGCTTTCCAGTTTGGAGCAGAAGCAGTTGTTGTTTCTACAGGGCTGGTTTAAGTAAAACTCCCAAGAAGGTGTTGGTGAAGTGAGATCTGTAAGTGAGAGAGATGTAGCTGCTGCTGCTACGTTTCAAAGTAAAGAGATAATTTAGATCATGTTTTTAACTTTGAAATCAGCTTAAAAGAACGCCTGCACAGATACAGCTTATCTTAGTGCACATCTTTATTTCGAACAGTTTTTCGAAATAGCCTTCAAAACACCACAATCATGGGTTCCATACATTTTAAATAATTTCACATATTAGTACACATAAGTATATTTTTAAAAAAGAATCAAAAATACGCATGCACTATGAAGATGTGCAAGCAATGTCGCACTTGCAGTGATGCTTTGAAATAATATTTTCTGTGATACCACACCATTATTCGGCCATACTTCTTGCTTTCTTATTTTTGTACATGTACTTTTAGCTTTAACAAAAAGATTAGAAACGTTAAGATCTTTTCCACACAGATTTCTTGTTGAGTGGGTACATTTTGTGAAAAGCAGGAAGATAAAGGTACGTGTCAGATACATTTGTCATTTTAGGGAGAACAGGTTGTTTCTCATCTTGGATATATTAGTGCCCTACAAAGTCTTCATTTTGCTTGTTTTCAAGAAAGATTAATTCAAACTGGAGCAGGCACAGAAGCACACTGCTAGAGAATTCAGGAAAAGCATAATCTTTTTATGAGAGGAGACTTAAAAACATTCGCCTTTTTGGTCCTAGCAAAATGAAACCTGAAAAGGGATATACCTGCTATTTAGAAAGCATGTTAAAAGGTATAAATAGCAAGGAAAGAGCAAGAAAGTGTAAACTGAATGGGTGCATGCTGTATCTGCATGCAGACTGGCAATTACAAGTGTGTACATTTTATATATGGAGATACAGAAAAGCAGTATAACATTCCAGGAGGAGAAGTGGAGGCAAAATGTAGTTGGGAGAACAATCAGTTTATGAAAGTAATTAATACATTTGTCTTTGATGTGAAGGGAACGTCTTGGGATCCAGAAAGCCTCTTTCTACCTGTTAGAATTAATTTAACCATGGCTGTTAAAGGCAACTTGTTCTTACACCCTTCCATCTTTTGCTTTCTTTGCTATAGTTATGTCTGTAGAAACAGTGTATGTAAGAAACAATATAAGGTGACAAATGAAACTAGTGACAACAGGCTAGATGTTGTCGGTTCTATTATTTACAGTTCTATATACAATATATGCAATATAAAAAAAGGATACAGTATTATTTACAGTGATGAAACTCTAGACAACTCTAGCCTGACAACAGGCTAGATGTGGTCAGTTCTATTACTTAGAGTTCTATATACAGAACTGTAAATAATACTGTTCTGTTTTTTTTATATTGCATTAAAGGAGCAAGAAAAAAATAGAAAAATTATCTGAACCCGTTACCTCACAAAACTAGTACCCCATTATTCAGAAACACCACCCACAGAACAAAGTTGCATGTGTGTGGATGTTCAGTGGTTTCTAGGTTTGGTGATGCTTCTTAAAAGTCATCAGACAGGATTTGGAGATTTTCTTTTGTTATGAGGCGTGAAGCGTATTTTCAAAAGCCAACTGTTCTCACAAACCTGGTTGTGATTTCACAGGCATTTATGTAAAGTCTTGGAGAGCTGGGCAAGGGAAGGAGGCATCTCGCACAAGGATGTTTAGTGCTAGGCAGTAAGGAACAAAGCAATCGGGGCCAGGAGCTGTTTCTGCATACCTGGATGTCACTGTAAGCTAAATTGCAAAGGGCATATGGCAAAATAAAAGTGTGTGAAAGGTAGAAGATGTATTGGAAAGTTGTTGTAAATTGTTTCTTGAAGAGGGATGCTTTGAAAGGAAATTGAGGCAAGCTTCTAAAATGCAACAGAAATTTGCAGATGCTTTTTTTACTTCCTCTTGCTTCTGTTTGGTTACTATCTTTTTATTGATTGTCTTAGAGAAAAGAAGAAGAAGCCTCGAACTGATACCTCTAACTGCACGGATGGTTATGACACATCTTGTGAACCACCTAAGCCACTATCCGCTCAGTGGAGGTCCTGCAATTCTTCACAGTCTTCTCAGTGAGAATCATGACAACTCGTATGTGGAGTCTTCTGAGCTGTCTCCGGAAGTCTTCAGAAGTCCAAACCTGCAATTATTTGTATTTAATGACAGTACTCTTCTATCTTACCTTCAGATTCCTGCAGAAAACAAAGTAGATACTGAGGCAGCAGTAGCCCCCTCAGATGTAAGAGTAATTGTCAGAGATATCTCAGGGAAATACTCATGGGATGGCAGGATATTATATGGCCCTTTGGAGGGCTGTCTTCCACGGCAAAGTGGAACAAACTCATTTGTGATTGCAGGCCATCCTGAGCACCAGTCTAATTCGCTGGAAGATCTTTCTCAAGTAGAGGAAGGAGAAGATGCTCTTGACACATTGCTGGAAAAGATTGGTAGCTCTAGTCCCGAGTGCCTCTTGCATCCCCAGGGAAAGCTCAATGAGCCGTCGCCAGCACCGTTTGGCATGAGCTGCGATCAAGAAAATGAAATCATTGAAGCTCTCATGAGGCAGAGTGCCCAGGAAAAAGAACATATATTTAAATGCAGTTCTGCCTTTGGTATAAAGGTAGCCCATCAAGAAGAACCCTGCCCTGCTCGACCCCAAGCATCATTTTATTTTTGTAGGTTGTTGCTAAATGACTTGGGAATGAATTCCTGGGATAGAAGGTAAGAACGGATGTTTCTGAAGGGCCATTCACAGTACGGTTGCTACCTCTGACTTTAGGGGTGGCGGGGAGGAGCAGGATGTTTTTTCTATCCTGTCGGGTCGCTGCTCTTGTGACTTACAATTATCCAGGAAAGGCTTGTTAGTCTGAAATTCTCCATGAAGTATTCATAGGTCTACAATATCCTGAATCTGCTTATTTTCAGAGGAAGCTACAAAACTTCTCTTGCTTTGACTCACTCCTCTCAACAAACACACTGAAACAAGAGTTATGTGGCTGCTTAGTAGTCAGAAAGAACATAGTTTTGACCCTTAACAGTAGCTGTTGCAGTAATTAGTATATTTGCAGAATATTTATAATAAAAGTAGAATTTTACATTTGCATTTATAATTTCCTCCTGAAGTATTTGGGCATTAAGGTACCATATACTGTGGTGCATTGACCTTTATCTTTTTTTTTTTTTTTTTTAAATAGAAAGAGTTTCCATCTTCTGAAGACGAATTCAAAATTACTAAGAGAACTGAAAAATCTGGATTCCCGTCAGTGGTAGGCAATGTTTTCTAAGCATGCTATTGGTAAGGTCAGCTTTTCCAAAGAAGGGACTAGTTCATCACCAAACCAAACTTAATAGAAATTACATGTGACAGCAGTACAAATATTTCTATGCAAATGGCTGTTTGCTTCTAAACAGTTCTGGAACTATTTTTGTTGGCACTGTATACAAAATTCAAAATACGTAACAGAAATAATACACAACAACGTCTTTCCTCCTTGTGTCTGTAGTTGAGAGGGGAGGGAAGAAATGTTGATTACCTTGTCTAGATTCAAATAAATGAATATTTTCTTTAAATTGGTCCCTGTGCCAAGAGCAACATTTTAAAGAACAATTTCAAATCCATTTCTTTGCAGCTGGCTGGTGGCAAAATAGAGTTCTGAATATTGTATTTTATTTTTTATTTCTTAGCATATAGCTACTTGAAAACTGTCTGCAGCATTGCGAAGACCTGTTTTTCTTATACCCCAACAATCTTCATATCAAATTCTCTCAGTTTTTATTCAAACAAGCCAACTATAAGCCTTGTGAAACTCAACCTAAGTGCTCAAAGTCAATAAATTATTTTTTTCTTTTATATCATCACCCCGTAATTAAAATTCTGTAGGTCAAATTATGCTCTCATTAACACCTGTGCCATCTTATTGTCTTCAGTGCGCTTGCACAGATGTAGGTGATTAATCTTGTAACTGGAACTGGGTAATCAATTCCTGTGCTGATTTCTAGGAATACCAGGATGTTCAGCTCCCTGAGCTGTGGTGCCTCTGAAGTGTGATCATGATGGGGGAAAAATGGTGAAAACTGTATTTCTGTGCCTGGAGTTGAACTGTGTATTTGCATTCCTAAAAGAAGCTGATACCTAGAGCAAAACACAGTTCCTTGCTCATATTCTTCCAAGTGCAGATGATTTAAAAAAAATTGGAGCTAAAATTACTTGTTAATTTTCATTTCCCGTTATATCCGATTTCAGCCGCGAGACTCACAAGATTGCAGTGTTTTACATTGCAGAAGGGCAGGAAGACAAGTGCTCCATCCTGTCCAATACCAGGGGAAGCCAGGCCTACGAGGACTTCGTTGCTGGACTGGGCTGGGAGGTAATGGGTCATAGATCTAGGCAAACTTCAATATATTAATTTGAAAACCTATGAAAATCGAGAAAAGTCAGGTAATGGAGGTACCTAGAAAACATTGCATCTGTAACTACCTATATTTTCTATTTTCAAATAAAACATAAATTTTAATACATACTAATTAATATTTTGTAGTACCATTCTGAAGACCACTTTATTTAGCAGAATTCTGTAAATTCAGTGAGATATTTTAGGAAATTGCATATAAGGAAGCTGAAAGCCTCTTTAAAGCAAGTTTAATTTACCTGTGTGCCATCAGAGGAATCCATTAGGATTTCTGTGTTTTAGCTAAGAAACAGCATTTTTGTTTTTCATAACATGAGAAACGAACCAGAGAATTTTGGATTATTACTAAATCAATTACTGTATATAGAGGGTGTTAAAATCGGCAGGTAGCAAAATTTTGCAACTTTTCACCTGGTTCCTGTAAGTACATGGTAGGTTGTCTTAGGTTTCTTTTAGAAAAGGGAAGGCAAAATTTCAGTTGATGTGACACACTGTGACCAGTGGCACTCATCCCAGCTACGAAGCAGCACCTTCCTGCTTGTTTTGGCCAGAATGTTCCTACCTGCCTGATAGCCTTGGTGCTGGTTTTCCAGGATGACCTTCAGAAGAAGTCAGTGAGTTGGTTTGGGTTGCTTTTTCAACAGTCACCTACAGCGGAGGACAGTAGTGGAAAATGAGATGATTGTGGTCGCAGACATAGGCAATTCTGGAGTAGAAACTTGAAAAATCAAGAGTAATTTACCTTTTCTTCTGTGGAAAGAGAAAAATTGTAATCAGCTCTCTTGAGTGATGTCCCAGTACTATAGGATTTTAAAGAAGTGAAGATTCCTCTTTTTCTTCTTTTCCCATCTTGATATCCCTGAAGCCTTTGCTGATTTTACATGCTTCATACTTTTTCTCCTTAAGTCTTTAAGATCCTTTGCCTTTTGGTCAGTTTTTTTCCTAGCCAACATTGGTCTTCAAGAGAAGAAGAAAGTTTGAGGGTTTTTGTTGAGCTTTTCATCAGACTGCTGTGATGACCAAGTTGTCCCCTGGCAAAGGTCTCGAGTCTTTGCCAGACTGACTGAAGAAGAAATTCTTCCATTTTTCTATTCCTTTGAGTAGTGGAAACTGTGCATCTTCGGCGTGAGGAAGAAAATGTGAGTCAGGTTTTAAAAATCCCCTGTCTAGAAGGCAGTTAGACCATTTGTTCATCAAGCAGTAGCCAAGTGGTGAGAAGTAGTTAAATTATGCAAGTTGTTTTTTGATGGAGATTTTTTGTTTTATTTTCTTTTAATTTTTTTAAGTGCCTGTCACTTGTTGGAAATGCTTTCCAGTACCATCTTATGCAAGCCTCAGGCACCTGCCAGACAGGAAAGATATGCAGGAAGATAGGCACTGCGGTGTTCCTCATTCACTTGTTTGCTGTCACTAGCTTGGCATGCACAAAATCCAGTCCCCTCTAATAGAATTTACCAGTACTGTTGCATATCCTTCCTGTGCTGATGCTTGAGGATGCTACGGTTGATGTTTCTGCTTTCTGGATTGCTAGAAGCTGTAAAAGGCAAATACTCAGCTGCTGTACTGAATGCTCTTACCTCTTCATGTGGTCAAACTACAAACCCAACTGCAAAACGTGTGCAGAGGACAGGACAGTTTCTTTTCTTTGCATTGTTGAGATGTGGGCATTTGTTTTTTTGAAAATACATGGTCACTCTGTTTCATTTGCTGTATCTATGGATATAAGTGAAGCAGGTTTTCAGAGAGAGTTTGTATCTCAAGTTACGCTGAGATAGTTGGGAAAACAGAGGAACTTTTGGACACAGGTTCTTCAGAGAGGCATTTCTTCTCAATAATGTTTTAGAATGATTCCTTCCATGTGTTTTTTTCTTTCTCTATAAATTTTCATTTTCTTCTGCTGTTTTTGTTTATATTTTCTCCATATATTTCTTCTTATGTAGAGATCACAAAAACTGTATATAGGAAGATTTCTCTGAGAGGATTACAGAATTCTGCAGTGGTAACTTCACAATTAAAGCCTTGATGCATAAATAAATGCGTAAATAATTTCTTTTAATTAGACCCTTTAATCCATTAGGTTGATCTTTCAACACACGGTGGCTTTATGGGCGGCCTGCAACGTAATGGCAGCACAGGACAAACAGCACCCTACTATGCTACCTCTACTGTGGAAATCATTTTTCATGTGTCTACAAGAATGCCATCAGATTCAGATGATTCACTGACCAAAAAGGTAAATGACTCGCTGTGTATTTGTAAGTAATTTATGTTGCCTTCACATGCTTAGATTAAAGCTTAAACTGAAAACAGAATGTACCAAATGGTCCTAACAGGTCATCTTAGCTTAGTAGCACATGGAGCTCTGCTGCTAGATTATCTGAATTAATTGGCATCTAAATTCTGGATTCTAGAATACAATTAACATTTCCATGGTAGCCTCAAATACCATCATTAGTAATAATATTAGCAATAATTTCATTTGTATGTTGTCTGCCTGCCAAAACTGTTGTAGTTTGGTACAACAACAACAAAAAAGCAAATGCAGCATGATAAAACCTTGCAGACAAATTGTCCAGAGGATAAGAGAAAAAAAAGGAAGTGAAAGAGAAGTGACAAGCATAGTACCACAAAGCAGCCAGCTGATATTTAAAACTCTTATCCAGTTAGTCACAATTCTGAAAAACAGAGTCTGCTTCAAAGATGGTTAGAGCCCAGCCCAAAATGTTGGTTGCTCTACTTAATCTCTTGTCTTCCCTAATAAGAGATTATGGTGCTTGCCAGCCACTGTTTTACAGTCAAAGAAGATTTTAGGTGCATACCAAATCCTTGCCTTTTTAATTAGGATTGGCAACTTGTCCTGTGTGTGTTGTTAATATGCATGAATAATGCTACCACAGCCATCCAGTCTGCTACGTGATACAGTTGTGCTCTGAAAAGTATGTGTATATATATTGCCAGGTATTTTTGTTTTCTTTTTGTTTTTAAAAAAGAGCTTTTCTTAGAAGTTAAAGGGTGGAATTCCAGATTACCTGTCCTGAGAACTTGCCTAGCCTTTTAGTAGTAAAGCTAAACCCTTTTTTCCCTTGTGCTGTCATGGAAAAAAATGTATTAACAAAGCTAAGTTTCTCTGTACACATGCGGCTCACTATCTGTGTGTTTTCATATTCCACTCTTTACCCAAGAGTGGAAAAGAGTGTAATCTGAGCACTTTAAGACAGAGAAATAAGGCTCTGCTGCACACTGAAGGCTGTATAGTCCATGCTGTATGAAGGTAGGTGGTTTGCCTGTGCTTTTCTTGTTCCTGGCAGATATTTGTCAAGCTTCTGGTTAAAATCTCCAATTATGAATGCTTTACAGTTTCTCTAGGCAACATAGTCCAGTGCTTCACTCTCTGTACCATGAGCAAATTTCTTCTTTTGTTTATTCGGGTTCAATTTAAGCCCATTTGCTCTTACCCTGTTCCACAGCCATACAGAGAACAGAATATTTCCTTCCTTGTTCAGGAGATTTGCTTGTCTTTGAGAACTGCTGTCCTGCTTTCCTAGGCTGTGGAATACCAGCTAGCTGAGAAAGGAAGGAACACAGTCAGACAGAGCTTGGGGAAAACAAAACTGGATTTTGTTTGCAAACAGTCTATTTTACTTAGCCCTAATGCCTACCCATGTTAGTGATTAATACAGCTATTGAGAGAGTCTATATTTATTGTATTTAATTGTGTTTCCTAAATTTGCTTTAGCCTGTAGGAAATGTAGATGGCTTAAGAAACAAAAAGCAAAAGCATTTAATAATTGGTAGTTTCCAAGTCCTGAAGGGGTAGGAAACAAGGCCAGTTCCAGCACGTATTAGCCACAGAAAATACCACAAATTAATTGCTTTAAAACTTAGAAAGATCTTCTACTGGAATGGGAGTGCAGCAGGGTTTAAACTGTATTTCTGTAAAAAAAAGGAAAGGCTCTGAGTCACCTAATGTATTTTCAGAGTGGGACTTTGCTTTAATTGGGTGGATAGATGGACCAGGTGACTTCCAGAGCTCCTTTTTAATATGCAATATTCTTTTTGTTTATTTTGCTTACAACTTTTTTGTAAACTAGGATATATTTTTATACAAATCAGCATGTACTTAATAAACTGTACAAACCTGCAGCTGAGACTGGATGCAAGATGCTTTTCAAAAGCGCTGTAGTTTTCTAATTCTTTGGTAATGATGGCGAAAGGAGACCTTGTTTTGAAGCTGGTGTTTTTGGCATGAATGCATATCCAAAACATTCTAAAGACAGTGCTAAACATACTGTAATCTATTAAAGAGCTGAAGGGTCCATTTCTTGAAATTGCACTTCTGAATCTTAGCTGCAAGCAGGCCATATGTTTGCATACAAATACGCTGGCACTTCAGCATCAGAATTCCTCATCTCTCTCTGAATCCTGCGTTGACTTTGGCTGCCTTTCCATGTGCAGACCACAACTGGCATGAGTGCTCAAAAAGAAGCACGTGCCTGACTTCTTTGTAGTGTTAAACAGGAGAACGTGCCCCCTTCCTCCACCCATTTTTGTTAAGGATCAAAGGATACGACCCCCGAGTCCTGCTCGAGTGGAACTTTGCAGATGCTTCACCTGGTGGGTGAAGGGGCTTAAAAGTGTTTTAATAGTTCCATGTGCTCACAGAAAAGTTGGTGAATGATGACCCTGAGTTCTCATCTCAGATTTATGGAGTGGTGTGTCAAGATGTGGATCTTCCATGATGCAAAAGTTGATATTTACTAATTTCAGTAATGCTTCTATTTCGTAACAGCATGTAGGGGGAAGGTAGAGTGCTATGTTGTAACTTAGCATCTGCTTTATTTTATTTTTTTGCTGCAGTGCAAATGTATGATGATCAAAAAATGGTCATCTAAGCTGCACTTTATCTGGGAGATCCCTGTTTCCTTTCTGTGGCTTCTTCTCTGCTTATTTTGCCAACAGACAGGCAAAAAGAATTCAATACCAGTTTGCTGGGCTAGCAAGCTCCGGAGCTGAACAGAAGGTCTTACCACCTGCTGGCCAAGGAAGCCGTGCAGCAGGCCATAAATTCTGTGGGCTGCGGAATTAAGCAGATGCAGTAATTCTCCTTAAATATGTTGTTATGATTCCTTACTTTTACGGAACACAGGAGGATAAATTCAATTGTGGTATAAATTCCCCCACAATAAGTGCACTTCCACTGAGGCTCAGTTTGGCCCATTTATTTTTGCGCCTTGCAGTTGTAATTGGCAGTTTTTCTTCCTTTAGATGCTGGTGCATTATGCTGCTCATTCAAAGAAAAAAATCTCCAAATAAGTCTTGGCTCTGGAAAAAATAAACAAATGTGTTTTGGTGAAATATTCACAGTTCAGCTGATATCCTTGCTGCTGTAGGAATCAGCGTCGTTAGTTCCCAACTCTCTTTATCTGGATGTCTTGTAGCAAAAATGAAAATCAATCATAGTAACAGCATTCTCCACTCTGCTGCCTTGTTCCAGCTAAATTGTCCCTAACTGTTTAAAAATGAGCTGCGGGATTTTTGAGTGATTTATTCCATCCTCTGCCGTTGTCCTAGCAGAACTTTTTAAATTCAGAAATCTGGTTGCAACCCCATCCTGAACTCTTGCTCCTTCACCGCCGAAATTTGTTAGCTGGAGCTAGATTTGATTTTTAGCGGCTAATCTAACTGCTGTAGGGGGTTGCCGAGTGGGGCCAGGGCTGTGCTATTGGATTTGTCCAATTCATTTGACTCCAGGACTATAATTGCACTTATGTCTTACAAGGCTTTTATAGCCTAAGGCTGGCGAGCAGCAGAAAAACAAATTGGCAGTGATACAGTAAGAGTGAAAGGGAATGAAAGGCGCACATTATCAGTCTCCAGGCAGCGCGGCTCTGGCAGGAAGTTTCTCGCTTAATTTACAAATAAAACCGGGATTCGAGGATGGCCGCACTGTCAGGCCCACAATGGCCATGTCAGGCCTCGCTGTTACTTAGGCAAAGTAGCAGCCAGGCCTGCCCGAAAGCAGGAATTCTTCCGTCAAACAGACGACTCCCTTCTGGAGCCAGCTGGCTGCCTAATGCAATTAGCGGGGAAAGGAGGTCAGGCCATTAGGTGTGGGCCGTGGCAGGCAGCCGGCGGCCCGAGGCGAGCGGTGGCGCGCGCCCCGCGCGTGTCCCCTGCCGAGCGCCAGAGCGCCGGGGCGGCACGCGGGAGCCGGAGCCACGAGCAGCTCGGCCCTCATCCGGCCGCGGCTCCTTGCTGCGCGGGCGAGGGGCGACGCGGAGGAAGCGCCGCGCTCCAGCACGCGCCTGTAGCCGCTTCGTTGCCTTCTTAATGTTTTATTCTCTGGCTGTTCTGCAGTTTCCACACATAAACTATATGGAGAATATTACATGAATCTGCTGCTCCATATGCACTGTGTTTGCTGCTTTGTACCAGACCTTGCTCGTTTTCCATTCTTAGTCTACCATGTAACTTGTGCTTGAGTGAGTGATAAGGAACTGGCCGCTGGCATGTTGTCACTGATAAGATTATTATACCGTGTTTTATCAAAGACAAGATCTTTCCAGAGCAAATATTTTTGATTAAGTTTATATGATAACGCCTTATAACCACAGTGATTAAGAATGCACTTGGAGGTTTGCAAGGTTTTGAGCACTTGGCCTTCATTTGTTGTCAAAAACAAGCAGAGTGTAATATCTTACTGAATTCTTTCTTCATATTCATTAAGTTTCTTAAATGAGAGGTGGCTAAATAGAGCCTTTGGGGTTTTTTTATGGGTTGTCCTAGAACTCAAGTCTGCAGTGAGATGGGTGCCTACGTGGGATGTCATAAATTCAGTGCTCTGCTTAAGGGTGCAGTGCTGCTGACCTGCTCTGAATACAGCTGGTGGGAGCTGGGCCCTCGTTTCACTTGGCTTTTCTAGTAAATTATTGTTTCGCTTTGGCTGTGTTTGGGGTGGCCTTGCCAACTGCCACAGTTCTCGCTTTGCGTGACCTGTTGCGCACGAAGTATTGTAGCCAGACTGATTTGATTTTTTTAAAAATCTAGACTTTGCATCATTTCTGCAGTCACCTAGCTGCATCCCTTAATTCAGATGCGAATCTAGATACACCAAAACAAGGGCATTTGCCATCAATTGCAGTGAAATCAGACTTTTGTCATAAGCTTAAATGAGTAATTAGTTTTGCATGTATTGGTCTGCAATGTGATATCGTTGACATGAATATTTTCGTGGGTGTTTTTTTTACTTTCACTGGGTAATTAAAAAATACAAGAGCAATCACGAATGGATGATTGGACAGTAATGCACCCTCACTTGTACACACCTAAGAAGCTTCAGGTGTGACTTTTTTTTTTTTTTAATAAAATACCTCAGGAAATGTTATCTTTGCTTCAAGCAGAATTAAAGCTATCTTTCTTTTATAGGTGTAAACAAAATGCAATTACTCTTTATTTCAGTAGACAATTTCAGTAATTCCGTGAACTTGGTTATATTTTATTTTGTTGGAGTGCAGACAGTTGGCCAAGTTGGTGCTTTTTAACATTCTCATGATCTTTTCCATGGTTGTTTGTGTTGTAACCTGTGTACCCTTTGTCATCCAGCCTTATAGAGGTGAAATTTTTTAAAGGTGTCATCTGGAATTCCCCTGGAGGGAAAATTCTGTGATCAGTACAGACTAATACAGGGCCTGCAGAGATTATTTAATTGTTTTTATCTAATGATTTTGTTCTACTCTGTGGAGATAATGAGCAAAGCAGATCTGTGATATGGCTGCTTTGTTAGGTCTATGGTGTACATTTTTCAAGAAGCCAACACCAAGTTGGAGATGATCATTTTTCAGGTTTAAGTGGGACTTAAATTCGCTTTGTTTGGGGCTGGCACGTTTAGTGTGGGTTAAATTTTACCTTTAAGGCTTACAGTGAAGGCTGCTGTGCAGAGCTTGTACATCATCTTCAAATACTTTCTGCCATCTGTTAGGTCACCACCAAAGCAAACATGCAGATCTGCAGAGGGGCTTTCTATGCAAGTCATATTGAGAGTTAGTTTTATGCAACTCTGCTTAAAATAAAGAAGTAATTCCCCAAATATTTTACGTTCTGCTGTGACTTGCTTTATTCCAAGGAATTTTGTTTCAGTTTTCAAACAAAAATTATTTTCAGACTCTGAATCCACAAAGAAATACTCATTTTATGATAAATGGAGTAATAGAGGTTCTTAGTGGCAATTTCTCCACCATCCTTAATTGTGGCATTTTTTATTTCTGTGACAGCTGTGGTATTTTAACCGCAGTACGATGTTCTGTTGTTAATGTTTTGCTCTGGTAATTCAGATTACCATCTTTAAATTATTATAGGTAATGTACGTCTACATATCGTGCTAATGGGTAATTTGCTAATTACTTAATTAAGCCATCAGATAACAATGCCTTCTGAATGAAACAAATTATTTAACTGATCTTTTCATGAGCAACGAGGGAAAAACAATATTTTAACTTTTTCCGTAATGAAATATTTCTACTATTGAGCATTGTAATTCAATTTGCAAGCCATGACCCCTCATAAACTGTTGTTATCACTCTGATTAATAAAGAGCCAATTTGCCGTTGCAGCTTCGTCACTTGGGAAATGATGAGGTTCACATCGTCTGGTCGGAGCACACCAGGAACTACCGCAGGGGCATTATACCCACGGATTTTGGAGATGTTTTAATTGTTATTTATCCGATGAAGAATCACATGTTTTTCATAGAGATAATGAAGAAACCAGAGGTATGTTTTGACTGCTTTATTGGATCTGTCGTGTGTTATTCATGTGACCAACAGCTTTGTTGCTCATATAAAACTGCCTTAGCATCCTCCTCCTTTCTGCAACAAATACTAAATGCAGTTTATCCATTTCAGTTTAAAAGCGAGGCTTAATTCCTACGCATGAAAAGAAAGCAGTCCGTGTTATGTTGTTGCTGAAGGGAAGTATTTCAAAAGTCGAAATCTGTAGAAGTTATTATACAGGGAACAATGTTTAAAATGATTGTGGTTTCCAACGTAAGCCAATCGATGCAAAATAATCAAGATTTAGGTTCTTCTTTTGCTATTAATTCACCCCATACGGCTTAGCTCCTGTTGTACATATGGCACTGTGTGTTACCTCACATGTTTTGAGACCCTCCTGATAATCTCACTTGCTGGAATGATGGAGTCACTGGACAGCCTGGCATCAAAGTACTTTGATGCTAATGTTTTCTAACTGCATTTTACCCTTTTTTTTTTTTTTTTTTTTTTTTTTTGAAATAATGGATTTTTTTTTGGTTGTAGAATGTGGAGTTATCTGTATATATGTGTGTATATAAAAGGACTAGCTTAATAAATGCTTCTCTGGCATTATAAGTGCAAAAATGTGTTTAAAATATGCTTTGTGGAAATAACCAATTGGTTGTAGAATGTCGAGTTATCTGTATATATGTGTGCATATAAAAGGACTAGCTTAAATGCTTCTCTGGCATTATAAATGCAAAAATGTGTATAAAATATGCTTTGTGGAAATAACCAATGTGATAAATATTTTCCTTTATATGAAAAGCAATATTTGTCCAAGAGAACAACCAGTTCTGGCAAATGTATAAATCTGACATACTTAATCACTGGATGGAATACTTCTTGAGTATTGAGATCCAGCTATTATATACTAACAACTAGATTTTGCAGCAGTCATTTTCAATAAGAAACATGATTTTTTTTTAATAAATTGAAATACTTTCTTTTGTTTTTGTCTTTAAACTTATTTTTTCAGCTCTATAATTTATTTCTCAGAAATTTTAGTAAAAATGACCTTAAAATAGCAAATAGCTTTTAATGCATCTCAAGTTCAGAGTTCCATAAGAAAATCCGAATTTGGTTTATGAAGATGCTTAAAAATTCTGCGAATCAATCAGGAAAAAAAAGCCATGCTGTTGTATATGTTAGCCAAAAAATGCCCAACGGACTGAAGGAATAATAGCTAACTGGAAATTTAGTGTTATCCTTGCATTTAAAGTACAAACCATTACAATGTAATAAAATTAATCCAGACATTTCCAGGGCAAGTGTGGCTGACCTTTTGTTCACCAGCTACTGACCCCAGGGTGAATGAAAGAGGCTTGCAGAGAGAAATGTCTGTTGTTTGGCTTCAGTCCCTGGTATTTAAATTGCATTCCCTAATCAAATGAAAAGGCTGTCCTCTCTATCAGGTTACAGAATCCATGGCAACATTTGGCCTTTTATATACATAATGTTAGCCTTTTTGTTTGTGTCTAAGTAGAGACACCTGGAGCAATGTTAACATTAACCGATTTAGCATTAATAGCTTCATTATATAAGAATTTCTGATCAGATAGCTGTTACTTTTGTTATATTGCCTCAGCTTGTATTGTTTTCATTTTTTATCTCCCTGCTTGGCAACCAGGCAATGATTTGCAAATTTTTTTTGTCTTGATTAATTAAGCAATATAATTATCAGGAACCGTGATGCAGTCTTTGCTCAACAAAGCTTCGGAGCGAAAACAATAGTAAGTCTGTTAGGATGAATGCATTCCACGCGTCACAGATGCATGAGGATATTCTAAACAATGAGACGAAAAGCTGCCTGCAAAAGAGGACAAAGAATGCCAAGCAGACTCTACACACTGCACATACCGCCAGGGACACGCCGTGGGTTCCCTGGGACACAGATGCCTCGTTAGATTGCAGCTAGTCATCAGAGATTAATTCTCAGCCATTTGGTACAATAATTTACCCATTCCCCAGTCTTTTAACTAGTGCTGCTTGCTATAGAAGTGAAGCCTTTGTACTCTGAAGGTTTATTTAACTTTGCCTACTTTTGCTGTTTGCAGCAAAAAATATTTTTTTTTTCTTTTTGGAAATTTTAAGGAGGCAGGTGTTTGCAGTGTGGGGAATATTAATTTCTGCTTTGTGCGTAACATGCGTTGACATTTGGAGTGGTTAAGCAGGGGACTTTTCCCCTTCCCTCTTCAATATTTTTTTAATTGATTCTTATTTAAGTCTATCATCAAATACCAACTTACAACAAGGCCCGAGCAGAAGATGCTGCCGTTTCCCTGCGGTTCATTTATTGCCTCAGCCAGGCACCGGCTCTGTGCAGATGGACACGGTTGCCCTGCTGCCTTACATTGACTTTAATGACCTGCAGCCGGGCTGCTGAATCTGAGGGCAACTCAAATTTGGGAAAGTATTAATGTGCCTTCGTTTGCATTATGTTTGTTTTTCTTTGATAATATAAAATTATTCACTTCTGTACAAAGTCACTTCCGTCCTGTACTGCGTTGTTTTCTTTTTCCATCTGACGGTGTGTGCTACCTTTGCTCTATGAAAAAATACATAATTTCTGGCCAAGCGTATCCCTAGGACACGTTTCTGGAAATAATCTGTCCTGGGCGGGGGGAAAAAGTACCTATACTTTCCTCCTTTTGAAAGTCCCGTGCTTAATGTGTGCAGAGATGATGAGCTAAGTTATAAACATCATTTTATTGTATTGGGTTTTGTTGTTTCCTTCCTTCCTTTGCTACTTGCTGACAGCAGCCTGGTTAAGGCTGGACCAGGCTGGACCTTGGAGTCCCCTTTTTAGTTTAGAAAGAGTTTTTTTCCATAGATAAAAGTGTGTTTTAATGGAGTGTGGATGTTAAGCTCTCAGAAAAAACAGCAGTGAAACTTTTTAATTTAAAACAACAGTTGATTGTGACAGTTTGGAGATATTTTTGCTAAATTTACTGGTTAGCACCCTTTGCAATTATTGCATGAGAAGCAATGCTGAGCAGTACCACGTGAGCAAGAATTCATGAGAAGAACAGAGGAAGAGTTTAAACAAGAAAACAGAACCAAACAACACCCCCACACTAGGGAAACATTTTACACTGATCTATTTTTTTTGGTTTTGGTGATTATTTAAGTAAAGGAATGACAGAAAATCTCTGTGAAAAGACAGCTGTCACTTGCAGATGTTATATTAAAACCAAATTTCTCCTGTAATTCATTGCCACTTCTAATTAGAAGAATTCCCTAGATGCAAGGGATTTATATTATTCCCTTTGTCCGTTTATTGAATGACTGTCACAGTCACCCATGAGCAGTTGCAGAAGAATAATAGAGGGTATTTATTTATGCGATAAGCCTCTATACGGGTAGAAAAAAATCCATAGCTTAAATATTGATAATTGCTGCCAGCTTCTGTGTGGGGTTTTTGGTCCATTTTGAATTGGTGTTAGGAAAATGAGTACTTGTAAATATTTGACTACTTGTAAATATTAACATTTACTATACATTTTAATGTAAGATTTTCTTGTTTTGACATTGCAAAATCTCTTACACATATGTAATTCCAGATGTTTTTCACTTTAATTAAGTCTTTGGGCTTTTTACCCGATACAGATATTTTTCTGAAGAACCATAGGTCATGAAATATTGTAATATCATTATTTCCTCTGAAGGAAACCTTAAAGTAACACAGTTTTAACATTGTACCTTGTATACTGGGATTAGACTTGCTGGCATCTGTCCCAATTTATTACATGCTACTAACTTGGAGAGTTTTTATTTTTCTGCCATCTTTACTTTCCATAGATCTGATTTTCTTGGATCAGGTTTTTTTCCTGGAGCGATGTCCAGGGAAGGAGTTCATAGAGGAATTGCCAATGCTGTGTTGCTCAGCCCAGTTAATCAGGGTCTCCTGTTGTGAGATGCAAGATAGAAAACATCTCTAAACTATCTATACAAAGTGGAAAATCAATTTCAAATTCATAGATGAATTTTGTTTCTATACATCACAAATTAACATATACAGAGTTGAGTATTCTATAAAATGTCCTTACACATCTATAGTAATTTTGCAGCTCCAGTTGGCCTTAATTTGTGTGTGTTGATTTTATTTTGGGGTCTGCAGGTGCCATTTTTTGGTCCTCTCTTTGATGGAGCGATAGTGACTGCGAAGTTGCTGCCAAGCCTTGTATGTGCCACGTGCATCAATGCCAGCAGAGCTGTGAAGTCCCTCATCCCACTCTACCAGAGCTTGTATCCTTTCTTCCTACTGATGTGATGCACTTAGGTAGTGTCTCTCATTCCTGATATTCTTCTGTTAGAGGTAAGTGTTCATGAGAGTCTTCCAATTTAATTTTACTGAAAAAATGTAAAAAAACTTTCTATCAATCTCCGTGTTTTTAGGGTCACGCATACCCAGCTATAACCTAAGGTTTTAAAAATAAGGTTAAAACATCAGCTGAATGATCTCACCAACAGTTCTGGAGAATCTTGCTCAGGGTAGGCTTACATTTATTCTTTGAACTGTAAGTGGTGATAATCTTCAATTTCCTTTCATGCTAATAAAGTAGTCACCTATAGTCAGTATTAGACTAATACACAGAGCAAACTGTATTCTCACCTTCCTATTCAAGGAAGTAGTTCCACTGCCTTTACTGGGGCTTTACTAACACATTATGCATTAGTGCATTAGGAACACAGATAAGGTTTGACCTATGATTTGGATGTTTCAGTTGCCTAGTTTGATTTATATGCTAGCATGTCTGTATTTAGGGAATTTCAGAACCTATCTTGTACCAGTTGCTGGAAGATAAGTAGATAGAAGGCTTTTCTCTTACCAAACACGTAGTATTGACTTTCATTCTTGCATGATATGCAAACTAAGAGCATAAAATCATTTGCTGCTTGACTGCGTGGGATTCTTTTCTCATGCCATAATTGCACTAGGAATGTTTTACAGCACATTTTGTTAATCACATCTCAGGACCAACACTCACTGCACTTCACTTTCTCTGGATACTTTTCATATAATGATTTTTCTAATCATATGAGTTTGAGAAAGAGTTTGGAAAATTAATGTTTTGGTCTTTGAAAGAACATAGGTAAATTAGCTTGAGGCATATTTTTAATAGACATAATACTTTCCAAATACTTTTTTTTAGGAGTCTGTATTATCTAATATACTTGGCAACTTTGGACATACAAGCCAATGGATTAATCTGTGTATAACAAAACTAGTGCAGTAGAATTACTGTAAGTGATGATGCTTGTAGGAAGGGAGAGAGGCTGTTGCCCCTTACTGTTACCCTATCAACCACCTCCCAGTAGGAGTCCTCAGTTTCTTAGCTCCTGTTCATCTTGCAGCTTTCACATTTTGTGAGCCAGTAATTTGCACTGGCCTGCTGTGCTTCAGCTTTCTAGTTGGGTTTCTTTCTAGGTCCTTATATGGTCCTTATTTATCCTATAGTGAAACACGAGGGGCACACACATGACAGCATACGTGACTTTTTGGCATGCTGTTTGCACCAGCAATTTCTGTAGTGCTTCAAAGGCTACTTCTCTTTATGACAAATGGAAAGTGACTGTTGATTGAGAGACTTCTGAAACTGAAAGATGTTGGGGTGGGGAGATCCTGTCAGGATGACCTGGGGTAGATGAGAAAGCTTTACATAACTTGGATTACACTTCAGAAGCTCCTGGGAGAGAAGGATTGAGCTGAAACTGGACAGTAAAATGACTTCAAAACAGACACGTTTGATATAACTACGAATAAGGCAGAAATCCTTCTCTAACTCCCATGCTGCCATTTGGGCTTTCCCAAAAACCATGGTGGTCTAAGGGTGACTTTCTAACTTATGCAGTTACAAGTCAATCATGTCTTCTTGTTGCCTATGCTGAGAATTTTGGAAGGAAGTGTTTGAACGTGTCCCAGGTGGTGATGCTGCTCTGTAGCTCTTCCACAGTGTGCAGGCTCCAGGGATCATCTTGCTCTCAGGGGTTACTACAACTAAGCGACCAGGACAAGAGCTGGCCCAGCAATTTAGAGGTAATGAAAACAGGTTCAATAATTTCATTGCGTTGGAGAGGAAAATAGTGAGGAAAATGCTGAGCTAACACCTGTATGCCAGTGTGAGGCATCCGGAGAGAGGGTTTGTGCTGGGATGCAGGGACAGGACGGGCACGAAACGGGTCTGGGCTCTGTGCAGCTCTTCGTTCAGCTTCCCAAGTCCAGCAGCGACCAGCAGTGTGTTAGGGAAGAGAGGCTCCATAAAGTTGTAAGCCAGCTTAATACGTGTGCTTTAATTAGGATTGACACACGTGCGTTCGCATGTCTGGTTTTGCAGAAGTGGACTCTTCAGTTGCGTAGAGTTTTGTAAAAGTCCTTTCTTAAGACATTATAGTGTTTTATTTATTAACTTGTAGATGATAGAAGTTTGAAATGTTTTAAGCTGAGATGGTGAAAGGAAGAGGATGCAAAAGATCAACGGGCTGTAGGGGCTGTAGCTAACGGACAAAGAGGCAGCTTTAAGAATTATAAAGGCACTGAAAGGAAGGTGAATAACTTGAAAATGTGAATGGAGAGAAGTAAAAAGCAATATTCATGGTAAAGAGTGATGTTTTTGCATATTGCGAAACAACATATGTTTTATGTTATGCAAAACATGTTATATACTGCATATGTAACATAACTTTGCAGTTTGGATGCAGGAAAGTTTTGATAGCCTGTTAAGGCAGAGCCGAGAAATTATCTTCCAGTTTTCATTGTAGAGCAGACATTCATAGGAAGAGTTAATAGTTAAAAATGTTCTCGATTCAAGTGTGGTTAGAAATTGGTAATTGGTAATTGCACAGAATAACTGCAAGGACAGCAGTGCAGATTGCTCTGTGGCTGCTTAGGTCAGGTCTTAAACACTCTGTTTGGTTGTAAATCGTTCGATAGTAATAAAATATTGACTAATCTGAGGGAAATCAAAGGACAGTTGTAAAAGGAGACTTGAGGGATTGGTTTATTAAGTGATGTTGGAAGCTTAAAAATAAAATGAAATATTCCCGTTTCCCCTTCCCTTTCTGCCACTGAAGCTGGCAGTGTAAAACATTTATCAGGACAGTTTATCCGGGCGTCTTGCACATGGCAGATCTCTTGTTTGAACCTTCCTATTTAAGGATGGGAAGTGAATAAATGTTTGCGGTGCCTGAAGGGAAGTGATCTGCATCCACCGTGCAGAGGGCTGCTGAGCTCTGGCAGCCGCATGCAAATAGTGACAGCTGAAGTCACTTGTTGGAAAGTCTGTAAACTCTGGTTACAGCTGCACTTGTCAGTGGCTTTAAGGGAAGTGTAATCAGCCACAGAGATTAATTTGCATCTCAATTAGGAAAGAGTCAGGAGGAAGCAGTAGGGTCTGTTGCTAGAAGGTTGTGGAAGAAATCTCCCGGGCACAAAAGCCTCCCAACTCTCGGTGCTCCAGCTGAGTGGAGGACAATATCTGAGCTGTAGTTACCATGGGGACCAGAAGCCTGCGGAGCCACCGGAGAATCTGCAGTTTGCACTGTAATCATTTGGTCATGATGACACAAATTCCACTGTTGTACCCAAATACATTTTTTTTTCTTTTGGAAATCTCTTCGTAAAATAAAAAAAAGGTAACTATGGCAGACCATAAAAGATTTTTTGATCTCCTTTTTGCATTAATGTAGTTGTTTTTGTTTTAAGGCATTCATTGGGACAAGAAGAATATGCATTAACAAGTAACTAATTTAAACTTTAGTCTAAAGCTGTTCTGCCTCCAAGTTTCTTTGTATAGGTCAAACGATGTGAGATGGCATTGCACCCAAGCAAGTGCTGAGCAGGGTCAAGTTCTCCCCTTAAAACTCAATGTTCTCTGCCAGGGCTGTGGTATTTGTGTGATAGTAGATGGTTATACATTAGTATATCTTTAAAATAATCCTTTTTTTTTTTTTTTTTTTCAGAAGTGCATTCATTGTTGGTGCACTGAAGTGCTGAGACTGAGCAGCTGCAGACCATGCTGCTCTTGCAAACCTTAAGTGCTCAGTAACGTATTTCCAGAGAAAGCCTCCCCGTTCTGACTTTTTTCAGGCAGTGATTTTTCTTTGAAATATGGTTGTATATTTAATTGTAATGAACAAGGTTAAATGATGAAAAAAAAAAACAGAAAAAAGTTAAAATTTAAGGCTACAGTTTTATAAAAACACAAATACCATTTAAACTTGCTAAAATTGTTAGATAAAAATATGTTTTTAGGCAAGTCTTTCAGTGTACTACAGCCACCCATTTATTTGCTGCGAGAAGGAAGGAACAACTAGTCTGTCAGACAGAAATAATCATCTGTGTTGAAACTAAAGTTCCTTTTAATGAGGCCAGTTAAAGCAGAGGTTGCTTGTGGTCAATACTGTCTTTAAGAGTAATGCACATCTATAAACAGAATGCCTTGGGAGTCAGAGTATTCTTGGTTCATTCCATAGTCTTTAAATTATTTTCTTAAGCACATAAGCTGCATCTGTCTTCCTGTGAATGAGTAAATAGGAAGTTCCTGTTGGTGTTTAATAAGAATTAATGTTTCTTGTAAAAGTGCCTTCTTAGCATCCTCACTTTAGAACAGATCTACCAAGCACATGCTGCCATTTTTCTTTCTTATTGATCCATTTGATGCCTGCATATTTTTCATTCTCTTTTATAGTATATTGATTAGAGTAC
>NW_010578341.1:52231-68339 GCF_000705375.1 Tinamus guttatus
CATCTCTTCACTCAGCTGCTCTCTTTGCCCTCCAGCCAAGGTATTCCAGCAAGCATTCTTGGATGTGAAATCCCATCAGAAGTGTCTTACATCAGGCGTGCTGTTGCTTCATTTTCTTCATTAATATTCAGAGAATTAAATATGTAATTATACATATACAGGGAAATGATGAGCTATAACCTGGTGAGAAGAAGAAAAACTCACCACAGTGGTAAGCTTTGATATACTTGTTCCTTCAAAGAGGAACCCTGAAAAGAGATAAGTTTTAAGTTCTTCCCAAGTCTATCTTGGATGTTCATGGCCCTGAGCTGCCACTTAATGTGTCTGTGCTTTATGAAAATGCCTACACTTGACATAATAGCCAAGCACTGGATGTCACCATTTCTCCGATTAAGCTTTGCAGTCCTGAGGGCCAGGAGGAATCAGAGCGCTGACTTTAGAGGTTAGTGTGTTACCTGGCTCTTAAAGGTTTATGTGCTGTAATGAACAGAATGTACCTCCTTAGCTGATCAGGATGAATTCAAAAGATATTCCCAGCTTCAATTACATTGCATCCAAATATTAACATGTGTAACACATGTCATACATGTAATACATCATGTCAGGAATCAAAAAGATTCAACAAAGAGCATCAACTCCTAATTGCAGCGTAGCTCCTTTTGTCAATTTAATGCCAATTCATGATTAACTTAGGGTGATTGATTTGCTTGTTTGTTTTATCAGATTTAAACACTGAAAATCAGTGTTTGAGTGATGTGACTGGCATGCGTGTTTTGCAGGGGCATGCAACATGAGGTGGCTGAAAACCCTGTTTGTGCACCTTTCAAAGTGTATTTTGCTGAGCTTTCGTGAAGAATGCACTTTTAGTTATAGAGGTACGTGAGATCGTGCCATGGAAATGAAATAGAAATAGAAAGCCTATTCCTCTATTCAGACAAGGCTCATGATTTCTTTGCTTTGTTTCCTCCAAGGAGGCTGTGCCACCAAGCTCCGTAGATCCCATCAGAAATGAGGATGAAATCCCAGTGTGGCGGTTGACAGGACGTGGTATCTGACAGGCCACTGCTGCTGAAGCGATGGGTGTTGACCCACGGGAGCAGCCCGAGTCGCTCCCTGTTATTTTGTCTCCAGAAAGCAGCAGATTGAACTTGCCATCCTTAGCTTTTCTGTCACTTGCTGTAACCAGCCAGCGCAAGACGGGTTCGTGTTTTAGACAGAAGTATTTGGTCCAGTCGCGCCGATTTCCCGAGGCTCCTGATAACTGTTCCAGCAGCTGCACTAGATGGTGTAGAGAAGCCCTGACCTTCATTTGGAAGCGCAGCTTCCCCGCCGGAGCAGATCGATAGCGGAGCTGGCTGTCTGTGCCGCTCACCTTCCGCTCGTGCAGCGAGAACCTTCTCCGGGCGGCAATCGATAGCTCTAATCTGTTCCAGCCCGCACTAAGTCATGCGAGGCAAAGCTTTTAGGTGGCATTACACGGGATTGCGGAGGCAGCTCTTCAGCTCTTATTCATAGGGCTCTTCATAGACTTGTGGGGAAATCTACTGCCTTCCCTTCTTGTATGTAGAAAGAACCGTATGATACTTAGGGAGATTTAGTTGTTAGATGTTTCTGAATGATGTACAGACACAAGGCTGTTTAAATTCCTATATTTCCGTGTGCAAAATCCATCACTATGCATATCCATCACTGTTCATAGTCGCTTGTGACATCCTTTGGATGTACATGACTTGTAACTGCTCGTGGTTTTCACAGGCTGGTAAACTTCACTGCTGTCCATCTTCCTTTCTGCATTGCATATAAACGGGTTTTAAAAAAAAATCAGGTGAGAGCTGGTGAGTCTGACTGAACCCCATTATTTATTCACAGAATTATTTATATAGCAACAAGAAGTCGTACGTTCCCTGTTTGCCTAATGTCCCTCCTTCTTGTCGTTGGAGATGGCCCATACAAGAATAGCTGGGTTAATTCCCTGCCCCATTTCCTTTGGAATTCTCTCCTGCCTCTTTGTTTTTCTCAGTGAGGTGGTTTCTAAGTAAGGTTGGCTATTTTATGTGATAGGAAACCGCTTGCACCTTCAAAAACAGTGTTAGTTCAGTGACCCTTCGTTTTTCCACCTTTTAGAATCTCTTCATATGATTTCTTGCTTAAGAATGCACTTAAATGTTTGTTAGTGAAGTGAGAATTCACTGTGTAATATAAGACAGAAATAGAAGAAAAGTCATCTTTGGATATATTTAATTATATGTATATGTGATAATTGAAAACAAGCTTCTTAAAATACATATGACATGACAATGTCTTTTTAGCCCCCATCAAAGATTGTAAAGTCATGATCTTGCTGGAAAGACTATAGTCTATATGATTTTAAAAGCAGCTCAGAGTTGTGAATTTGAAGTTTAGTTCTCTGCTATGGAAAAGGCGCTACTTTCTGTGAAACTTTTGTTTCTTCATCAGAAATATTTAGCTTGTAAGTGAAAACTTTTGCATAAAGCCGGGGGCTTTGGTTGCTTTCAACTCTTATGCCCTGGACTGTGAGTCAAATTGAGTTGTACACAAGTACTGATAGAGCACTGCCTATGGGAAGTAATGTTGATCCAGTTTCAATCTACAAAAGTACAGTGTAGTTCTTTATAATATTCCTAAGCAAAAATCAGCAGATTTCTCTGAAAGTCTAGGGAGAATAACAGTTGAAGAGGCAAAAAAGGTTTGATACTGACTGGCTAATATTTAAGAGGTTATTGTATAGCCCCTAATATTAGGGTGCTTAAAGCAATCTGAAATTGTCCTACACTTTGGCTGCAAAAAGAGGAGCAATGTCTATTTACTGTTTGGGCAAGTTTAAGAACTGTTTTTTCCATCTCGATACAAATTCATGATAAGCTGTAGGAATATTAGGTAGTAATGCAAAATTTCAGAGCAGCTGAAGGGACGAAGCCTGGGGCACTGCAAGGGGCACATTCCACATCCAAAGCCGTTGGGTGAAGGTTTCTGCAGTGGGCGATCCATCCCCCTGCTCTTGTGGGACTTGTTCCATGCAGTGTAGTAGCTTTGAAAGGTGGGTCAAGCCGACAACCCTCAAAGTGCCTCTATTATTCTCCATAAAAATAAAACAATTTCATTAAAATGCAGTTCTCCGTGGTGTAATTTGGCCCTACCCCAAGGGTCTTCAGGAAGCTGGTGATGTAGTTCTGGTTTTAATTTAAGCTACAGTAACAAAATCAAAGCAGCAAGGGCTAGTTTTATTTGTAAGGAAGCTGGCAAACATCCCTTAAATAGCCTGCATCCACCCTCGTGCTCTCCCAAAACACGAGCATCTAGAGGCCAAACACCCGCTGCTTGCTCTAGTGCTCTCCCTAGTGCACGAGACCTCCTCTGACCTGGGCATGAGCTGCTGTGCTGGGTTCTTTTCTTCAGTCGAACCCCAGACAAAGGTCTTTGTAATCGTAATATTTTTGCTATAAGTTTGGGTGCTTTTTACTGTTCAGCCCCTGCTAACTTCAGAGGAATTACTGCAGCAAAAACCTGCCTTGTATCTTTTAAAAGCTCACTTCCAAACCCTGCTTTACACTTTGAGTTTCCCGGGGTTATTTTTGTTTGTTTCTCCTTTGTCATAAACATGGGGGAATAAAAAGAAAAGCGAAGTTTTCTCCCTTTTAAATTTAATTCAGGCGGGCTAATCCCCCCGCAGACAAAACAGGCCTTGGCTCCAGCACGCGCTCGGCCTGCGCGGCGCTCGCCGCCTTGGCCCGCGTGCCAAGGACCCCGGCGCGGCCTTGCTCGCGCGAGGGGCTCCCGGCAACACCCGTCGGTCCGTGTGTCCGTCCGCCCGCGCGCGCGGCGGGCCCGGCATTGTGCGCGCCCGGCGCTCATTAGCATGCGGGCTCGGCAGCCCGCGCGGCGCTGGCTCACCAGCTGTTCCTGCTGCTCCCGACAATGTCTGCTGTGTTCACATCACTGCCTGCCTGCGCGCGCCGCAGCGAGGAGACAGCCTTTCCGCTGGGGATACCCACGTGTCGGCCTGTCAGCCGCGGCCCCCAATAAAGTAATAGGCCCTCGCATGGCATATGGTGTCTGGATTCATACAAGATGCAAAACTATTCTGCCACTAATGCACAATGACTCATAGCATTGCTAATTTTTCTAACAAAAGCCCACTTCCACACCCACACTTTTAACCCCTCGGGCTAAAAAGCCTCTTCTTTACTTTCAAAGCCTTGGAAATGTAAGGAGGTGGCTCTGGCATGGATACGGGAAACCTTTAGATTTATTTCAAGTGTCTGCAAGTTTTAGTTCTTATTTTAACATGAAGTAGTGTGTGGTTTTCAGATCACTTTCCTGAATGTGTGAATTCTGAATGAAAAAAATATATATATTTGTAGTCAACTGTTCATAGTTACATCTTCAAAAAGCAGTCAGAAATCAGCCTGAGTAGTAAAACACGTTTTTTATTCTTGGAAAGAGCGACTGATACAACTAATGGGTCTACAAGCAACTGCTCATTACAGTAGGCATTATTTATCATCTAGCACTTTGTAAACGATGCTTGTAATATCTGGCTGTCCTTCCTCTGTGCAAGCTCAGCAGGGGTGAAAAATAATACTCTTTCCAACTAGAGGGAGCTGCTGCTCTCGCTCATCCTAATTCTTAACGTTCCAGCCCAATTCCTTTGTCCGGAACAGGCAGTGGTCACTTCTGTGTTTTGGTAGAATGCAGGGAAATTGCCCTGAGCCGTTTAGCTTAAGGATTCGCCTGAGTGTCGGCGATGCAATAGTTGAATTGAACTGTAAAATCCAGGGGGAAAAAAATAGCAACCCAAGTGTGTTTTGCATGGAATGTGAGATACAAATGGGTATAAAATCGTATAGGTCCTGAAGAGCCTGTTTGGTGGGGAGGCTGAAGGCCGGGGCGGCCTCTCGTTGGTGGAGGACACAAAGGGCGGCGAGGTGGCGCCGCTGAGGGAAGGTGCGCGAGGCAGCTCCGCTCGCCCCCAAACAAAGGCCGGGCGGGCTGCCCAAGTGGCCCATCGCCGCGGGCAGCTCCTCGCAGAGGCCCTCCGAGGGCGGCCTTTCACCAGGTTTAATGTTTGGGGAGGAAAAAAAAAAGCCTGTTTTTAAAAGGAAATGAAAGTCATGGTTTAACTCAGCCTTTCCTAGAGAACGGGCAGAGCGCTTTGGAGGAGCAGGTGACACCGTGTTGACCTGCTGTAGCATTTTGAGTCTGGCCCGAGAGGCGCCTCGTTTCCTACCTTTTCCCGAGACCAGGACACGAAGCTTCGGGAGGCTCTGGTGTTTGGCCCCTATGGCAGCTCCTGCGCTCCTGAAACTGCTGCTCCTATCTCCCCAGCTTGTAGGTACGTGGATGCAGAGCACCAACTAGATGTGCAAAACACGTGTTTTCATGGGCACATGCCCAAGTATACAGGCAAACACGTAAATATATGCATTAGTAAAAGTATGCAGTCCCTGGTGTATTTTATACCAGTTTTTCAAACTTCCTTTTTTAAGAAAAACTGAAGTGCATGAGCTGTACATGCTGCAGTCCCCAGCCCACTAGTTTTCTAGTGAAAATTAAGTTGAGAATTCAGCACTGACCATGCTTTGAGGGGGTGATGCTAGATCACCTCGCACTGTTCCTTTCAACCTCACTGGCTCTGATCTTGAGAGGTAAATAATTTCTTACAGCTCTTACAGAAAAAGTTTATTTACTGAGCTCAGAAGGTAGCCAAGTTGATGATCTTAGAAAATCTTTCTATTCTTCAGTTTTCCGATATCCTAAAGTGCCTCCTGAGTGATTCTCCACTCTGAGTAACGGCACATCCTACCAGTGTGTTTTTCCTTCCTTGCAACCCAGCCCAGGCGTGTCCGAAAGCCGGAGGGCAGAGTCATGTATCCTAGCGAAGACAGGGGCAAGGTCCCTCTTCCAGCAAGTGTTGGTGGAAGGGATGCACTGCCCCATCCAAACAAAAGTGTCTTAAACTTCATTTCCATGTGCATAACCCTATACATTATAAACATCTAATATTTCTCTCACCTAGTATACTCAAATTAACTGCATATTAATGTTTCATTTATATTGTAAATTCAACTAAGATAATTCAGATTTATTTGAAGATTTTGAAGTATTTAAGTAGGTTTTCAAGTTTTCATGTTCCAATTTTATAACATTAAGGACAAGAATGTGTAAAATATTCCCCACAACTGTGACTAATCTCAGGCATATTATTTATAATCCCTTCTTATTTGCTTGATTCAGCGTCTTTTCAGCTTGTTGTCATGATTTCAAAGTGAGGAAATGTTAACTGTTTGCATTAATGAGATATAGGCCTGCTGCCCTGCTAGGTGAAAACATCAGCAAAGGTCTCACTAGATGATTTTACTATATTTTAATGAATTTACTAATTTCTTACTCACAGGAAGAACTGTTTCCTCTGTGCCACACGAGAACAAAATAAAAAGCTCTAGAAATATAAGATTAAAGGCTTTTTACACTTACATAAATAAAGGCTTAATTAGAACAACTGAAAAAAATTAACACATTTTTAATACCCTAATAGCCTCATTTTCTAGATGGAAGTGTTTACTAATTGTTTTGGTTATAAATAGCACCTTTACCTGACATTTTGTATCTCCTCTTTGCTGTTAAGCTTTAAAAAGGAAAGAAAAACACCCAAACTTTTGGTGTTTTTATTTTCAGCAATGTGTTTAATGTATATCCAAGAATTCCTGTTCTCTTTGTTTGTAGCTAGTTACTTTGCAGATCAGTGCCTTCTTTTCCTGCTTATTTAACTCCTTAGGTCCTGTGCTTCCCAGTGCTTTCCTAGGACAAATCAGTTCTTGAGGATCTAAGGCTCTGATGGCATCACGCAGTTAAATCACGGTGGGATTTGGATGCAGGATGTCAATAGGGGGAATTGTTTTCCGAGTTAAAACAATTCTTCTAGATGAAACGTTTTCTTGATTAGCTTCTGCAGAGCCTGTTGGTTTTTGTGTTCGCGTGTTTTATGACTTGTTGCCATGATAATTCGGCTCATCTTACAGGTTTCTCTAATTGTGATTGATGTGTAATCATTCATTTTATTGAACCTCATTAAGGTCTGCAAACCTCTGTACCAACTTAGAGTAATTAGAGCCCAGATAGCCATTCCATCTGTTCACAAGCACTGTTTAATTAATGAACTTTTAACGTGTTCTTTGCCTTGTAAAAGCTCCTAGCATTCTCAAGTTGTTGAATAGGATTTGCATGCCAACGTTTCCGGTGTTTTCTTAAATACCGCAGCAACGTGCGCCGGGTATATCCCAAATACCCGCACAAAGTGCTTGGCTCTCTTAACACAAATTAGAGAGGTTTTACTTTCAGTGTAATTTTTTTTTCATATCTAATGTAGTATCTGCAGAAGTGGGGCTACAAATAAACAGCTCATGTGGATCTTACTGTTTTTAGTGCCTAACCCAACAGGTTTTTAGTCATCCTGATTTCTTCTTCCTTTGTATTATTGAAGAAGATACACAGAGAACAGTAATCAAGGTGACTGACTTCTCCTGTGTTTAATGTTAATTAAAGGAACATTGGTGTTATGGTGTTGTATTATTGTATCTCAAATCAGGAAGAATCAGAAGGCAGGAGAAATTTATTCCTGAGCACTCTGAGTGTTTTTGCTGCTTCATATTTATGCCTTCTGAATTCACGGGGAATTAATGATTTATTCAGAATGAATAACTAGAGCATTTTTTTAAGTGAACAAAAATCACTGTCCCCTGATGAGACAGAAGAGGTGATGTTTTGTGGGCATCAGGACTTTTAAGAAAAACAGCCTTATAATAATTTCTGCACACTAAGAATGCAGAGTCAAATAGTTGTACTGAATTTCAAAGTCATGTCATGATCACTGGCGTCACTTTAGAGCTAGAGAGGTTAGTAAGAAAGAAAAGATGATTTTGCATTAATGATTTTTGCTGGTTTTGATGTATGGCACAGTGCTGTGGCCCTGTGCTTGTGGTCTAGCTAATTTGGATGCATCTGTGTTTATCTTAAATACCCAGCACTTAACTAATAATAACCACTCGACTCTCTTGAAACCCTTTTCAGCATGAAAAGGCAAAACAGCTCTCTGGTCCAGCTATATCTTTTTCCCTTCTAGTATGTATTTTGGCCAGGGACTTGAATAAGACCCTCTCCTGGAGAAGTGACATATGCCGCAGGGACGGAGCTGGAGGCAGCGTGTGTTTTCTGGGCAAGTGACCCGTATTGCCTTCTACATTTCATGAGTTGTTTGCAAATGCTGAACAGATGTCTCTTGTTTTACCTCCAGCATGCGAGGCCCTGGCACCAGAGTTATCCAAGACCTGGGCAAACTTTTCTGTCTTTAGGGTCTCACAACCGTGGTAATTTTTATCATGGGGTTTCCTCGCGTCCCTGTCCTTTTTTTGGACCAGTTCTAATAAGAGTGTTAAATGCTTTGACTCTACTAAAATAGAACTTTTCAGAATGGTTATTTTCAGTAAATTTTCCCTTCTCTAAACTAACTCACCCCCTTAACATCGACTCTGATGTTGAACAGCCATTTTGGGCCAGTCTAAAGGCCTAAAGTTTTATAAGTCAAACGCTGTATCCTTAGTTGAGTAATGCGGATTTAAGTTCTTCTGAGATGTCATTCCAGGTGCTGCAACTGAGGTACACACAAATCAGTTCTTTTGAAACAAATTTCTGCAGCATGTGCATTTAATAAGGTTTGTCCATAAAATGGACACATGCCTTTAGTAGCTGTGAAAACATGTCCCTGTCTGCATGAAGAAAACACTCAGACACCATTTCATCCAGTACCTCTCCTGCTCTAGGCAAGCAGGTGGGCTCGTGGTTTAACCTGTTATCAACCCAAAAAAACATGCAGGAGGCCTTGCTAAAAACTTGGCAGGAGAGAGAGTATCCTAAGGAAAGAATAAGGAGAGAAAAATCTCCCGTTCCCTTTGACTTTCTTTTCCAGAGCCACGATGCAGCCTCGGGCCGTCAGCAGCCGGCAGGCGCGAGCACGTGTGGCCGGTAATTGCTCTGCCAGAGCCATCCTCCAAAGGTGCTGTATCATCTCGGGGTGTGTAGCTGCCGACAAAACACGCTTAATATACTCTAATTAGCAATACTCCTTTCCCAGCCTGTCCTTTTTGAAAAATAAATAGAATAAAACAAAGTTTCATTTTAGCGGAAAAGGGGTAATCAGAGTTGACAGGTATGAAGTATTGTGCTGAAAGAGTAATTATTTGGTGGAGAGGATGCCCAGACGCGCGCCGGTGCTGTGTCCCCGTGGTGCTGTTGAGTGTCACCTTGTTTCCTGGGGACGCTTCCCTGTGCGCTCCCTGGGGCCGGGAGCTGCGGAGCGGCGCTCCGAAGGGCACGTTTCTCAGTGCTGACACAAGTGTTTTGCAATGCCAGATTTTTTTTTTAAGACTGCATTTATTCTATTTACTAGTAATGTCTCCACTTTTTTTATTTTAGGATAAAAATACTTCACAGTTTTTAATAGCTGTATTCGTTTCAGTTTATGTGTCTTCACATCATTTGGGTTTATTAAGAGAACGAAGGTGCCACTCTAAATGTTATTGCGTGTTAATCCATATTTTGAAAGTTCAAAGACGGCACTAGGGTATCTTTCTGTGCTCTTCTTTTGCTGTTGGTGAAGATGTCCTTGTATCAAGCATTCACATTTGCGTGAAAAATGGAATTCGGTTCAATCCATGCATAGATTGTCAGAAAGATTAAAGTGTGCATCATGCAATTTTTCTTCTTTCAGAAAGGGGCCTTTGATGTGCTAATGTTCACTTTCTCTCTTTTCATTCAGAAGTGCTGGTCATTGTTTTGAACTGCAGAAGAGGCTCTGCCTCATATAGGCAGCCTCTAATACCCTTGTAGTTAAACCTTGTTCAAGGTAGCATAATATAAATATGCAGTAATATTAATGGTGTTCTGCACGAGGATCAGCTAGCAGTGTGCTTGGCTGGTGAATACCAAGGCAAAGCCAAGGCAGCTATTGAAAGTAGATGTTGCAAAAAAAAACCCAAACAAACAGATATTTAATTTTAAAGAATCAAGTTACATGGTACTGCGGCTGCTGTTGTGCCAAGCAGTGTAATTCAGTTTTAGAATAAAAAGAAGGCTTGGTGGTGCGATAGGCACTGTAGTCTGTTACGGTAACTCTTGAAGACAGGGTTCTAATGTATTGCAAAAGTTAATTAGCAAGTGAAATTATTTGGATAGGTTCATCTTTTGCTGCCATGGCTGTTTTCCAGCAAATGGATGAAATTTTGCAGGCTGCTCACAGAGACACCTTGGGGCTTAGATAGCAGGGGATTGTTGCAGGTCGTGATACAGCCACATTTTGAACATTTGCATGTGTAAGGGTTTGGGTTTTGTTCCCTTGGCAGGGGTAACCCATTGATGTTTAATTTTGCCTGAGATCCTGCTTCTGTGAGTCCACTTCTGTTAATAATTTCTAAGTAATATTTCATTGAATTCATAAAGATAAATATGGAAGGTATTAGTGTATAATTGTGCAGGAGCTTTTTTCAGTGGAAATTAGGTTCTTTGGACAACCTAGTAGCTGCTGGTTAGTTTAGCAATACAAATGCTCCCTTTTGAAATGGGACCTGGTTTGACTGGTGAGTTTGGAGGGTAGCTGTAAACTAGCCTGCAATGAGGGGTATTGCAGGAAAGTGTTTCTTAACATGCCGAGCAGCTTTCTGCTCAAAATTAGAAAATTTGCCTGTTATATTTCTGGAGCGGTAGAAAACTACACTTCCAGAAAGGTGCAATTTAAGAAAGATGAAGTTGCAAATTAAAGAGTGAACTAAATGCTTAAAACTCTGCTCTTACATAAATGCAAAATTAAATTTTAATTAAAAAGATGGCATTGTTGCTTATAGCTTGCCAAGTATTTCCTTACTTAACAAAAGCTGTAAAAATCCAGAGTAACAACTTCTGCGCTCCCGCTTTCTCTTTGGGATCTCCATTATCTCCTTTTATATCCGAAATGACTCAGCAGTGGAGGACTTCAAAGAACTTCAGATATTCAACTAGAAGGGCACTGTCTTCAAGAAATGGTGTTAATAAGAAGAAATCGGTGCATTTTAATGAAAGCCGAGAACAAAAAGAATGAAAACTTCCCAGCTTTTTGTTCAGGCTGTGTCTTGATGATGGCTGTCAAACCCCAGCACTGGCAGAGCCTTTTTCTTTTATACCCAGCGAATTTATGTTTAACAGCAGATCTCCTGGGCCCCCAGTGGAGGGATGTCTTGTGTACCGGGTATTTAGGTTTTCAGCATCGGCATGTGGAGATTGTTGGGAGCAGGAATATTCCTCGTGGGGAAGTACCAGCCCGTTTGGTATCAGTGATCGCCGCAGAGGGCGGCCGCAGCTGCGCCTGAAGAATGAGGGGTGTCGCAAAGGTCTGGCCGCCAGCAGATGGGACGGGCTGTATAGAGCAGCGCGGCTTTGCTTTTCACTCGGGGCTCCTGCACGGGTTCGGTAGCCGTAGAGAAAGGGGCTGGAACCACACAGTTGTCTCAAGTTCTTTTTATCCACCTCTCCTGTCTCGTATTAGCTCACAGGCCGTCTGAGCAGAACTTGCCTTCTGCTTCTCCAGCAGCATCCGCGCTCTCGTAGCTCCCCTGCAGCAAGACGAGCTCATTCATTTGCCTTCTCAAAGCAGGTTAATTTTCAGTTTTAGCAAACTGCTTCCATTCTGTGCATTAGCTGCTGACACTCATCTCGGTGGAAATACACGCTGCATAACGCAGACACTTTGGGCAGGGCAGTGAAGCCTTTGCCAGCAGCTCATTGCTCGTTACCACCTTCCCCCTGTATTTCTGTGGCCTCGTGTTCGAGTGACCTTTTCTTGGGGCCTTGAGGATTCCTCTGTGATGTTCATACCCACCCATACAGCCTGTGTGTTGTGCTGCAGGATGCTTTAATACCTTTGGATGTAAACATGCAGCCTCACTGCCCTGCTCTTAAGAGCTCTTGTTGCATTTCATGTGCTTTTCTGTCCAGCCTGCTGGGTTTTCAATGCCCTTTTGTATGTAATTGAATTTCTTCCTATATGTACAAGTAGTTGGAATTATACAGCTCTCCCTAACTCATTTCTTGCCCCACGATTAAAACTCTATGACCAACTTGTGTTACTCAAAACCCAATGAAATAATTTATTTTTAATTTTAGAAATGGCAGAACATTTCAGAGCACCTCGCAGTGGTGAAGTGATCGCGTTTCCTTACCTCTTGCTGAAGGAACTGCTCACATTTTCAGCTTCCCTCCTTTTCCTCTTCCTCCCTCCCCCCAGCTTTGTAAGTAAAAAAGCAACCCCCCCGATTTCCTAAGCACGCAGCAGTGTTTTAATTTACTGCTTGGAGGATCCCTGCATCTACCCTGGCCAAGCTGGGAAGCCAAAGGGGAATCCAGGGCACTTCAAGGGGGAGAGAATAAGCCCTGCTTCGAAGGCCGCGCGGATGCGGCGCGGCAGGACGCGGGTCTCGCCACACGCTGCGCGCACAGGGCGCCTTCCCGCCCTACCTGTTGCGACGGGGGCGCGCGAGCAGCGTGTTTTAATTTAATGGATTTTAAGCGACATTGTTTGGAGCCCCACAAAAGGCGTCGTGTGCTGCCTGAATGACGGATTTGCGCGGGCTCCTTGTTAACCCTACAATGCCGAGCTCGTGGCATTGAGGAGCCGCCACCGGGCACGGCGGCCGCCGTCAGCTGCCAAGGAGGGCGCAGGGCTGAGAGCACCAGGTGCCGGGCCGCGGCCATCACACCCCTCCAGCTCCTGCTCACTTAACATGGGCCCTTCCCGCTGATTTGGGGTCTTTTAACTTCATCTTCCTTCACAGCCTCCAATGTGGAGCAATTCCCTCACGTGGGGCTCTGCAGCAACAAGTGCGCTCGGAGCTCAGCGTCGTGCGAGCGGTGGCACCGCTAATGGCAGCGATAATCAGCGCCGCCGTTACCTATCCCTGATTGTAATGAATGTGAATTATCAAGGATAATGGACCTAAAGCTGAGCTATTTAGTGTTAGTCCAAGGAATAATGAAAAGATCCCTAATAAACTGCAAGGGGCAAAATTATTTGGTGTAATTATATTTTGTTCTGGTGACAGCTGCCTGGTCCTTATACTCTTATCCAAGTGGCAGTGGTGGTTTATAAACCTTTAGCAGGGAGAAAACATGTGATTATAAACTCATCTGAAAAATGCTTTCCTTGACCAAAGAGAATTTTTTTGAAAGAGAAATCACAAGCCCGTGAGGTGCGGGTGAGGCACAAGGTGCCCTTAGTGCGGGTGTATAAATGAGCACTTGCAATTTATGGTGTAGATTCTGCCATCAGGGTGATGTTTCTGTCATGTAGGCGGGTGTAACAGACAGCTCACTACTCTCTTAATGGGGGAAATGCTGCCTTTAACCCAATTACAAATTTTATTTCTATTTATTAAAAACCAGGAAAGTCATTTTCATTTTGCTCATGTTAAAAACTTTGTATGGCTGTTTTCGTTCTTAAAATTCAACCAAATCAAGACTAAATAAAAAGTGGTGTTTTAACATTGCTGTTATATCTATTCTTAACAGCAAAAAAAAAAAAAATAGTGAGAGCTGCATATGTTTTCCCCCCATTTTCCCCACGTCCTGAGTGGGGCAATAGGAAAGCTAAGAGCGTGTGTGAATTTCTGTTAACCATCTTTCTCCTCGGTGCCTCTGCGGTGCCAGGGAGAACTCGGGTGTAGCAATGGGTAGAACGTGTTTAACGGGTAAGGTCAAAGTACAGCAAGGCATTTTTATGTATTATAGTGATGTTTTTATTTCTTTATTGAGCATGCAGCCCATCCCTTAGCCGTCCCAGCTGGCAGCACTTCTGCAGCAGGCCCGTGTGCTTGCAGTGCTGCTGTAAGGAATCCCGGGATTGCGGTGCTGCTCTAAGGAAAAGCAGAGGAAGTTTCCGGGCGCTGGCAGGAAGGGAGGCTTTGGAGCAGCTGCTGGGAGGGAGCTGTCCTCAGCACCTCCCCGCCAGCCCCTTCCCACCACCCCGCTCCCACACCTGCAGGATTTGCACGGCCAGGATCCTCTGGGCAGGTATCCAGATGCTTTTGTAAGGTTTTCCTGTGCTTTCAGCCTTTCAGTCATGTTTGACTTGTCTGTTATTATCCCATTTTGGACTTCCAAAACACTAAATTTTCCAGATCTCTGAAACAAAGTGTGGGAGAAAATACTTCGATAACTTTGCTTGCTTTCCCTTATGATTCAGATGTAATATTGAGACAAACCTGACTGCCGATTTCCTGAGGCCTAAGAATCTCGCAAGGTTTTTAGTTACCTTGCCAGTCTGCTGAGCAGTTCTCAAGAGAGTGGTGCTGAATTACGGAGCTGTGATTGCCTGTGCTTCCCCTGTCCCCCGCTTGTTTCATTTTCAAAGGACAACGCAGGTTATTACTGGTAAGCTCATTTTTTTTTATAGTTTTCAGCAAGTCATTATCCAGGAGGATCCCTAACTTCATATTTGCTTTGATATTAGTGTGGTAGGGCTTGAAATACAGACTCTAAGGAGAGGCTGCAAGACCTTTCTCTGCTTTCAAGCCATGTTACCTACGTAGAGCTGAAGGAGGTATTTGATTCGGGCAGTGTAGTGATTTGCTGAAGTTTCAGACTTTAGGAGAATGCGCTTGTGTTTGGAGGTGATGATTATACCTTAGTAATGTTAAAATAAACTGAAAAGGATATATGCACATGGGTCTACCTAGAGAGACGTGTGCGTGTGTGTGCATGTCTTTGTATGTGCATGCTCATTTATGCAAAGGCCAGAATAGAACAACGAATTTATGAAGATATTTAGAAGCCTCTTTCTTATGAACTAGCCAATTTTATTTATGTTATAATTACAAAATTATAACATGCAAGTAGCTGCTTAACAGCTTCTTGTCATCAGCTGAGGTCATTAATTAAATAAACCCACAGACCCTGCATTCAAGTCTGCCCCTTTCCTGAAAGCCCTAGTGAAAGCCGGGAACGTCGGCTCCGACGAGGCCGTGTTTTATATTTTTTCCCTGCTGGCGACTGCTGCGGGTGAGGGAACTGCAGCCCAGCCTGGCTTCCCTGCAGCAGACACCCCGGGAGGCTCCCGTTGCCGTCGCCTTTCCAGCTCGGCGCGGCCCGTCCGCGTCCCACCTGGAGTTTCACTGTTGGAAGCCAGCGCCGGTGCCGAGCGAGCGGCTAAATGTGCTCCCAGCAGAGGTTGTTGCTTAATAAGCAGACAGCTGCGCTGTGTGTCAGCTTCAGTTCCCGAGTGCCCTCAGGGTAAACGCGCATGGATAGCACATTGCAGCCATCTAACCGGGAGGTGATGGAGCCACAAGCCTCTGGAAAAGGGCTGTAGGAGGGAGGGAGGCCTCGTCCCTCGTGTGTGGATCCCAAGCAAGCGGCGCTGCTGCCGAAGCCCCCGCTCGGAGCTGCTGCTGCGGCTCCGCTCCGCTCGCGCCTCCGCGCAGACATTCCTGCGTCTGCCGAGGGTTTCCTGTGGCCAAATCGTATTATCTGACTTGTCGGGGGAAGTTGCAGCCACATAGTAGAGCCCTGTGATAAACAGCACTTCTCATTCCTGCCTCCCTGGCTCACTTATCTCCATCAAGACTATTAATATTTCCAGCATGTAAGCAGTTCCCAACAGCTGTCAGGCACAAACAATAAGCTGCCAGAAAAACTGTTTCTGCTGCTCCTCCTCAACCTGCTTCCCCAGTTAACACATGTATGTGGCCCAAAGCGAAGGCCGTTGAGGTCCAAGATTAATCAAAGGCTTTGGGTGTTTTGCAGTCTTGTTACTGCTGCCAAAAAATGATGCTTTGTTTTATGAGGAAGGGATTGTTTCCAGCTTTGCAAAAAAGGAAGCAAGTGTTGCAGTTTAGTAGCATGAAGTTCCTACTCAGAGGAAAAAAAAGAGAAAAACTAATTTAAGTATTCTATGTTTCTAAAATACATCACTTAATGGAAGTATTTTAAAAATGTATCATTCACACTTGAAAAATTCTCCCAAAATGTCCTGTTGCGAGACAGATAGGAGCCTGTTTAAAAAAAAAAAAAA
>NW_010578344.1:0-23578 GCF_000705375.1 Tinamus guttatus
TATAATTACTTATATAAATAAAATATGTAGGCCTTGATGAGAAGACCGCAAAAGGCTGGACCCCAGTTAATGGCAGATCCTTTTGTCAGTGGCCTGGCTAAACAAAAAGGGGGGAGACGTGGGAGACGGTACAGCTTGAGAGAGGCAGCGCTCTCCTGTGACCTTGAAGGACCAGTGCACTTTGCTGTTCCCAAGCAAACTTACTTTAGAAAGTAGTTGGAGATGGCACGGGGGCCAGCTGATTACTGGCATCTGCAAGACTGCGAATCCAAAGCTGATTTGCTCCAGCAGACACTGTGTTAATACATAAGGTGTTCACTTGAGCAATAAAGGGATCCCGATCCCGATTCTGATTAAATAGAAATTGGAGTCTGTGTAATCATTCGCCACGCAAAAATAATACCGAAAAGGCAACATTAATCAGGAGAAACATCAAATAAATTAAATACTGGAACGAATATGAGTTTCTGTGTATGTATCCACAGGGGGTATTTTAAATATCCTTCCTCCCTTTTTTTTTTTTTTTAAGTGACAGAACATTTCAAATTAAAGTATCAGGTCTGGGCTTGGGTTATCTGCAGAGATGTATTCTGCTATCAACAAGCTATATTCCTCTTAGCAGTGCCATGAACCAGATCAAAACTGAAAAGCAATGTTTATCCAGACTACCACATATATTACATGTAACATAGCACTTTCATCATAAAAGATCTCGAACTGCTTTTACAAACTCTAAGTTTAATCATATTTAGTCACATTATGTGCTGGTGATGCATTCACTGTTTGATGAATCTTAGCATCAATTTAAGAACACACAGCAGTAGATGATGGGAAGTAAAATTCTGGATTGTTGACAAATGACAGAAATACATAAACAGGTTTGCTACATACTGAAAAAGTGGATACTAGCTGAAAGAATGCTGTCAGCCTTGCTAACCACTCAGATGAAATTGCTCTGAATAAAGGTCCTGTCTGCATATTCCCTTTTCACTATTTAATCATGCTTCTAATTACAGCTATTTCTGGCTACTTGGAGAGCAACATTGTTCTGAATGATGGGATGTCATGAAATGTCTAAAAAGTTATAGTGATATCTTTAAATACTGGAATGTATCTACTCCATTGTTCAAAGCAAAGAACAATTTATATCTCTGAGCAAAACTACAATTTATCTTGGAGAGCTACCTTCAGAAGAGGTAAATGAATTGCCCTGGAGATTTCTAGGCCACGCGGACTGGCACTGGAATCTGTAACACATTGACAAGTGTCTTAACGACAAGTATAGTGTTCACATTTCACATGTTTATCATGCTGGTGCCCATTGGGAGCCCCACACTGATGCAGGCCCGCTCCAGCATTGGGAGGCCCACGCTTATGTAGGCCCCAAAATCAATGGTAGCATTAGGGTTAGGGTTCAGGAACAGAGAAAGCCTGGATCATATGTTGCTTTGGGGCTGCAAAGAGCATTCCAAAGGAAATGCGGGGCTGCACCAATCTTGCTCTCAGGAAAACTTTGTCTTCTCCAGCATTCGCAGCCCCATGTTTATGTAGGCCCTAATATTAATGGTAATGTTAAGGTTAGGGTTAGGGTTAGGATTAGGGTTAAGGAACTGAGAAAACCTGGATCAGATGTTGTTGTGTAGCTGCTAACAGCATGCCAAAGGAAATGCGAGGCTGCAAGAATGTTGCTCCCAGGACCACAATAATAAAGGCCCTAAAAGTAATGTTAGCGTTAGGGTTAGGGTTCAGGAACCAAGAAAATCTGGATCAGATGTTGTTGTGGGGCTGCCAAGGACATGCTAAGGAAATGCAGGACTGCATCAACCTTGCTCCCATGAAAACTCTGTCTTCTCCAGCATTTGGAGCCCCATGCTTATGTAGGCCCCAAAATTAATGGTAGCATTAGGGTTAGGGTTAGGGTTGAGGAATAAAGAAAGCCTGAATGAGATGTTGCTGTGGGGCTGCCAAGGGGACATGCCAAAGGAAATGTGGGGCTGCACTAGGCTTACTCCCAGGACTACTTTCTCTTTCCAGACACTCGGAGCCCCATTATTATATAGGCCTTAATATTAATGATAAGGTTAGGGTTAGGGTTGAGGAACAGAAAAAGCCTGGATCAGATGTTGTTGTGTGGCTGCTACAGCATGCCAAATGAAATGCGGGACTGTGCCAACCTTACTCCCAGGACCCTTTTCTCCTTCCAGACACTCAGAGCCATACCATTATATAGGACCTAACATTAATGGCAGCATTAGGGTTAGGGTTAGGGCTGGGTTCAGGAAACGAGAAAGCCTGGATCAGATGTTGTTGTGGGACTGAGAAAACATGCCAAAGGAAATGCAGGGCTGCACCAATCTTGCTCCCAGGATGACTTTGTCTTCTCCAGCATTCGCAGCCCCACGCTTAGGTAGGCCCTAGTATTAATGGTAGCATTAGGGTCACGGTAAAGTTTAGGGTTCAGTAAAGGAGAAAGCCTGGATCAGATGTTGCTATGAGGCTATAAACAGCTTGCCAAAGGAAATGTGGGGCTGCACGAATGTTGCTCCCAGGACCACTTTGTCTTCCCAAACACTCGGAGACCAACGATGATATAGGCCCTAAAATAAATGGTAGCATTAGGGTTAGGGTTGAGGAACAGAGAAAGCCTGGATCAGGTGTTGTTGTGGGACTGCCAAGGGCATGCTAATGGAAATGCAGGGCTGCACCAACCTTGCTCCCAGGACCACTAGCTCTTTTCAGACACTCAGAGCCCCACGGTTATATTGGCCCTAACATTAGTAGTAAGGTTAGGGTTAGTGTTACGTTTAGAATACAGAGAAAGCCTAGACCATGATGTCGAGTCGTGTTTCCAAGCCAAGGACACACCAAAGGTAATGTGGGGTTGCAGCAATCCTTCTCCTATGACTGCTTTCTTTTTTTCACACATTCGGAGCCCCACTGTTCTAACTGCCCTAACAGTAGAGGTAGGCTTAAATTTAGAGTTAAACGTACGGTTAGGATATACGTTTAGGGGCCACGGTTAGTTTTAGTGTTAGTTTTAGAGTACAGTTAGGATTTAGGGTTAGGTTTTAAGGTTAGGTTTTAAGGTTGGGTTGTAGGTATATCATTAGCGTTACGATTCCTGTTTGTGTTTAGTGTTATGGTTTGAGTTTATAGTTAGGGTTTGTGTTAAGGTTAGGGTTGGATTAGGGTTATGATTAGATTTATCGTTACGGTTAGGGTTTTGGTTTAGGTTTAGGGTAGGGTTAGGTTTTGTGTTAGGGTTTAGGAGTAAGTTTGAGGGTTAGGTTAACGTTGGAGTTTAAGGTTAGAGGTAGTGTTACTGTTAGATTAAATGTACGGTATATGTTAGGATTAGGGTCATGGTTTAGATTAGCCTTAGATTTAGTATTATGGTTTTGTGTTGTGCTTAAGGTTAGAGTTTCAGCTTTGGGGTTAGGATTTAGGATTTAGGGTTAGGTTTATGGTTAAAGTCGAGTAAGATATATGCTTGGGGTTAAGGGTCACCATTAGGGTTAGGGATTGGGTTGAGTTTAATGTAGGTTTAGGGTTAGGTTTTAGTGGTAGTGTTATAATTTAGGTTTAGGACTAGGTTTAGGATTAGTGTTTTTGTTAGAGTTATTTTAAAATTTAGTTTTAAGATCAGTGTTAGACTAGTGTTAGGGTTTAGGATTAGGGTTTTAGTTAGGGTTAGTGGTTACAGTTTAGGGTTAGGGCTAATTTTAGTGTTAGGTTTAATGTAGGGTTAGGGTTTGGTTTAGGGTTAGGATTTAGGGTTAGGGTTTAGTATTAGTGTTAGGGCTTAGGGTTAGGCTTAGGGTTAGCATAAATAAGCAAAAAGTTTCTACAAAAAAATCAGACATTTACACATGAATATACTGTTGTGCACTTATACTGATGGATCAGTTACAAGTAACAGGGTTTGGCTTTATGTTTGCAAATTGCATTCTTTTCTGTTTTTTTTCTTTCATCCTAAAATTCAACTATTGTAATGTAAACCTTATTCATTTTTCCACTTGTTTTTTTTAACCTGTAAGTCCTCCAGTTTCCCTGCCACTCATTTTCCTGTTTGTTTTTATACTTTTGACCCAATACAGTCTGCTTGCAGGGACAAATGCAGTTATCTTCTTCTAAATTAAAATTGTAACTCACTTTGTACAGTTTACACATGGCCTCAGCTTTGATACGTGCAATTACTATGAACACAGGAGGAACATGATTGTTGAGAGCCACCAGAAACAGAATTTAATCAGAAAACATGGAGTTGTTCAAACAGATTTATAATTCCACTACTTGCTAATTTTTCATGCTCCTGAGTATCCAGATAATGAGATACACCGTTTTTTCCCAAGTGACCCAAGAAAGCAAAATTCTTACTTTTACATTAACAAGATAAAATTTTAATACAAACAATCCTTTTTTTGTTGTTATTATTGAAATGACAAGTTCATACACATTAATTACTTACAAAATGTTACCAATGATTTGCTCTGTAGTACTGATACGTATCTCATAATGTAGACTTACGTGAATTAACTACCCATCCAAATGGATGGCCTTGTCTTTGTCTGCCATCTTTTACTCACTTTAGAATCTCTATGTAGCTCACTAAGTCTGTCTTAAAGGTCAGCTTTTCAAATAGTCTTTAAAGAAAATAAGGTTCACCACAGAAAAGGCGCAATGACCCTCCAGTCCAGTGAACTGGACTGCAGATCCAAAATGGAGATAATAATAAGCCAGATTCATAGCCCTGCCTGATCTCTGTGCCTCGAGCTCGCCTGTGAAAATATATTTTAAATATATTAGACCAAGTTCAGTGAAGTATAGAGTTGAATGGACAAAGAGACATGACTCTCAGTAATTAGGAAATGAAGCAGCAGATTTCAACTACATGATACCATGTGACCTGACTGCTGTTACAAATAACAGCATCTGAACAGACATATGTAACTTTGTAGGGTTTGCAGTCTCTTTGCTGGGGTCAAATATTTCATTTTAATCATATTTTAATTAAACCATGCTGATGGATGGGCCTCTGGGAGAATTCTGGATCAAGTTTAGAATAAGATTAAGTCAGGGTTACAGAAAATATTTTGGGTAAAGAAAATGCATGGCTGATGATTTGCACTCTAGTACAAATGTGGTTCTAGAGTTCTAGCTGCTTTTTTCAAGAGGCAATTTGCTTTTTATTTCTCCTGCTATGTTAGCCATTAATTTTGCTGCCACAGGCACAATTCATAGTTACAAGACTGGAGGCTCACACAGTTGCAGCTGCTGTTTCAAATGGCTCTACTCTGTTCCCAAGACAGTCAGCTCAGCTGCAAACAAAGTGACTTGCATACACAAATTCACCAACAGACAGACTTCCCTCTACCTAGCATTAATTTTCTGCTGAATAGAGAACAGTCAGATGAATTCATAAAACTGGAAGGAAACAAATTGCAAGTAAGACAAAATTATGGAAAGAAGGAAGAGTGCAAAAGTATCAAAGAGAAGAGAATCAAAAAAGAGGAGAAATGATTGCATAAATACTGGTGGTACAGCTGTCAATGTGTCTCAAGCAAATTATTCGCACAGGGGCTTGGTCTAGGACTTTGACTATGTTAATAAAGACCAAATTGATGTTATATTAGCAGCTTCCAAATTTATAGAAGACAATAAAAATAGAGACAAATAAGCAAACTAGTACAAACAGGTTTATGTCTGGTGTGGCTGAGTGTGTCCAAAGGCAGGTTTATTTATAGGCGATTAGCATGTGCTGTCCCTGTCAGGCCGATCAGCCTGCACACCCAGCACTCTCCCAGTGACCCACATTATCAGTGGGCTCTGTGGCAAGAAGGAAAAGTATTTGCAGCGCCATCACAGGTCTCTGATGGTTTATGAGCTGAGGCACGGTGCTGCACAAATGCTTCAGTACATTTTTTTGTTCACGTTCTTTTGGCTTCACCTTAGCAAGGCACAGAAGCCAAACTAATAAACCATTTCAGATGTCAGACAGTTCTGACAAAAATCAGCTCAGAGCTCCCTGCACGACCTTTTCAGAACTGGAAATGCAAGGGTGCAGCTCTTGAATTATAAAAATGCTGGTGCAAAGATACAGGACGGCAGGAACTTGCAGCCAGGAACAGGATCAGAGAGAGTTGGGGAAGAGAACAGGCCCATGACAGTGCTGAGAAATTTGCCTTAAGTTGGAGTGGAAACACCCCCAAATACCTGAATTTTCTTCATGCTAGGACACTTCTTATCTTGGAAGCAGTCCTCCAATGACCTATGGAGACAGTAAGAGCTCCCAGTGAAGGAGTGGATTTTGCAATATCCTGAAAGGCATGAAAAAGGGACAGATTGTTCTCCGTCTCTTTCGGTATAAGTCACCAAATGAATTTAAGTGGAAGTGAAGTTCAAAACAAATAAAAGGAAGTAGCTTTTCATCCAGCAGGTACTTGTACTGAGAAACTCCTCACACTGCAGATACAAAAGCTTAGTGAGGATCAGTGGAGAGTGGAGGAGGGTTCCCATGAAAGGTCCCCTCAGAGTTGCTGAAAAGACCACAGCAGGCTCAAGAAATACACTCTGCTGGGAAAGTACTGAAGGAAGCATTTGCATATTTGCTTTTATTATTCTCCAGTCATCTGTTTTTGGGCACTGATGTGATAAGATAATGGATTAGATGGCCCTTGACTTGTACAAGTTCAGCCACTCTTCTGTTCTTACTATCAATAAATTCAACCAACTTCTAGTGATAACAAGGGGGAAATTTTGAAGCTCAGGACTGCCAGTTGGTTTGTGTTTAATAACCTAGGTTTAATAGACCTCTCTGCTAGAAATAGCTTCCCTTTCCTTAACCTTTTTTTGGTCTCCACCACATCTTTTGACAATGAATTCTACAGTTTAATTGGGTACAGTTTAATTGTTCATCTTTGTTACTTTAAATATGTCACCTTTCACCTGCACTGAGAGCTTTCTGCTTTCTATGTCGAGAAATACAGTAAAAAAGTGTTCCTTAATAAGCTTTCTCACATTTTTCCTAATTTAGCATTTTTATCATATTCTTTCTCACTATTCTCCAGTGTGAAGATTGTTTATTTATCTGTATTTATTTATAATCTGGAGAAAAATTATTCTGTCAAAATGTTAAAAATGCATAGTTTAGGGTTTAGCATTACATTAGTTTAACATCAAGTTATTTCTATAGATGATCTTACAGCCTTTGGTTTTGCCTGTTTTTCAGTAAATATAGAACTCTTTACATTTATGCCAGACTCTTTTGCACCTTTCTTGTGCATCCATCTGTCCTAGTTCAGACATTTATAGGCATAAATTGATTTGAAGGGAGTAGGGAGGACATTGAATGCTTTAATAGGAACATGAAAATGCCAAACATGCTAAGTATGTAATTGGGGAATCCACAGCACTTAAAAAGCAAGGACTGTATGAAGGGATATGCTGTACTTCAACAGTGGTCTCAAAAATTGATTATAATAGTTGCTAGATAAGAATGAGGAGAGAATAAAAACATATATTTGCATTTCATACAATTTGTGATGCTGTTGGAGATCATCCAGATCTGACCAGGCTTAATGAGAACTTAAACTGTTCTCCTTTGTTTGGAAACAGAGATAAGAGCAAATGTGTACTCTTTTAGTGTAAAGAGAAAATATTTTTAGCCTACATTTAGCAGTATTTGTGGGATGAGCAGTTACAGAAGCGAAGGTTGTCACTAGGTGGTGCTTCTCGCTTAACAAATAACCAGTTCCCTAGAGGGCTCATCCAAGGACAGGCTGCTCCCTGGACAGGCGAGCCAAATGTAAAGTTTCTGCTAACAGGTCTCAGTCCACCTGTCCCATGCCCATTTCGCTCCTTCCCCAGGCCTCCTAAGAATTCACCTGCAAAAAGTGTTCAATTTCATTCCCCTTTTCCTGCAGCTTCTCCTCACAGTAACCCTCAGCTGCTGCTTATATCCCTAGCTCAAGTGTGGTTTGGCCAAATTGCCTCCAGCCTGAGCTGACAGGTAGATAGCTCAAGACGAGTTGAGCTCCTGCTCCAGCCTTCCCACAGCAGAGACTGCCCTATCTGTCTCATGTTTTTATTCATCTGCAGATTTGCACAAAGACTGTAAGAATTTAATGTCTCTGAGAATGTGCTCTGCCAAATCAGGTTCATGTAGAATCAACCACCTTCCTTTAGAAAGGCATTTTACAAAAATACAAATACATTCTCCTGTACCTTTATTTGGCAGCTTCACTCTTTTTGCTATGCTTTTTACCTCCTCCACTCATGCCACTTTGCCACATAAACAAATAAACACTGTACCCAAATAATGCTCTACCTAGACCAGCACGGTTAGTATGTTGTTAGCAGAAATTGTAGTAAAGGTGGAACGAAAAAAATAAAGAAGAAAAGATCTTGATTTCTTCAAACTCTTGGATAAGACCTATTGATATTTTCCCCCATATTCTGTTCCCTTTGAGTAGCAGATCAGCATTTTCTTCTGTCTTTTACCAGCATGTTAATTAAGATGGATGTTGTGATACTGGAGAAATTTCAGCAATGAATGAACTGCAAAAATGAGTGAAGAGAAGAAAAAATGAGACATTCAAGGAGATCAAACCTGCTCAGTTAAAAAAGACTTGAGAACAGTTAACAAGTCACAAGATGAGAAGAGAGGTAAGAAAACAGAATTTCTTAGTGTAGGACAAAAGTGTATGCATATGCTTTGTCTAGCGCAGTATGTCCAGCATGTTATCTGCACGCAGTGGAGTTGATTGTCACACGATTTTGAGGTTACCATCCTCCTCCTGAGTGCATGAAGAGCTACTACAGAGCATCAGTGCAGCCAGTTCCCAGGACCATATCACTTGCTGGGCCGATGCAGAGCAAACAGATGCTGCAGGCAAACTAGGCGAAACTGAAAACATCACACTTCCTATGTGTCATATACACTCTGTGCAATCAGAGTCTTGTTGACAAATCAGTTGTTACCACAGTAGTACACACGGCTGTTGTGAAAGAGCAGCACCCAATATTGCAATGCATCTGAGAACACCATACTCATGTAGGCTATTGGCAGGACTCATGTACCCAAAATACTGTGCTTATTCACAGAAAGAATGCTTTTGTAATGATTGCCAGAGTTACTGAAAAGACCGTAGCTGCAGTAAGATGGGGTTATCACTCTTAACAGGGAAAGGCAGTTTATTTTCATAGAATGGTTGAGGTTGGAAGGGGCCTCTAGAGATCATCTAGTCCAACCCCCCTGCTCCAGCAGGGACACCCGGAGCACGTGGCACAGGGTGGCATCCAGGCAGGTCTGGAAGATCTCCAGAGGAGACTCCACAACCTCTGTGGGCAGCCTGTTCCAGGGCTCTGTCACCCTCGCAGGAAAGAAGTTCTTTGTCATATGGAGATGGAACTTCCTGGGTTTCAACTTGCACCCATTACCCCTTGTCCTGTCACTGGCCACCACAGAGAAGAGCCTGGCCCCTTTCTCCCTACAATCACCCCTCAGGTACTTGAACATGTTGATCAAATCTCCTCTCAGCTTTCTTTTCTCCAGACTAAACATACCCAGCTCGCTTAGTCTTTCTTCATATGACAAATGCTCCAGTCCCTTAGTCATCTTCGTGGCTCTCCGCTGGACCCTCTCTAGAAGCTCAATGTCCTTCTTGAACTGCACACAATACTCCAGGTGTGGCCTCACCAGAGCTGAGTAGAGGGGCAGGATCCCCTCCCTCGACCTGCTGGCAACACTCCTCCTGATGCAGACCAGGATCCCATTGGCCTTCTTGGCCACAAAGGGACATTGGTGACTCATGGTTAACCTGTTGTCAACCAGGACTCCCAAATCCCTCTCCACAGAGCTGCTTTCCAGCAGGTCAGCCCCTAATCTGTATTGGTGCCTGGGGTTATTCCTTCCCAGGTGCATGGCCCTGCCCTTGTCCTTGTTGAACCTCAGGAGGTTCCTCTCTGCCCAACTCTCCATCCTGTCTAGGTCTCTCTGAATGGCAGGGCAGCCCTCGGGAGTGTCCTCCCTGTTTGGTGTCATCTGTAAACTTGCTGAGGGTGCAGTCTGTGCCCTCGTCCAAGTCACTGATGAACAAGCTGAAGAGCACTGGGCCCAGTACTGACCCTTTCGGGACACCACCGGCCACAGGCCTCCAACCAGACTCAGCCCCATTTATCACCACCCTCTGGGCTCTGCCATCCAGCCAGTCCTCAATCCACTTCACAGTCCACTCATCCAGTCCACACTGCCTAAGCTTTCCTATGAGGATGTTATGGGAGACTGTGTCGAAAGCTTTGCTGAAGTCAAGGTAGACAACATCCACAGCTCTCCCCTCGTCCATCCAGCCAGTCACATCATCGTAGAAGGCTATCAGGTTCGTCAGACACAACTTTCCCTTCGTGAATCCATGCTGACTATTCCTGATCACCTTCTTTTCCTTGACATGCCTGGAGATGGTCTCTAGGATGAGCTGTTCCATCACCTTTCCAGGGACGGAAGTGAGGCTGACCAGCCTGTAGCCGCCCGTCTCCTCCCTCTTGCCCTTTTTGAAGAGTGGAGTGACACTTTCTTCCAGTCCTCCGGTACTTCCCCCACTCCCTATGACCTCTCAAAGATGATGGAGAGCAGCTGAGCAATGACCCCTGCCAGTTCCCTCAGCACTCTTGGATGCATCCCATCCGGGCCCATAGATGCCCATAGATCCGGGTGTCCAGTTTGCCTAAGTAATCCCTAACCCAATCCTCCTCGACCCTTGGAAAGTGCTCCTTTCTCTTGGTTCTCTCCCTTGTCTCCAGCCTCAGTTCATGGGGCCTGGCCTTAGCAGTAAAGACTGAGGCAAAGAAGGCATTTAGCAACTCTACCTTCTCTGCATCCTCCCTCAGCAAGGCACCCACCCCATTCAGCAGCAGACTAACACTTTCCTTAGTCTTCCTTTTGCTGCTGATGTATTTGTAGAAGCCCTTCCTGTTGCCCCTGACATCTCTCGCTAACTCTAATTCCAAATGGGCCTTGGCCTTCCTCGTTGCATCCCTGCATTCTCTAACACTGTTCCTATATTCTTCCCATGTGACCTGGCCCTTCTTTCACGTACGTGCTCTTTTTCTCATTGAGTTTACCCAATAGCTCCTTGCCCATCCACGCAGGTCTCGTGCCCACCTTGCCGGACTTCTTTCTTACAGGAATGCATCAATCCTGAGCGTGGAGAAAGGGGTGCTTGAATAGTAGTCAACTCTCCTGGACCCCCTTTCCTTCTAGGACGCTTGCCCAGGGGATTCCTCCAAGGAGCTCCCTGAAGAGGTCAAAGTTATCTCTATTAAAGTCCAGGGTTGCAATCCTACTTCTTGTCCAGCTTCCTCCTCGTAGGATCGTGAATTCCAGCATCTCATGGTCACTGCAGCCAAGACTGTCCCCAACCTTTACATTTCCCACTCTATAGACCATCTCTGTTTGGTCTAGCAGCGCCTCTCCCCTTGTTGCCTCATTAGCCACCTGCATCAAGACGTTATCTCAGGAACCTCCTGGACTGTCTGCTCCTAGCTGTGTGATTATCCCAGCAGACATCAGGGTGGCTGAAGTTCCCCAAAAGGACCAGGGCCTGGGATCGTGAGGCTTCTTGCAGCTGCCTGTAGAAGGCCTCATCCACTTCCTCTCCCTGGTCAGGAGGTCTGTAGTAAACTTCCACGACAGTGTCGCCCCTATACTCACCCACAGGCTCCCGACCCGCGCTTCATCCTCCCCTGTGCGGAGCTCCATGCATTCCAGTTGCTCTCTCATGTAAAGAGCAACATTGCCACCTCACCTTCCTGGTCTGTCCTTCCTGAAAAGCCTGAAGCCATCCATAGCCACGTGCCAGTCATGAGAGCTGTCCCACCATGTCTCAGTGATTGCAATGAGATCATGGCCCTGCAATCGCACATACATCGGCTTGTTTATTCCCCATGCTGCATGCGTTTACATAGAGGCATTTGAGTTGGGCAGCCAGTGTGCCTCTCTCTTGCTGGGGCAGCTGGAACTTGACCATGCAGGCCTTCAGAAGTTCTCTTGTTTTCCCATCTCACCTCGTCAGGCTTAGGGCACTCTCCACAGGCTGTGGAGTAAGGCAGCTGCAAGTGGCGTGGCAGGCCGTCGCCTACCCCATAGCTTGCTTCCCCGATGATACCCCCCTCCCACCTCTAATCTAGTTTAAAGGCCTCTCAATGAGCCCTGCTAGCTCATGTCTCAGAGCTCTCTTACCCCTTTGAGAAAGATGGATCCCATTAGATTCCATCATGCCTGACACTGTAAGGCTTCCTGTTACCGAAGAAACCAAAATTGTGGCAATGACACCAGCCACAGAGCCACGTGTTAATGGAGTATGTCCTCTTCTTTCTATATTGCTGCCATCACTGGGAAGAATGGAAGAGAATATGACCTGCGCGCCTGAGTTCCTAATTGTCTGCCCCAATTCCCTAAAGTCCCTTTTAATCGCCCTCAGGCTGCACGTTGCCACTTCTTCTCCTCCCACATTTTCCACTTCTCTTGCCTTCAAATCCTTCTGATAGTTGCTTAGCTAGAAGAGATGGCCGAACTTGACCATAGGCTGACAGTGGAATGTGCAGACAGTTTGAATCACAAAATATATCCCTTCTTATGAAATGCAGCAGCTGATGGGGGTAACTCACCTTGCTGTATCACTTCAGGCCTTGAGTCTGTACTATCTATTGTCTGCCTGTGCAGTCTGTAATACCATGTCCTTAAAGGGAAGAAATAGGGACACTGAGTATTCCAAACAAATTCCACAACAAAAGTATTAATACTCCCTCTCCCAGATTCACAGTTCTCACTTCTGGGCATCTCACCATCTGCATGACCTTCCTGCTATCCTGAGTCCTAATGCTACCAGGCAGAGTACTGCAGGAACTCAGAGTGGTCCTGATGCCTTTTAAGACCATCTCCCTGACAGCAAGAGTTGAGCTGTGTTCCTCTGTCCCACAAAACAGTCACTGTGGCCACAGGGTGTTTGTGGTCACACAGTTGAGTGCAGTCAATAGTGGAGGTCTCAGGCTCAGCCCCTCTTCACCAGATATTAGAGATATTTGAGATTGGTCTCCATTTCACAGCAGAAGACCTTGGTCTCACTCCCTCAGCTACAAAGCCAACAGACTCTTTGTTCTGTTCTCTTCCACCAGACAGGCATCTGATGATTGATTAACTGGTCTATGAGGAGCCTGTGAAGCACATGGCACATCTTATTATTGGTTCCTCCATGTGAAGGACTACACAGGTGCCAGAGAGCCTCCTAAATGCTCACAGGTATGCGACTACCACGCTGAAGTAAATAGCTTTGCAATCTCTTCAGTGATTATTGAGAACTAACTGGACTCGCTGGTTACCTGAAATCTGGCAAAGGATAATGGGTACATGCTGCTTTTACACTTCCTGAGGTCTCCTTTCTTTAGGTATTTCTACATTCAAATTCAATTGCAATGCCCATTGCCTTGGAACAGCCCTGGGCCACTTTAAATAGTAGTAGATCAAAACTGTTGAGGTTTAGCTATTTGTCTGTGCTATCTATATGTAATATAAGGCAATATGTAAAGAAGTACCAAAAATTTAAAAACTGATAGCGCAATTCTACCCATCCTACAAAAAGAAGATTTGCATGTGAAAATAATTCCGAATGAATTATTCCAAATTTCCAAAGGAAGCTGGAAATTTTCTCCATTTTTTTTCTCCAAGGAATTTTCTTCAAAGGAAAAAGAGTGAAAATAAAAACTGCACATTCCATGACTTCTGACAAAATGTGGCAGAATATAAAGACTGGCTGGCAAAAATACACTGATAAAACAAATGCCTCTTGTACAATTTGACAATGCGTCTTTATTGTAAAATACAATGAAATTGATGCTCTTTAGCCTATGCTGTGAAGAAAGAACAGTAAGCAGCACAGAGCAACATGTGTGTGTAACAGGGGTTTGGGAAGGCTTGACGGACAAACACAAGGCGATGCAGTGACAGCAGGCTAATTGCCTGCATCTTTCACAGAGGAATATACAAATGCAGTTTTTGTTTGTGTCAACAAGTTAACTGTATGTAATTAATTCCTAAATGGCAATTGAGATAAGAAAAAGAACAGAAAGTTTGGTGAACGCATGTATGTGCATGAATACATGTGCATTCAAAATCATTTTATATGAATATAAAAATATAAAAATCAAATACATAATAACATATAATATAACCATGTTTAAATATATATTTAATTAAATCTACATATTCTGGAAACAATGGTCACGAACCTAAGAGCCAAGCCTCTATTTATCTAGAGAAAGTACAAGCTAAGCAAAAGCATCACAATATAGCAAACAAAATCTGCATGAAAGCTCTGATATGGAAGACCTTGTTAGGAGGATTTTCAATGTGTTTACATGTAAATAAATTTATTAAATATATTAAATGAGATATAAAATATATTAAGAAAATCAAATTACATAAGTCTGCTTTTACACCAACAGTATCAGACAAAGTTATGCCTGCATTCACACACTAGGTAAAGCCTCTCTGCTGCTGCGGCAAAGCTTCTGCTGCATAGAGAATCTACCAGGCCTAGTTCCTTACATCTTGGAGAATAAGATGATGACTAGGAACTGGAGATTCATCAAAGAGAAGAAGATACAGTTAAGTGAGCGCTCCATGTGTGCTATGAATTCTATGATGATTGTTGGAAATTCAGTATAAAAGATAATCTTCAACATATCAGATGTTAGAAGACAGGTTGATGTTGCAAAGAAGGAAGAATTACTAAAATAAAGTTTTGTTTTCTGAAGAATGCCTAAGAAGTTAATAATCAAGGGGGAAAAGGTCTACAAGCAGTAGAACAAGCAGTTTATCTGAAGAAATGTCTTTTTTCAGAATTTTCCTTTTAAATCCTTGTAATTTCCTGACTTCACATGTGACAATAGCAGGCTACCACTGCTGCTGAAAGAGAACTTGAGATTTTTAGGGCAGTTGAGTCCTGAAATACATTGCAACTTGGCTATCTGTCACGTTTTGCTTTTCTCTCCGCCAATGACTGCAATCATTACCAGAGTGCCTGTCTGCTTGTAGATCTCCTCTGTGCTTCATTAGTTTAACTTCTGGCTGAAGCAGTAAAATCCACTACTTCTGGAACAGTGGCCATCTAAGTAAAACACCACATGATCATGTAGGCTGATCTCTATAACCTATGCCCCAAATATCACCCAGTAACTTTTACATTAATTTCTACTACTTTTTAGAAACACATCTGAATATTATTAAAAATTTCTAGTGAGAGAGATGTAAGCATCTGAAAGTAAGCCTTTGAATATTTAATTATTTCCTTTTAACTATCCCTTCTCTGACCCCCTTTTCTCCAATATAATTTTGAATCTGAATGTTTTTAGCTCCTTGCAATCATTTAATCTTGTCATATTTATTCTACAAGATTAGAGACACCTACTACTAGAAATCTCCTTCTGTGCATGCAATTATGAACACTACAAAGTACATCAGACTCTAAATCTCCCATCAGATTTTTTTTTTTTCAGAGCACAGAATATGGTCTGAACCTCACTTATATATTAGTGTCCTTTATGAGCGGAGAGTGTGATACTTTGGTAGAAATCTCTCTGATGTAGCACACAGGGGAGTGCCAGGTCAGACACATTCAGTCGAAAGAGAAGAGCCATGTAATTGCATGATTTTTATGTCAGTGGAAACCCGAACAAGGTGTTGGAAGCATGTTAGTGATGGGCAGATGTACCCCACATCCTCCTGATAAACTCGTCCTCTCTGGCTACTGTTTCCTTTCTGTGTGGCTCACTGTGATGTGAGCCACAGCAAACTGCAGCACATGACTTGAAGGAGACAGATACGCCACTCCACTCAGAGGTCACAGCTGCCATGTAGGCCTGTAGCAACCTCTGCTTCCCGAGTGCAGCACGTGAGTAGCTGTCTATTGCTAGCAATTTGTAGGAGCAATAATCTCTACTGCTCCCTTGGCAAATCTGGCTGACCTGATACTTACTGATGGTGCTTTGTGTGAAGTCACAGAGCTAAGCTCAAACATCACTTTAGGACATTCCGTTTAACAGTGACTGCTCAGTGAACCAAGGAATCTACACAATTACTCTTCTCTGTCACTGAGTAGATTTCCTGAGATCTATCCATACTCATCAAAGATTTAGTAAAAACAATCTGATCCAGTCAGCTAAATTCACTAGCAAGGATCTCCTACTCCAATACTCCTACACCAATAATTGGACTCCTACTATCATCTTTTTCTACCTTTAATAGCTGACATAAGAATATGTTACCTTTTGACAAAAGTCAGTAAAAACGTGTTAAAATCAAAGCATGAGACTAGTATAGAAAAGGAATGTACAATTTATAATGGAATCTTTCAAGCTAATTAATACTACTTGATAGGTTTTTATCTTTCACATTAAATTAATGCATTCAGTTTCACAATCCTTACTCTTTATCATCATGGCTTACTTTTGTAAATATTTTCATTTAAATGTTACTAATAAAACTGTATTCAGATTTTTTTAATTGGCTAGATATAATCTGCAACTTCATAAAAGCTGTATAAAAGTTAGGAAAAATTATCTATATTAATTAACCACTCCTTTCTCCAACGCTTTGAAATCACTCCTAGCATGAAAAATAGGTGATAGTCATCATGCCAGAGACTGCCTACATTTAAATACTACATTACATTAATGAGAGATAAAATCATCTGCATCCACAAACAGATGGTGTTAACGCACACTGATAACTGACTGGAGAAGCTAATATGCTTAGATTCAGATGGATTATTCCATGGGATGACACAGTCAATGACGTATCCTGAAAGAAAGTATCTGTATTTAGACGTTTTTAGTCCCTTTCTTCTAAAGGCTCTGCCACTCACTTTCCCTGGGTATTATCCAGCCTTTGGGTTCTCTTGGCCAGTTTACGCTTCCCTGACACATTGCTGCCAGTCATTCAGGTGCAATCCTTTGTGATTGTTCTTGGTGGAAGATAAATGCGGTTAGAATGAAACACTTCCTACTGCAGAGACATATTTTTCATTTTCACATAGCCACAAGACTTCACTGACAGCCCAGGGAAGAGCTGCACGTTGATCTGTGTTGGGACAGCAGTAAGTGTAACCCAGCTGCCACTTGCACACACCTCATCTCCCTTTTCGCTCTGCCGGGGAGGCATCTTCTCCCAGCAGAGTGGGGTTGGATACGCAGGTAAGAGGGATGTAGCTGCATGTCTCATTTGCAGCTGTCAGGGGGCCAGCGTAGGCATGGGCCTGCCTGGCACAGGCTTGGCACAAAGCCGCAGGGGCTGCTGTGTGTCCCATATGGTCTCTCCTTCACTGCAGGCTGTGATTTTGCCTCCCCTATAATCTGCCTCCGAGGCAACAGATTGAGACTGGACATTCATGCCCAGAGATCTTCTGGCAGATTACCCCATTTGCACTTCCAAAAACATAAAATGTTTGCATGTTATGTTCCACGTATTTAATCACTGTTACCAGTTAGTGGTAAATGAATACTTAAAACATATTAAATAATAGACTTTACTACAATAATACTTAAGAAAAAATAAATGAATAAATTAACTTTTGACTGGAAAGTGTATCATGGTATTAATTTCATCAAAGCCACTTTTAGTGAACTAATATGTTTTTTTTTGCACTTTATCAGCAATGTCAATGATTATTTCGTCACCTCTTTATATATGAGTAACACACCAACCTTCTTAAAGTAGGACTTTCAGATACTACTTTACTCATCTTCTGAATGTTAATTTAATTCTCTATAGATTGAGGTTGTCTAGCACAAAACCCGTGTAAATACATAAACCCACAAATAAGAAATCACAAGAAGCATGTAGAGAAGCACACTGGAAAACTGAAAGTTCAAATGTATTGGAATTCAAAAGATATTTTGATAAGATTTTGTAATATTCGCAGAAACATACAAGTGTGAAGTTGGCAGAAAGCTTAAGATATTCTTATCTGATTTATATAATGTGATTTAGAAGACGGAAGCCATTGAGATAGTATTTATTACTGCACCTTGCAGAAATTGCCATAACAGTAATATGGAGCTTTATCTGCTGCATACCTGCATGTGTGTTTTAAACGGACAGGAAAAAAAATGCTTATTTTGAGCACATAAAATATATCTGTAGGGTTTGCCAAGCATGCATATTCTACTTGCTATTTCATAGGTACATGAAAAATCACAGAGCACAATTTAAGGATTTCACTTGCCAAGATTATACTTTGTCAGGGACATGTACCATTTAATTTTCTTTGGATTTTTTTCTCCTCTTAGAATTAGAAACATGAAGTACTTAGCTAAGACATTGAGAGAAAGAAGAGGAAGAAGGTGCATGAAGATGAAAAAGAAATTAACTCAGATATAGATGGATACAGATATGGTAAAGAACTGAAAAGATGTATCTACCTGTACCTAGACCACTTTATCTGTGTTTTCTTCTTTTTCATTTTAATACAGCAAGTATGTTTGGCCATAATTAAGGTTGTTTTTTTTGAATTAAGAATTGAGAGGAGTTTAGTCCATATCTGAATCCTGCCTAAGAATGCTTAAAAGATCTTCTCTAAGAATATTTCAATATTAATGAGCTATAGACAGAGTTGCTGTGCCACTTTTTTCTCAATATTAGTGTAAAAATTAACAGAGAAAGAGAACATACAGAGAGATCTGGAATATTCTTGTGTAGCTGTTGTGTTCTGTTTAAGTTCTCACGCTGACTTCATCCTCTGGGTGGCCTAATCGCAAGTCCCACTAGTAATATCAATAGTGTCTGTGATATATTGTTCTCCCACTCTTCACTCTCAAAGGAAAAATCTGAGAAGTTTTATTGATTGAAACATTTACCGAATAGTGATGTTTCTGTCTTTCTGTAAGAAAGATCTCAGATCCCAAAGCAGTTTGTTCTATAGTATTGAGCAAGGCTCTAGCTGCTCCGAACTTCTTCTCATTAACTGGAAAAGCCTGAAATCAGCATGCTTTAATCTTTGGGTTGAGGAACCTTCACAACACTAAATATTTCCGGTGGTGTGCTGGTGCAGGATTTATATACTAGTTGTGGACTGTTTATCATTTGGCAAAGAAGAAAAAAAAATACAACACCTAACACATGTTCCTTGTCCTGCTTCAGTCTTGAGAGATCAGCATCAGATGAGAGCGGATGAGTTTACTTGCAGTTGCTGAATACAAGGACATGCAGGAATCACAGCAATGAGGATCTTGAAATGGAAAGCACTGAGTAATCAAACTAAGTGAGGACTCTTCCTAGAAATCCCAGAATTAGGTTTTCTAAATTAGGTCTCTCTGAATTCCTGAATTAGATCTTTCTCTTTTTTTTTTTTTTTTTTTTTTTTTTTGTCATGAGCTTATAGCTTCAGGCTGACGCATCCAAGATAACACATCACTATCAAAACAAAAAACTGCTGTTCTTTCCATAATCTGCCATTTTTTAGCATCTACCTCAGGCCATTTTTTTCCTAATTTAGGAAAGTCAGATGTATTCTATATTGCCTCATAAACAAGAAAAACAGGAGCATGTTTTCACGGCAAAACCTGTATTATTGCTATTAATTCAATATGAATGTTTTCTAGTTTTTCTTCACAAAATTTTTCTTCAAATATTTTAAAACTTGTTTCTTGGTTTGAACAGTGAACGGATTTACAACAGGAATTATAAGAAAAAAAAAGTACAGAACATGCACTGCAGAAAACCTGTTTTAGGAATGGAGCCATATTTGAATGGTGCTTCAACAGGTATCAGCTTACTCTACTATATGGATCATCATGGTGAAAGACCACCACCTTAAAAATCAAAATAAGGGATTTTGTGGGTAAGAAAACCTCTTTTCTTTCTTCTTCTTCCTTTTTTTTTTTTTTAATACATAGTTCAGTACTGTGGTCAACATATTTGCTCTTTCATGAACACTTATTTATTTTAGAGAAACACACTTCAGTTCAGCTGTTAAATATTGAATATTCCTTTTCCTACTTCAGGACTCACAGAAGCGTATTTCACAATTAATATTTATATACTTTTTATATTTGAGTCATCTTATTTGTACAGCTCCTTTTTATATAAATCAAATAAACGAGTGACAGGAAGGACCAATTAGAGCTTTTGTGTACCAGTGCAGAATGGCACTTACATGTTTGTGCAGTCTCATTTTAATGATTGCAGGTTACGCAGTTTCCCTGAGGAGATTCTGTGAGTGCTTACAACAATTTATTCTAGTGAAAGTCAAGTTCAACACTTCTTTTTCCAATTGTACCATAATACACTGATGTGCAATGTAATGTATTGCACATTTTTCTTCTCTTGCTAAGCAGGGTAGATTCCCTAAATCTGGCAAGAAATTCACCATCTCTTATTATGTCCCTAAAAGTCATTTTTAGACAAAGTGTGTGACACAAGCCTTGACAGCAACACCACAGCTACTATTGTTTTGTGATCTGAACCAAAAGGTGGCAATTAAACCCCTTACTTTATTTAATCTCCAGATTAATACAGTGAAACAAAAGAAGCACTTGTTTTTGAACAAGCATTTAGTTTATGGAACAATAAAATATCCAAACGCACATTCAGCAGACTAGGATACGCACACATATAATACTGCCTCCCTTTTAAACATGCTTGCAAGGCCTAACCTCCACCTTCTCAGAGAAACGTAAAGATTCCAGGTGCAAGTTTCAGCACATGCCCCTGAAAGGATTTAGATTAAGCTTTCTAGCTCACCGCACAGGAAGGAGCAGCGTCGCCTAAGCATGATTTATTCTGTCCTGCCATGTGTCCTGTTTATCACACACTGATTTGCTTGTGCCCACAAGCATGCCGTTCCCATTCAGGCCTTGCCGTGGGATTGTCCCTATTCCAGGGCTCATGCGCAGCTCCTTCACTGGGTGGATTTTCCTTCACAAGGAATAGCGTTTAGATCTATCTTTTTTCAATTACAAATTAAAGGCCCTACAGAGATGGGGAAATTTGGGAAAGCTGTGGTGTTCGTCTTAAGTTATAACATTCACAACAGAATTTTATGGAAAAAAAAAAAAACAAACAGAACTAAAATCTAGGATGTACCTGAAAACCTCAGCACATTAAAAAAAAAAAAGAGATCATAAAAAAAAAAAAGGTCATTAAATTACAACTCATGGAACATTATGCAGATCCAGCAAATGAATTGCATGAAAACACAAAGTCAGAAATTCACTAAGAAGGTACGACAATTAGAAAACAGTAGATCAAAAATCATGGGTGTAGGCAGTAATAAAAAGTTAGAAAAATGCCTGCATACTCACAAATACCTAGCAGGTGTTTAATAGGAGCAGTAATGGAAATCTATTTTTAAATACTAAATAAACATGCAGATTTCAAATATTCCTGTCGATTTAACAATTACAGAAGATAGTACAAATACAAATAACTCTGATGTGATCAGTAATAACATTAGATCACTTTGGAATCTGCCCTTAGAAAAGTAGATCACAACTAGCAGAACTAGTGAACCCTAGTCACATCTCACAGCTGAACCACTTCATAGTCCCTGTTTCCACTTCATAGTCCCTGTTTCCTTCCCTGTTCCAAAACGTTCATTGGATCTCATGAGCTGCGCCTACGTGAAGGGAAAGGCTGTCCATGCCCGGGCACCCTGATGGGCTGTGTAGGAGGTTACGCAGTGGGTACGTACAGCACTGCAGGGAGCTGCCATCAAGTGTTGCGCAGGCCCGTGAGTGCAATTCTGTGCTTTAGTCTTTCAGAAGAATATTATTATTGAGATCAGCTCCATACAGCTGAACTAATTACTGGTCTACAGTCATTGGAGATAGAGCAAGGGAGAGGGGCAGCCAAATCACTTGGAACCAGGCTAAAACACTTAGAGAGCTTAAGGTTAAAAGGGATCACTGGATCACGCACTGTGACCTCCTTTACACCAGCAGTCACTAAGTCATATCACCAGTCCCTAAAACAAGATTCAAACTGTTAAATTCCAGTTTGAATTAGGTTATCTCAGCTTCCACCCACTGATTCTTCTTATTCTTTCACTATTTTATTTTTCTTCTACTATTTTATATTTTTCTACTATTTTAGAAAGCTTTAGTATGTGACATTTGCTCCCTATGAAGGTATTTGAACACTGCAGTTGGTAAAGAAAACTTAACTAGATCTTTTAGTAGACCAAATTAATCTGGCTTTTTATATTTATCATTGTAAAATATTTCCTCCAGTCTCCTATCATTTTGCAGCTCTTTCCTGCACTTCCTGATCTTTAGCCTCAGAACTACACACACTGTTCTAGCACCCACTCTCATTAATGCAATACACAGAATAATTGATTTCCTATTCAGTAATCTTGTTAATACACCCAGCAATCATATCTGACACACTGTCCTGGGACTTTATCTGTAACAGTTTGTTCCAAATTGTTCTTGGACAATCTTTTCCAAGACATGAGCTCTCATTCTGAAGAGAAGGTTTGTATTCCCTGTCCACATGTGTGTTTTTGCATGTGGCTGTAGAGACCTGTTTGAAAGCATTAATTCGACCAAACAGTCTGGATCATTTTGTACAGTCCTCACTGTAACTAACTGGATCACCATTTAGGACATCCACAGATTTTATTAACAGAGACTTTATTTTGATCTTTGATGAAAAATTCTAACTACATTGAGGCTGCAGAACTCTGGAAGCCCCCCATATTATGAATATTAACCTTTTACAATTTTTCAGCTCTTTCAAAAATGAGGACATACATATAGTTGTATGATGCTGCAGATGCAACATTAACTCTTAGAAGTATATACACTATTAGCCACAGCACTCCAAGAGATCGTCTTGCATAATGACTATGAATTGTAGATTCATTACATTTGTGCAGTTACTCTTGTCAATTTACCTCACTGAACAAGGCTATCAGGATTGCTTCATTAAACCTGTGGGATAACTGATATTAATGGTATCTGTACTTTTTATTTTCTTTAGCGTATGATCTACATATATTCTCTACTCTGCCTGTGGTGGATGTCACTCCTAGCATTCAAGAATTGCACGGGACATTTGGCAAGGTGTTTTGAAAACTGGCGGAGCACTAGTGCTTTTTCCATGTTCAGGAACTTCCTTCATATTTAATACTTAACAAAATCCCACCCTAAATAATTCCTTATCCAACTCTTTCAAGATCGCTGGATGAAAGCTAGCTGGACTAGTTTTCACTGGAAGAGCTGGACTCTTCTTTCTGAAAGTATCTACGTTTGATGGGATACAAGATTTCCTGCAGATTTTAAATCACCTCTTCATGTGATGCAACTAAAACCTCTAAGTAGGAGAAGAGTATGGAGAGTGAGACATCCACTCAGGGTTATCGACTGCCTGTATCACTACTACGAGCATCTACGAACTTCCTCCGTTTCAGCGGGATGTTCCCTTCCCCTCTGCCATCTATGTGACATTCCCTTAATTCCTGCTAAGCGGAATTCAATTTCTTAATTTAATTTCCACATCTGACTCTCTCCGCGCTGGCGGCGCCAC